>JAHDVF020001307.1:340000-940000 GCA_022606425.2 Lepidostoma basale
TCGGCAGCTCGCTGCCATCTTCTGGTAGTATAAATTTGAAATAAAAAAATATTTTCATTATTTGCAAAGAACCTCTATCAAAGTATTTCAAATAACTAACTAACTAACTAACTATCACGCCGTCTCCCCGAAGGGGTAGGCAGAGAGAATGGACTGCCACACTTTTCTTTCTGACATATTTCTCTCGCTTCCTCAACATTCATACATCGTGTCATGCAAGCGCGTCGATTTCTCTGACTCCTCACATGGCCGACATTCAATATTTGATTTATTTGATCATGCCACGTTTTCCTCGGTCTTCCTCTATTTCTGGTTCCATTTACATCATTAAAATTTTTTTTACCATTCTTTCTTCATTCATTCTTTCCATATGTCCAAACCATCTTAATGATACTTTCATTATTTTGTTCATGACACCATCATTCGCACCACATTCACTTCTTATATTTTCATTCGATACTCTATCATACACAGAGTATCCACAGATTCGTCTAAGAGATCTCATTGCTACTGCATTTATTCAACTTTCATCCTTCTTTTGCCAGTTCCATGCTTCGCTTCCATACATAAGGGTCGGTAGAAGAACACCATTGTGCACTGCCATTCTAGCTTTTTTAGATAGGTTTTTGTTTGTGATGACAATTTTAAGTGCACCATTCACTGTCTTGCCTGCCCCAACCCTTCTTTCAATATCCCTCTCCACTCGCCCATCTCTTGTAAACATACTACCTAAATACACGAACTCAACTACCTGCTCCAAATTTTCACCATTCACGCTAATGTTGCAGACTGTCATGGTTTCTAATAACAACAATAAGAACTCTATTATTAACAATATTAATAATAGAGTTCTTCAATGATTGTTAACTATGATAATTTTTTATTGATACATACGAAAATTGCGGCACTAATAAATTTAGAATTGTTCTCAATTACGTCACTGTTTACTTCATGTATTTACGCTCGCTATTGAAAATATTTTACTTACCGCCACTGATAAAAAAATATATACAAGAGAGGCAACCATACTGAAATGTGACATGTTGAATGGGAGAAATGAAGATGTCAAAATAATGACGTTTGTATTTATCATTATGGGGACAAAGTTTTTCATGAGCACCATAGCTAAACAGGGTATCAATTACCAACGAAAATACACTTAATTACTGTCTCGTGCGTAACTCGCGCCATCTTTTTACAACAGATCTGCTAGTTTCTTTGAGGTTTTCTGTTAAATATTTTTAAACGTAGTCTATGTACGAGTATGGTATATTTTAGATATGTAAAAATATGAAATTTTGTAATATAAAAACTTATCTCAAGTAAATTTCTTCGAGTGGTTTCGATAGTTAATACGAATGAAAACATCTAGAAGTTTTATTATATTTTATGCGAATGACATGTTCCGTCTGTCTGAGGCATTATCAAATGTGTGAAAAAAAAATACATTTGATAATGCATTAGACAGGCGAAACATGTCATCCACATAAAATACAATACAATTTCTAGAAAACGGACAGTTTATTTAAATCTGTGAATATTTAAGAGTAACGGTAAAAATTAAGCCTAAGACAAGTAAAGTCTGTGATCAGTATTAAGAATAAAGGTAAGTATTGTATATAAATGAGAAACTAACTAACTAACTAACCATCACGCCGTCTCCCCGAAAGGGTAGGCAGAAAGAATGGACTGTCACACTTTTACTGATGCGGCACTCCATCCTTCTCTTTTCGCTCCGCGGGAGACGCGGTGTGATGGGTTGCGAACCTCATCGCCACCAACAAATGAGAATACAGGTATATTGAATAATAAAGAAAGGACACTATTAAAATTAAGAATACAGGTATAAAGATTATTTAAGGGAGAAGGACAATTATTATTAAAGAACCATTATGTGTTAAAATATTTTTATTTTATATCATTGTATTTTATATTATTTGTTTTAGATTTACTTTTGTGGGTGTTGGACGATCGAAGTGTGCGCGGGAGATGCCTATTGGTGGCGATGAGGTTTGTTACCCATCACACCGCGTCTCCCGCGGGGCGAAAAGAGAAGGATGGAGTGCCGCATCGGTTAAAGTGTGACAGTCCATTCTTTCTGCCTACCCTTTCGAGGAGACGGCGTGATGGTTAGTTAGTTAGTTAGGACAATTATAAAATTATATTAATACTGGTATATGGATTTTTATACGAACTTCTAAATGATAACAAATAACTTATTCAAATTGACATAGAAACAGACACACTTGATGGTTCGAAAAATCACGAAAATTGATTTTAAGAGTCGAAAAAAAATATTGTAACACCTGACGATGTCAACATAGGTAGACGAAACAGCTGTCGCGAAAAAAAAATTTGTGATACCATAAATAGAGTTTTATAGTCCAATAATAATATTAATAATAAAACAGTTGATAATGTTGAAGTATCATAGTATTACAGAAAAAAAAATAATATGGAGTTTTACATCATTTTGCAAGAAACAATAAATAGGTTTCGATAGACCAAAAGATGGCTATATTGCTTACGAAATAGAATTATCGAACCCAAAAAAAACGTTTTCATTATTGATCAAACCTCATTAACCTGTCCGGAGACCACCAGACTCCCCTATCTTCTCAATCGTATTCTTCATGATTGAGGGTCGTGTCCATCCTGTTAACTATTGACCATGGCAAGCCATGCGCTCCTGTCACCCGTCAGTCTCCAGGCTGCAGCTAATGAGAGACCAGTCAGATCCCTGCACTATATAATCAACCAGCCGTCCACGTGGAAAACTTCCTAAAAGATGGAAAGACAGTTGGGAATCACAGGAGGAGCTACACTCTGGAAAACAGAACACACAGATCTAAGCAAGGAAGAAGATTAAAAAAGAAGCACTACGCTTTGATTCAAATTTTCTGTGTTCTATTTGAGTTCACATTTGATATTTCTTTAATATTATGAAAATATCATTACCAGAGTTGAAGGGCCGAGAATCAATGCTAATGCCAAGTTCAAACAACAATGCCAAAGGACAGGACGTGGTGGACACGAGAGGTTTTATGTCCATTCTTATTGTGTTACGTTAGTTGTTAATTTGGTTTACCTCGCTAATGACAGCCGTGGGAAAACTTCATGCACCTGAGTGCATATAATAGCCCCATTAATTTTATTTGTGTGCAGTTTGCAACACTGTTAAATTGCTACCAAACAAATCATGGCTTCTCTTTGTTTCAGAATTCAGACATTAAATTAAGTAAATTACATGAATTTATTGTTTATTACTTTGCTGTGACCTTAGTGATGGAAGACTAATACATTATTAAATATAACAACACTTTTTTGCAATCCAAAAGTATTCTTTCGTGATGAAATAACAACAAAATGGCGGTGCATAGTAATTCCTACTTGTTATATTTAATTATAACTCTTATGTACGGGCGTCTGTAGTTGAACTCCTCCTAAACGACTGAACTGATTTTGATGAAATTTTTGTGTGTTTGAGTGGGTCCACTGGTAGTTAGATTCACAATTGGACCCGGTAGGTCCGTTAAAACCTTCTGGAAAGTTAATGAATAATTGACTTTCTGAGAATAATTCATAGTTATACTTGTTTTCCATAGAAGGCGCTGATGTCGAATTTTGTGTTTAGGCATGCGCAAATTTAAATTTACGCCACGCTACAAAGCAATTGTATCATATAATTATGTATTTTAGAATAAATTCAAATAAAAAAATATATTATATATTAATATTTTTTATTATTCAACGTTATTATTTATTCAACGGTTTGGAAAACGAATCTGCTATCTGAAAGACCGCCATTAAAAGACGACGTTGAATAAGTCGTAAAAAATAAGCTACTGTAGAATTAAACAAAGCTTTAAGAATGTATTCTTTATTCAAAAACTGTCGACCTTGTAGTGTTGTGCAAAAAAAAGTTCAGGAACTAGTAAAATTGCACTAGAGAGCTTATATGACACAACAATGGAGCCTGATTGTCGGAAATAACGTTATTCCTTACTTATATTATTTTACGTTGGTAACCATGAGAACATCTCGCTAACAATGGGAGGCATTTCCTAATGTTGTATTATTTTATGCATATTTTATATTTATAAGCCCCTGCAATGTCTGGGTGTCTGAAGAATCTGGTCTGGAAGGACAAGCACATGCGTATTGACAGCAAGGTCAGAATTTATAAGACATGCGTGCGACTTATCATGACGTATGCTGTAGAGACGCGAACCGACACTGTACGAACCAAGGGTCTGCTAAGAACATCTAAAAGGAAGGAGAAAAAACTCTCCGAGGTCGTATCCGTAACACAGACATAAAACAATTTCGAAATAGTGGATATTGTCTGGTGGAGTAGATACTGGAGACACTATTAAGCCAGAATGGATAGTGACAGACTCGCATATATAGTGTTTACGAAATTCCTTCCGGACACCGTCCAACTGGAAGATCACCTAAGAGATGGAAGGACAGCTGGACCTCATCATCCCAAGAGGCGTGACCTTTGTGCCGCAGATCGTCAAATCTATTAGAACAACAACAACAAACCATCGCGCCGTTTCGCCCTAGGGGTAGGCAGAGAGAATGGATCACCACACTACTCTATCCTAGCATACCTCTCTAGCTTCCTCCACATTCATACAGTGAGTCATACACGCACGTCGATTCTTCCGACTTCTAACATGACCAACCTTTAAAATTTGATGAATTTGGTCATGCCATGTTTTCCTCGGTCTGCCTCGACTCCGTACTCCATTTACATCATTGAAGTATACTTTCTTAACCATTCTTTCTCCATCCATGCGCTCCGTATGTCCGAACCAACGCAGCGATCTTTTTATAATTTTGTTCATAATACCTTCTTCCGCTCTACATTCGTTTCTTATATCAGGAGAAGCAACAAAAATCACTTCGACATGTTTCGCTTTGCTGGGGCTTTATCCAAAATTTAATTAAGATTATTATAATGTTATACTAATCAAATGTTTGAGAATGCCCTAGCAAAGGGAGTCCAATCACTCCTATGCAAAATATTATAATATATTTATTTATAATAATTTTTCAATCATAATTTTTAAACACTTGTTATATTACACTTACTAAACGTGCGATTGTTCAAGAAACAATAAATAAAGATGTCATCGAGCATAAATAAATGTGATTTTTGTCCTGGCAAAATTCGGACACTATCGAAACCGGTCGTCACATTCCTAAATATATAATATTACGGGAAAGAATGGGAGTTTTAAACGCTGTATATAAAAAGCAATAACGTCTGAGATATCAAAGTCTTCTCCCTCGTGAGAACTGACCGATGTGATCCATTGATTTCAATCCTTAAATGGGTGATATAAATCACCGGGCTGCGGCAAGAATTTCCACACGAAAAGGACAATGAATCATGGCTCCTCGTCAGAAGACAAAGAGTGCATCGGTAGAAGAATTCCCGCGTTTGACCTCTTCAAAGCGATGTGACGTTTGTGTGAACCCCGTGGCGAGCGTTCCCTCCTAAACGCCATTTGTCATTCCAAATTTGAACGTGAAAAGAAACATCTATGGTTTTTACGATTATCAATGAATAAAAAGATTTGTTACCATAAATAATTCAAAGCGGACGGCTATCCGATCAAATGTAAAATGAACGGTAGGGTCATATGGATTAGGGTCGGCAAATTTATTTATTTTGTTGAAGTTTACTGTTCCGTTGCTTTATGTTAAGTATTTTAGAAACTGACTCTATTCAATTAAAAACAATCAAATTTTTACAACATTTTGAACGTATACAAATACTTGAAGACGAATACTGGATTTTACCCATTGCGGGTTATCAATCAAGAATTAATTAATTATAACAGTGTGTTACAGATTAACATATAATATATACAACTTCCAAAAATTTGTCAGACATGGTGGTCATAAGAAAAAAATGTGGAATGGGGAATGTTGTATTACATAAAGCGTGCGCTTAACCCAATCAATGACAGGTCATAAATCCTGTAAACACCTCGATCAACCATATTCTGTTTCCAATTTGCATCTTCGTCTCAATTGAGATACAATTAATTCTTGAGTCAAATTTTTATTTCGTTATTTATAAATTTATTTAAAATTGTTGAATATTAAAATTGATAAAAAAAAACGTTAATTTCTAGCTGGTTTTTCCTTAATGGCTTTTATATGGAATGAATTTTCTACAGGCTTCAACTGGCAACATTGTTTCTACAGACTGTTAATTTGACATTTGACAGTTGATTTGTAGTACGTTTTGTCATTTTACCATAAATAGTCTGACGTCAGAACAGCGCTTGCAAATTGTGCAAATTTATTTTGAAAATCATGGTTCGGTTCGCCAAACTTATCGTGCACTACGTCCATTTTACGGTTGACATAATCGTCCATCCAAGCAAGTTATTCGGAAGACCATGGATCTTTTTCGCACCACGTGCACTGTAGTGGATAATACGCATCCACAAAGACTACAATTGTCGAAAATTGGATTTCACGATTGCGCTTTATTCGAGCTAGCCATGGCACTTATATACCCAAAATTATATTAAAACAATAATGGCATAACATTTTCTATTAAATAAAGCCAATATCATAAACATTAACATTATTAAAATGTGTTTATTTTTATTTTAAATTTGTATACCTCTAAAAAAACACCCTTTATATCAAATGTTTTATTTGATTTACTTTACAATAGACAGCTTCTTTTTTTAATTTTACATTTGTAAAATTTTATATATAATGTTTTGAAAATTATTCTCTGCTAAAAAAAATAACATTCCTTTTTTATTATATTGTGGAGAGATTTAATTTTGTATTTTAAGCGGATCTATTGAGAATCTATCAATAGTATTTTGTTTAATAAAATATTATGGAATAATATAGTAGTTTTGATTTAATTGAAGTCGCAAATTCATTGTTTTTATTTTTAACATAAATGTTTATAATGTACACATGTGATTGAAAAATTTGTTTAAATTTATGAAGGCAAGGATCCCGAAGAAATTCGGCGAAAATAATCACTCCGGACAAACTCATAAACTAAAATTTATTATAACGAATTACGACCCTCTCAAGTCATTAAATTTTTTTAACCGGGTCAAGTTGGCGACCCTGCCAGTCTTATTCCAGTGTTGGAATACATTCAAATGAGTGACTTCCTTCATGACCTCGATTATTTTTATTCAAATGGGGTGAATCACCTTTGATGTAGATGGAAGTGATTTAGATTCTTTGACAGTTCAAATTATAAGCACTTACCTACTAAAGTATTGTACCAAAGACGTATAGAATAATTTGTTTTAGAACGACACGCACGAATTTTTTATCTATGGTATTGTTTTAATACAGGTACGAATCAAGTTCTGTGCAATGCCGTCTCAAAATTTATGATTATAGTAAATACTTTCAAGACGGCATTGGTTCTGTGGTTTATGTTTTGTGTAATAAAATAGAATTCTTGTAATATCTTCAAAAAAACTTCTACACAGATATTGGCAGCCATTTAATCTAATTTATCATGATACTCGTACATGCATGTTCGTAGATTTTGTCGCTTTCTTTTCCCATATTTTCTTTTACACATTTATTCGCATTCATCTGTCTTATATTCACTAACGATTTTTTATTTCAGTATTTCATCATTTGCAGTGTTCTCATTACAATATTTAAAGAGTTGTGACATGATACAAGATAAAATTCAACATTTTTTATATGTCAAAACACGATTCGTCCCATTTCCGTGAGTTTGTTGGAACTTGTTTCTTGAACATTTGTGATTAACTCCATATTAAGTATTTTATATTGATGAAAACGCCTGTTATATTTTATTATATTATATGGGAGTAACATATTTCGTCTCGTTAATGCATAATCAAATGGAAACGAGAATCAAAGGGGTATCCTTTTACTATATATACCAGAATTAATGGAGCAAAATAAGGTAATTCAAATATCTTAATTATACATATATATTTTTTAACAACAATTAAGGCGCAAGAGAATACCCCAAAAATAATGCATAAAAAGTAACAAACCAACTATCACGCCGTTTAAAAAAAACCATTAAGGATATGAATTAATTAAATCGTGTTTCTCGATATTAATATGTTTTTTATTTTTCTCCACAGAATGTGTTGCGTATAAAGCGGAGAATTTGAGCAACTGGCGCAATGTCTACGCTACCTTTATATGTTACTTTAGACGGGTAAGTTATTACGAAATAATTTCTATCCTTTGTTATTATTTTTAATAAAAACATTTTCTTTATTTCGGCGTACATGTTCATTCACGCATCTAATAAATTGGACATACGTCATGTTTCACATTTGTGAGTCTAAATGGTAGGAGAACATTTTATGCTTATTTTACCAACAAAAAATGTAATTGTTTTGTAACGCTTTACGATAAAATAATTGGTTTATTGGTTTGCAAAACAGTTGGCGACAATTTCATAGAATTAAATAAATAAATTATATAATCAATCAAATCAATCAAATCAAATAATCTAATCTTCTGCTTTATATGATATAATAACAGTGTTCCAAATTAAATAGTTAAGTTAAAAACAAATGAACACAAGTGTTTTCAATAACGGTCATGTAATGAGGCGACCCAACGACCACGTTGCGAAAATGTGTCTCTCCGTGTCTATTAAGAGGTAGAGTGAGATCCCAAACTACCTGGCTGACGAATGTGCAGAAAGACATGAAGTTAAGGAAGTAGATGCCTGCAAGCGAAATACATTAGAAAACTTAAAAAAATTATATGTATATATTTTAATATATCCCTAAATAACAAGGAATTCCGTAAAATAAAATCTGAAACAATCGATAGAGTTTCAGAAACTTTGTTTCTTTACAATGCACATTAAAAAATTAAGATTAACATTCTTCATCTTTTTCTTTTTCTTCGGTGGCGCTAGAGCCCAAATCGAGCAATGGTTACCTTAAACTCCTCCTGTCCTTAGCCGCCGTTTTCCTATCTGTAACTAGTAAAAACTGTACCACATCTTCCTTCACATCATTTTACACCTCAACCTAGGTCTTCCAAACCTAGATTAACACGCTTACATATTCATAAATGTCAGCACTGAAAACCGGCATACCCCTGCACAAACAAAGGTAAGGTGGAATAGAATTTTGGAAGTAGCGAGCACCCGCTCCATTTATACTCGTATGTTTTGCAAACATCGAATATTCCACGTTCAAAACAACGGTTTTTTCTGACTCGAGTGTTACCAAATTAGACTCGTCTATTTTCTTCGCTGTCTTTAAGATATATTTCTAAAATATGTTTTTACAAAATGAAGCTTCGCATATTTGCTCTACAAATCTTCTACCCTTTGAAATGCACACTCCCACAACTCCCCTCCATATATTTCTGCCGTTTCTAAATCACTCCGCGAGTCTCCCGTCGCACGTCACCACTCCTCGCCGCAAAGCTGGTAGGGGTGACACCTCCAGAAACACAAACAGGATCAATGTTGGTTCAACTAAACTGGAGGGTTATTTTGTATATCGTCACCTCTTGACAATGCTATAAGAAAGATTTTCGCTGTAGCTGAAACAACAGGCGCAATCAATAAGGAAGTTTATTTGTCATTGAAAAACGGTACATAAATGATAGATGTGAAAGTATTTACGATTGATAAAAAATATATATCCTAAATATCTACACCAAAGCCAAAGTTCTTGGAGAGCGCATACTTTCTGAAATTGATTTTTTAATATATTAAGGGGTTAGGGTTACACACTGAGGACGGTAGAAGACAAGACACTGAGAGATCGCACGAGGAATACCAGAATAAGAGAGATATGTGAGGTTGAGGATATTATAAGATGGAGCAGACAGCGCAAAAACCACTGGTACGGTCATGTTCAAAAAATGGACACTACCAGACTCCCCTACATTACATTACATAATCAGCCTCATGGGACTCGTACTCGTGGAAGACCTCCTAAAAGATGGAAGGAGCTGGGAGTCGACCTCCCAAGAAAGGCCTGCCTGATTACAGGAAAAGACCAAAGGTCTTAAAGCAGAAGAAGAAGATCTTCTTCTTCTTCTTCTGCTTTATTTAGGACTGCGTTTTGTTATTTCTCGCCTGTTCCTGGGATGTAGATGTCCAACTGTCTTGCCATCTTTTGGGTGGTCTTCCTGGAGGTCGATTTCCTGTCGTTACTTTGCGGGTATATTTATCACTCTTTCCACATGATCTCTCCAGTAGCGTCTTCTCAGTCTTCCCCATTTCACGACATCTTCCACATTGCAGACCTTTCTTATTTCAGAATTTCTTACTCTGTCTCCGAGTGTCGTTCCCGCAACGGATCGGAGAGTCTTCATTTCTGTGGTTCTTAGGAGACTTTTTGTTCTGATGGTGTCAGCTCTCGTTTCTATTCTATATGTCATTATAGGACGTACGCATGTCTTGTAGATTCATCTTGCTCTCCTTTAGCATATTTTTTTATAAGAAGATAATAAATATAATTATAATTCAATACAATGGTTGTTGACCGCTTTATCGCTATTTCAGCGCATTCTGAAGTGTGGCAAGCTATTATTTATTTATTATGGTTCCAAAGAATGTTTTCGTTATCTGCATTTCTGGAACCAAACACCAATTAGGTGAGAGGGGGCAACACCGCCCACCCTCAGCCAATTATTTAGGGTTAAGGAAACCGATTTAGTTTAGTCTCTGCTGAGAATAACACCTGATGTTTCCTGTAGATCGTGGATGATTTTGAATAAGTCTGTCTACCTTTATGATATATTTTATTTATGGTATATATCTTTGTATTTATGGTATACTGTATTTGTTTAAAGAACATTTTGTGTTAAATTATTTTTATTTTGTTATTTTATTTTATATCATTGTATTTTATATTATTTATTTTAGATTTATTTTGTGGGTGTTGCACGATCAGAGTGTGCGCGGGAGATGCCTATTGGTGGCGATGAGGTTCGCAACCCATCACACCGCGTCTCCCGCGGAGCGAAAAGAGAAGGATGGAGTGCCGCATCAGTAAAAGTGTGACAGTCCATTCTTTCTGCCTACCCTTTCAGGGAGATGGCGTGATGGTTAGTTAGTTAGTTAATAATATACAAACGTTAATTTAATGTCATACACGAAGGCACGTGACAACCTCACATTGAAGATTGATATTTATTAAGTTATATCAATGAAATAATGGCCAAGACGCACATAATAAAATATTTTTGAGTATTCTACCTCTAATGCATTAATATGTTCTTGAATCCATGAATGGTTCAAAATATAACGTAATATTTTTTTATATATTGATGGTCTATATTTTGGGATAATTTTTTAAATAAATGTGTCAAAGTATTGAAGTAAAATTCCATTATTAATTGTTTCTTCAACTATTTCTTCTTATCTATACCATTTGTCTCGATTGGTTGATGTCGGTTTGGTTGTTCACTGTAATTTAAAAAAAAAAATTCCAATTCTTGTATTTTTACACTAATTTTAGTCTCTTCTTGATTATCAGCGATGACGTATTCTATAACAGGGATGATTAGTAGTTTTTGAGTTTATAGGACGCACACATATGAAACATTGCCTTTTATTTATACAGATAGACGAAGAAGAAGATTCAAATAATCTCAAAACACTCCTGGTACTAAAAAGTACTGACGGTGAATTTTTCAGCGAAATCGGTCGAGTAGTTTTTATGTCTATAGGGCACGTATATACGAATATTAATTTTATTTATAAGAATATGGTGGCGATATTTTTGCATTATTATTAAAAAAACATCTAATTATGCATGTAAACTATGTCACTTTAATATAATATAATATAATACAATTTATTTGGTTCTAGAGAATATTGCTAGGACAATTAATGGCAACAATAATTAATAAATTTCTTCTTTGTTCGCCATACTTTGTGTTGTCGGTGTTTTCTGTAACTTTTTTTTATATACCTTGTAAAAACTGATCATATTTGTAAACAGTTTTAAAATATTTTAAATATGTAGGTATCTTTAAAATATCACTGAGGAAGGACCGGTTGTCCGAAACATGTCTGATATGTATTTTTTTTTTAAAGTTAGTGTTATATATACAAGGTACGAGTATATAAAAAAGAAAAAGTCAACTTAATAAATCTTCGTTATTCATAACATCCATTTTGTAAACCATGATATATGATGAAAGTATTTAAAGCTCTGTGAAATTCAATATTAATTAAAAAAATGTGTTATTGTTTTCTTATGGGAATCCGATGCGATTCTTCACAGATTTTCCATGCATACTTCAGCTTCAGACGCGATAGTAAAAATTCTTTTAGAAGTTGTAAAGTAAGGACGAAATTAGACATTTGATTCCTGGTGGCGGAGTGGAGGGCTCCCGCTGGAGGTGATTTCTGAAATAGAACATCATCTATCGGATTTTATTTTCGTGATTGCCAATAGGGATGTTCCGCTCGTCGTATAAAATACGAAAATCCGCACGCGCGGATCGATTAAATAATGGGGTATTTTTTAATTTATTATTATAATTACATATCATAACTCTTATTTTAAAAATAATCCAGGACAAGATTTTATATTAGTTTGGAATAGTTAATTCATAACCCTTATGTATGGAAGTGAAGCATGGAACTGGCAAAAGAAGGATGAAAGTAGAATAAATGCAGTAGAAATGAGATCTCTAAGACGAATGTGTGCCAAATCTGTATATGATAGAGTGACAAATGCAAGTATAAGAAGTGAATGTGGTGCGAATGAAAGTGTTATGAACAAAATAAGGAAAGGGTCATTAAGATGGTTTGGACACATGGAAAGAATGAGTGAAGGCAGAATGGTAAAGATGGTATATGTAAACGGCGTGAACGGAGCTAGAAATAGAGGAAGGCTGAGGAAAACGTGGCACGATCAAATCAATCAAATATTGAATGTCGGACACGTGAGGAGTCGGAGAAATCGACGTGCGTGCATGACAAGATGTATGAATGTAGAGGAAGCGAGAGAAGTATGTCAGGACAGAACAGTGTGGCGTTCCATTCTTTCTGCCTACCCCTCCGGGGAGACGGCGTGATGGTTAGTTAGTTAGTTAGTTATCGCTCATTGTCTTGAAATCCGCACAATTAGCAAAAGTTTGCGTATTTCGAAACAATGCGGATGTTAATGTCGGCTCCATCCCTACTATTGCTGCAGCTTGCCCTCGACACATGCTAACAAATAAATATAGATGGACCGTGTATGATGTGCCCATCGACCGAAGCTGCCATCGCCTTAATCGTATGCACCTGGCCCAAGCACCAGTGGCCTGAACATGGCTAGTGTTGGAATTAATCGAAATAATCGAATAATGTGTCTACTTTTTTTAAGGGCAACATAGTGAAAGGTGCGCTAATTATTACAGAATATTATTACAGCATACAAAACGTATTAACGTATTTTACAAAACGTACGTTTAAAAATAATATATGAAAAAATACTATACTGATGGAATTCTACAGTGCTAACCCCATAACCGTTTCAATACTTTTTTTTTCTTTATTTTTTTACTAGAATTAAGACAGTGACAGTGTATTACAACCCAAAACTGTACGGGATAATAAAAATCTTTTAACAATGCATTTTGAGATATTAGTGTTGATTTGAAAATTCTTGGGATTAATTAATTCCTTTAGTACTGAAACGGTTAAGTTTGAATTAAAAAATAGTGTCATTGTTTGAAGATGACAAGTATAATAAAAAATATAAATCAACTAACTAACTAACCGAAGGATCCCCGAAGGAGGCAGAAAGAATGGACTGCCACACTTTTCTTTTCTGACATATTTCTCTCGATTCCACAACATTCATACATCGTGTCATGCACGCGCGTCGATTTCTCTGACTCCTCACGTGGCCGACATTCAATATTTGATTTGTTTAATCATGCCACGTTTTCCCGGTCTTCCTCTATTTCTAGTTCCATTTACATCGTTAACATGTACTTTTTTTACCTTTCTTTCTTCAAAAAATTTAGAATATTTTTTATTTGAACAATGTTAAAAAATAACTCCATATTAAGTGGTTACACCATAGTAAATGGCAAAAAAAGCGTTTTTAATATTAATTTAAAAAAAAAGGTAATAGAAAATAATATTCTACAACATATAGGTATTTAAGTTTTAAATAAAAATACATGTGTTCTAGATTATTACAATTTATGGGAATAGCATGTTTCGTCTTTGACATTTGATAATGCCTTAGAAAGGCGAAACATGTTATTCCTATAAACCACAATAAAACTTCTAGAAAATATACGTTTAAATTCGAATTAATTATTTAATTTTGAGTTTTACATCATTGTTCAAGAAACAATACATATAAATATGCTATTTGATTTTGAAGCGCTTTGTGACACGTTGTAGCTGGTGCATTTTTGAATTTAGAAAATAAAATATAATTATTTAATCAAAAAAATTATAGCTAGCAAAATACGTACTGGATTATATAATATAAGTATTGATTTTTGTCTGATTATTTGAATTTTCGATGAAAAAAATTGTATTCGACGTGTGGTGTTACTGAAACTATTACACTCGGTGCCCTTGGAAACGACACAAAGTCGGCCAAGCTCTCCACCACAATAACAAGTGATTTTTATTATTATTTATTATTTTATTATTATTTTTGTTGAATCGCTCTTTACATCATGACAGCACGAGCCAAATCGTTGTAAAGGATATTATAGCTATTATAGTGATTCTCGTGACATGTGATAGGTAGCTAATCTATCGCCATTTTATTGCCACGTGAATCTTACACCAAATCAAAGACAGTGTGACAATCATACTGCCCTCGCCGGGAATCGACCCCGGAACCTTCGGGGTGGCAGTCAGGACAAAGAAAATGTGTTTCGGGAGGCCAGTTAAGAGATGGACTGACAGCATGGTCTGAATAGCTGGAAGACCAGGATGTGGAAGCGATAAGACAGGGACGAATGGAGAAAAATGGAAGAGGTATATATGTATCTAGCAGTGGGTAGAAGAAGGATGATGAAGTAGAAGAAAAGGGAAAATATACTCTTTAGGACAATCCTGATTTTATATTTTTATTATATAATACCTAATTCTATTTTTGGTGATTTCAAATTATTTCAAAAATGATAAATGTTTTCGTATTTACTCTCTTATTAACAAAATTCAATAAATCATATGCAAATAAATAAATTTGGCATTTGAAAGTATACATTTGAAAAAAAAATTGCAAAGCGGTTTTCGTACAAATTTATTTAAGCGATTGTACCATTTATTTGAACGATGAACGGGTTCACACTCCTTATACGTATATACCTGGATGTGTTCAGGTATGGGCGAGTAGAGGGTTGGGGAGGGATGAGGGACCAGAGAGTTGAACGGCGCCGACACGTGCAGGGCGCGTGCCACCTGTCTATACACAGGGCAGGATTATGAAATAAGTTTGTAAAAATCTGTGTAATAAATAAATATGTACAATTTTAACCCAAATGTGCACGTAAAATCTCGATAGAACAAAAAAAGATAATAATGTAATCCGCCAATATAATAAAAAAGATTTTTCATGGTTTAGCTATAGTCAATGATGTGATTGACTCGATTTATCTGAACAAGTTAGGTGTTGATTCATTAAATTGTTTACCCAATTTTAAATTTATGATAAGTTATATAAAATCTTTAAAAAAGTACCTAACTAACTGACTAACCATCACGCCGTCTATCCGAACGGGTAGGTGGAAAAATAGACCACCATACCGATCTCTCAGGACATATTTACTCTCGCTTCCTCCACATTAATTCATCGTGTAATACACGCCCGTTGATTTATCCGATTCTTCACGTGGTAGACATTTAATTAAAAGTAATTCGCTGTTACTCAAGCAATGGTATACAAATTTACATATAATGTACTGATGTTCTTATTTACTAATATTTTTTATTAATATTAGATATTATTACATTTCGCCCTGCTGTGATATTAATAAAATAGTTTGGTTATGCCTTTAATATAAAACAATGTACTCTATATACTAAATTCAACTATCATTATATTAATTGTTTGATTTCTATCACTGCTTACTTGTGTTCCTGACTGGTTTCGAGATTTTTTGGTCAGATAAAGTGATGAATATTTGTGTAAATGGGTGGCCTCTAACTAAATGAAAATAAAATTTATCGGTTTCTTCTCTATTCACCATCGCTTTGTGTTGTGAATTCGTATTTGAATAACTTTTTGAGAGCATTATTGGATTTTCACAACACTATTTCGAAATTTTCACGAAAATGTTTTGGAACACAGAAGTACTTCTTCGGTGATGAAAATGTTAACAGTTTAATGAAACAAAATCAAATAGTCCATTGTTTGGCCGAAATACTATGGTACTTGAACATTATAAACTGTTAAATTAAAAATCTTTAATTTATGTATCACAATTGTATTCTTATTTTACGCAACAGCTGTTTCGTCAACCTATGTTAACATCATCAGGTGTTACAATAATATATCAAATATCAAATTTTCGTGAATTTTCGAACCTTTGTGTGTATTTGAAAAATTTAGGGTTCGAAAAATCACGAGAATTTGATAGTTGATATATTATTGTAACTCCTGATGATGTCAACATTGGTTGACGAAGCAGCTGTCGCGTAAAATAAAAATACAATTGTGATACACGTAACACAGTTTTTTTTAATTTAACAGTTTATTTGAAACAAAATCGTTACATCAGTACTGAGGAAAGTTGCCCCGAAACATAACTAACTAACTAACCATCACGCTGTCTCCCCGAAGAGGTAGGCAGAAAGAATGGACGGCCACACTTTTTTTCCTGACATACTTCTCTCGCTTCCTCAACATTTATACATTGTGTCATGCACGCGCGTCGATTTTTCTGACTCCTCACATGGTCTACATTTAATATTTGATTTATTTGATCGTGCCACGTTTTCCTCGGTCTTCCTCTATTTCTGATTCCATTTACATCGTTAACATATAATTTTTTTCCATTCTTTCTTCATTCATTCTCTCCATATGTCCAAACCATCATAATGATCATTTCACTATTTTGTTTATAACACCATCATTCGCACCGCATTCACTTCTTGTATTTGAAAACGTGAAACGCCCCGAAACATGTTTGTGAAAATTGCAAAAAAGAGTTGTGAAAATACAATGTTTTCAAAATGTTATTCAAATACGAATCCACATTGTTTTTATTCTTACGAACTGATTTATTTTTGAAGTGTGAGGTCCGCCCCTGGATTAGATGCCAATGTCGCAGCTGCTTTCGCAGCTGCTTCGCGATCCTGTCTCCATCATCAGAAAACACCGCCAGAGCTACGGACCATTAATATTAACCTCGGACACCCGTCTGTCGGTAAGGCTTTTGTTTATAGGTACTTTGAGCGAGAAAATCCAATTTAAACTGGATGGCTATTCTAATTTTGAAATTCTGCAATCAGTTATTTACGAATCAAAAATGTGATTTTTTGTATCGTATTTTAAAACTTATATTATTTAACTTATCGGGTTTTAAAACTTACAACCTTTTTTTTTTTTTGTCTCTTGAACTTAATGTTACATACTTTCATATGAAAAACTTAATTTGTGGTGTGGCATTGTTGAAAATTATATTTACTAGTTTTTACTCCACTATATTTTTGTTAAAACCAACCGGTTTGGCCAGGGTTATAAAATAAACCGTTTATTTTGTAACCATGACGAAGCTCCGGCGGAAGCGAAACCGGTTGGTTTTAACAAAAACAAAGCGGTGTTAAATCTGGTAAAAGTGTTTTAATATTATTTACTGAACATTGATGAAAATGTATTTTTTCTATACTTTTTAAGAAAGTGACATGTTTCGCCTTGCAATATCTAGTGTCGTATATAATATTTGATAATGTAAGGCGAGACATGTAATCCACAACTATTAGAAAACTGATATTTTCATAAATATTATGATAATTACTTAGGTGAAAAAGTATACATGTAAAGGTCTTCATTGGTTTCTTCGGTAAATTTCTTAATAAGATTTCCCTCAATAAAAAAAGGATTAAAATGATCTAACTTCCAAGAGACCAAGAGGCAGACCAAGGAAAAGATGGGCGGATTGTGTGGAAGAAGATTGGGAGAAAATGTAAGGAGCTAGGGAATGGAGAGAAATGGCTAGAGACAGAAGTCAGTGGAGGAGGCCAAGTCCCACACCGGGATATTTAGCGCCGAGAAATGAATGAATGAATGAATGAATCCAAGATAGGGTAGATCACTCATTTCTCTTTGACCATAGTTTGGCGGTTTATCATGATAAACAGGGTTTATGTTTGGTACATTAGAGTACTCATCCGCAGATGCTACGAATCCCCTGGACAGCCAAGAAATTGCATGTCTCGATCCTTTAGCAACTTAACATCATTATGTACCTTATATATTTATTATCAAAATTGTTTTTTCTTTCTTTCTTAAAATCGGATGTGTGTTGAACGCAATAAAAGCAAATCTTGAACATTCCTCTTGTCTAATGAGGCATAAGAAATAAGGGTAAGGCATCCGGCATTCGGTGTCTTCGATTAAAAAATCCAACCTGCTGTTTGTAAAAGAACATCTGTTCGGAATTCAAAAAGCTTTCGAAAAGTTTACTAGACAAAAAAATATTTGAAAATGAATGTTGTTTGCTGACACACAGTTTTGATTTTTTAAAAATATATTGTACATATAATAAATACACCTTAAATAATTTATTGTCTTGCCACTATGTGAATTTATTTTTACGATAAAATATGATTGAAATATTAAATTAAACTTTACATTTTGCCATTTAAGGTATATGTCAGTATAGGCCTTACCTAGGTTTTATATATTCTGACCTTACAGTTCATGTAAACATTTTAATGTATAAAAAACACTGAAGTGTACAATCTGAAACACGTTTATGAAAAGTGCAAAACGTGTTGTGAAAATACAAGATTGTAAATATAATACAAGGATTGGAACTGGCAAAAGAAGTATGAAAGCAAGATAAACGCCGTAGAAATGAGATCACTAAAAAGAATGTGCGGGAAAACGTTGTATGATAGAATACCGAACGATGGAATAAGAAAGAAATGTAAGGCAGATGACTGCATCATGAATAAAATTAAAAAAGGATCCCTGAGATGGTTTGGACATATGGAACGAATGGATGAGAGTAGAATGGTTAAAAAGTTGTACACAAGCAGCGTGAGTGGGAAAAGAAGCCGAGGACGACCGAGGAAAACATGGCATGACCAAATCAATCAATTACTAAAAGGCGGCCACATTCGAAGTCGGAATAATCGACGTGTGTGCATGGTACGCTGTATGAATGTAGAGGAAGCCCGAGAGGTATGCCAGGACAGGCCATTGTGGCGATCCATCCTCTCTGCCTACCCCTCCGGGGAAATGGCGTGATGGTTAGCTAGTTATGTAAATCCACAACCAAAGTGACTAGAAAGTCATAGAAGAAATATTTTTACTTTTAATTTTGGTATTTTTAAATTTACTATTATTTCTAAAGCTTTAAAGCATCTTGGTTTGTAAAAGGAATATACGTATTTAGTTTCAACGACTGATTACTCCTCGCCCCTGTCTGTCGGTGTGCCTATTAGAAGGCAGTTGTTTTTTGTAATCCTAACGGATAGGTCCCAGGAAGTGTCGTCATGGACTGCGCGTATTCCACAATGGATTCCTCGGATCACGGAGGAAATTGCCATGTTTTTATTATTTACTGGGAGCGATTCCAACTAATTTTACCCTTTTTTATATGCCAGCGTTCTCATACCACCTTCTATAATGGCTGTCTATAATAAAACCAGAAATTATTGATGTATTGTGATAATATCATATTATTTTCGTATAAAATTAATACACGTTTAAAAAATTAAGAAAGAAAAATAGGTTGAAATAAGTTCGTAGATCTCCGTTTGTTTCTATTTTTTTATACACTTTGTATATACAACACTTTTATTAAAACAAAAAAAATTACGTAGACATGTTTCGGACAAACAGTCCTTCAGTAAAGATACACATTTATAAAAATATTATAAAATTGTTGCAGTTTACATCTGTCAGATAATGTAAACAAGACCAATTTTATAATCTTTACTGAAGAAGGATTGTTTGTCCGAAACATGTCTACATATTTTTTTTTAAATAAAAGTGTTGTATATACAAAGTGTATAAAAAAGAAAAAATAGAAATAAACCATCATAATAACATAATGTTTGGCGTATATAGAAGAAATATCTCCGTTTGTATCATCGGCTGTGCTTAGTCTCCGAGGAAGACTGTCTCTTGCAATTGTCGGTGCTCATGTGGCTAAAGAAGCTAATCTTGGATCCACACACTCTGGGGCATCTAGAGCAGGGGAAGACGTTGGCAGTGAAATCGCCACCGTCTCTTGATGGTCTCCTTCTCCTCTCTGTGACGTCTCTACGCTGTGCTTCAAAGTCCTGCGTGTCTTTAACTAACTAACTAACTAACTAACTAACTTTCTCCGGAGGGGTAGGCAAAGAGGATGGATCGCCACAATACTCTGTCCTGGCATACCTCTCGGGATTCCTCTACATTCATACATCGTACCATGCACGCACGTCGATTATTCCGACCTCGAATGTGACCGCCTTTTAGTAATTGATTAATTTGGTCATGGCATGTTTTCCTCGGTCGTCCTCGGTTTTTTTTCCACTCACGCTGCTTGTGTACAACTTTTTAACCATTCTACTCTCATCCATTCGTTCTATATGTCCAAACCATCTCAGGGATCCTTTTTTAATTTTATCCATGCTGCAGTCATCTGCCTTCCATTTCTTTCTTATTTCATCGTTCGGTATTCTATCATAAAACGTTTTCCCGCACATTCTTCTTAGTGATCTAATTTCTACGACGTTTATCCTGCTTTCATAATTTTTTTGCCAGCTCCAAGCTTCACTTCCATACATGAGGGTTGGCACTAGAACTCCATTGTGTACTGCCAATGCCGTGTCTTTACGTACTGTTATTCTCCGCCTTGGTCTGTCTTCTGTACCCAGCATTCACAATCGATATTAGTCCTTTAGAGGTTCGCTTTTAGGGAGTCTCAATTTCAATCAGGAGAATTTTTTGGACCTTGGGTAAATTGTTTTATTGTTTCTTGAATAATGATGTAAAACTCCTTCGCCCGTCCTCCATTATTCTTCATCAGTTGTGCGATCTCTTTTGTGAGCCAACAGGCCAATTCTACAAACACATGTATAACAAAGGAAACACGAAAGTGCCATCCTACATGTAAGATTCTCAAACCGGATAAGAAATACTGAAATACGTAGAAGGTCGGGAGTATAGAATGTCGTCGAAAGGGTGGCTTAGCTAAAATGGTCATTTGCGGAATATGTTACCAGATTGGTAAACGACATATGGACCATAAACAGAGGAAGATGGTGGTATGATGACATTCGAAAATTTTCTGGTGAATGGGTGCCACAAGGGCGACCACCGAGCCGCTGCTGGTTCGGTCAAATCAGGGAGCTGACTGCTCTATTATTAGCTGCAGCCTAGACACTGACGAGTGACAAGAGCGCATGGCTTGCCATGGTCAATGGTTTACACGATGGACACGACCCTCAATCATGAGGAATACGACTGAGAAGGGAAGGATGCGAAAGGGACAAGACAGGGATACGTGGAAAAGTATGGAGCAGGCATATGCTGGATATATTATCCAGCAGTGGGCAATTTCGGCTTCTTCTTCCTCGTTGTTTAGGTCGTATGACCTGTTTGTGACGGTAGGCTGTCCTAGGATGATGATGTCCAACCATCTCTCCATCCTTCGGCGGCCTTCCTGGTAATCTCTTGCTGCTTGGGTTTTCATCTTTAACAATTTTTGCAATTCTTGTATTCTCCATGCGGTCCACGTGGTCTCTCCAAAAGCGCCTATTCGTCTGTTTCGGCTGTTTAAGTAAATAAGTAATGATATATTTATTTTATTCCGGTTTAAATGTGAATGAAGATATCACGTTTCAGAAGCGTAAACTTATGCCACGTAATCGAATCAAGTTGTTTAGAGGAAATAGGAAATCATTATCCAATGGCGCATTGCCATCGCACAACGAGTTACGGGTTGACTTTTTACCCGAGTTATCCTAGACCTCTTGATGCAAGCTGGTTTTGCTATGGATATCGACAAGTTTGCATCCGGAATAGTGCCAATTAATATTTATGTCATTACATGTACCAATAACATGACACTCTCATTCTAATTCTCTGGTTTGAATATGAACATAAATCGTTAAATTTTCAAATGAAGCACTCACTTTGTGGTTAGACATTTAAAAAATATAAAATAAATAAATAAACTTTGTATTTAACCACGGTATGGTTATTATAATTGATGCCGACTAGTTTCGCTTGGACCCAAGCTTCATCAGGGCAGTATAACAACAGTTGTTATACTGCCCTGATGAAGCTTGGGTCCAAGCGAAACTAGTTTTATTTTTATTTATTTATTTTATATGTTTTTTAAAAATATAAATCGTTATTTTTCCTCGGCCTTCCTCTATTTTTAGCTCCGTTCATGCCGTTTACATATACCTTCTTTACCATTCTGTCTTCACTCATTCTTTCCATGTTTCTAAACCATCTTAATGACCCTTTCCTTATTTTGTTCATAACACTTTCATTCGCACCACATTCACTTCTTATACTTGCACTTGTCACTCTATCATATACAGATTTACTTTAATTGATTAATACATAAATTTAAGTAAATATAAAAGCTTAATCAATAGCGTGACATTTTCAAATAAAATAATTTGATAACGCTGTCAAATCAGTCATTTTCGAACAGACAGCAAGCGAATAACCAACCGAAACACTTTGGTGTGGTCGTAGACTTAGCGTACGAAGTGAGGGTTCCTAAGGACACCTTGCGGAAAGGAATGCGACACACGCCGGCCGGCAGATGGTTCTCCTCCAAGGAGCACACCTTCTACTTTGACCGTGTTTCCTTTTATTGTTATGGCTGTTGTCTTGTAAATATCTGGATACAGCATTGCATCATTATATGCTACTTCTATAATACACGACGTTATAGTCGTTAGTGATGATAAAGATAACATTTCACCGATGCCCGCAAGCCTGGCGAAACCAGTCGAAGTAGTTATTGAAAAATATCGTTTTATCAAATTATTTTGTAACATTTTTACATAGAGATTAATTTGCGTCTGGGGAATATATTGTAGGTAATTACTTAAAAAATAATAATACATTTATTATGGAATAGAATTATTAACACTGTTTAATCCTTGTCATCATTTAATAATGCTTTAACATTATCAAATGCTTTCAACGTCTTTTGATAATGCCTTAATATTACCATATGTTTTTATTGTCATTCGATAATGCCTTTATATTACCATATGTTTATATTATCATTTGATAATGCCTTACTATTACCATGTATTATTATCGTCATTTTGATAATGTCTTAATATTATCAAATATTTTCATCGTCATTTCATAATGCCTAAGATATGACAATACGTTTTTATCGTCATTTGATAATACCTTAATATCAAACGTTTTCGTCATGATTTGATAAAGCCTTAACGTTATCAAATGTAAAAACTTTGGAATTGAAAAACAACACTGTGTATGTTATATAATATAAACAGCGTTGTTGTTATCAAACTTCCAAGTTTTTACAATAGAATTCCACACTGTTAACGCCTAAACAAACAAACAAACCATCACGCCGTTTCCTCGCAGGGGTATGCAGAGAGAATAGACCGCCACACTACTCTATCCTGACATACCTCTCTAGCTTCCTCCATATTCATACAGCAAGTCATACACTCACGTCGATTCTTCCGGCTTCTAACATGACCAGCCTTTAAAATTTGATGAATTTGGTCATGCCATGTTTTCCCCGGTTTACCTCGATTCCGCACTCTATTAACATCGTTAACGTATACATTTTAATCCTTCTTGCTTCACCCATGCGCTCCATATGTCCGAACCAACGCAGCGATCCTTTCATAATTTTGTTCATAATACCTTCTTTCGCTCTACTTTCCTTTCACGCATTCAATAAAGTTATCAAATGTTTTCATCATTTGATAAAGTGAAACGTGTCATTCGCATAAAATATCATAAAACTTAAAATGAAAACAGTAGTTTTTATTCGTATTAATTACAAACGTACACATAGAACTAAATCTTTATATACAATATATACCTATAGTTTTTTTGCAAATCCCCTGAAATCTTTTCGCGTTTATAGCCGATCCCAATGTGCTCAGAGTACTATACAATTCATTGGTTCGGAGCAGACTCGAAAGTGGTTCTATGATATGGAGTCCGCAAGAGGCGAGATATTCTCTTATGCTGGAGAGGGTTCAGAAAAAATTTCTGAGGTATCTCTACATGAAGGAGTATGGTAGCTATCCATGGCTCTATCCCACAGCGTTTCTTTTGGGAATGTTGGGGTTTAATTCTTTGCAGCTTCGAAGAGACGGGTTTCTCATAACCCATTTCTTTAGATTAATTAGGGGATATTTTGAAAACATAGGGTCATGAGGGTGTAGGTCTTTTTGTTCCCGACAGATATCTCCGACAACGCCAGCATAGATTGTTCTTTCTTCCGGCCGCAAGAACCAAAGTGCTTCTAATAATGCCGGTGGGAAGAGCAATCAGTTTGCTGAACAAGATTACATCTTTCCGTCCGTCTTTCATATTAGTGAAAGTACGTTATTCCGTCTTTCATATTAGTGATTGTACGTTCAGAAGAAAATAACTCTTAACTTTAGAGAGTATCTTGTCTTCCTAAAGTTGAACCATCTCTCATGCGTTCCTGATTCTTTACCCTTTCTCAAATAGATGCCTTAAACTGTTATTATGTTTGTAATATCTTTTGAGTGAATAAATAAACTGATAAACTGATATTTATGCATGAATATTCCTAAACTTTTTTATGCGTGGAATAAAGCTTGAAAAATGAAAACTTAAGAAAATACAATTAAAAAAAACTTATTAAGTAAATGTGTTGATTCTGACGTAATCCGCTGTAATCTCTGAATTAACGTTACAAATCTCTTAGTACTCCCAGCAGGTGAAGACCGTAAGGCGTAACCCCGCCTTTGGTGATTGGTGCTGCCTATCGCCAAGATGGTTAACTAACTTAGGTCAAAAAAACAACACACTACTTAGTGGGTACTCGAAACGTTAGGCAGGTGAAACTTTCACGAGCCATTTGCATACAAAGGAAGTCAGAGTAAAATAAATTGTGTGTTTTTTGCGCAAGTTCTAATTCGCATGAGCACAAATACGATTTATTTTTAATTAATGTACCAATTAAGGGGTTACTCCTCCCTGACGCTCGAAAATTAGACAAAGAAAAATAGACAAAAAAAAAGTTATTATAAAATAAACTTTTTTTTGACTCGGCCATTAAAAATATGAATTATTATTTATTTAACGTATACATATAATAGGTATTTAGGTAGTATGTTTACAAGAAATGGGCGAGTGGAGAGGGATATTGAAAAAAGGGTTGGGGCAGGCAACAAAGTGAATAGTGCACTTAAAGTTGTCATCGCAAACAAAAACCTATCCAAAAAAGCTAGAATGGCAGTGCACAATGGTGTTCTTCTACCGACCCTTATGTATGGAAGCGAAGCATGGAACTGGCAAAAAAAGGATGAAAGTAGAATAAACGCGGTAGAAATGAGATCTCTTAGACGAATGTGTGGATACTCTGTGTATGATAGAGTGCCGAATGAAAATATAAGAAGTGAATGCGGTGCGAATGATGGTGTCATGAACAAAATAATGAAAGGATCATTAAGATGGTTTGAACATATGGAAAGAATGAATGAAGAAAGAATGGTAAAAAAATTATATGTTAATGATGTAAATGGAACCAGAAATAGAGGAAGATCGAGGAAAACGTGGCGCGATCAAATAAATTAAATATTGAATGTCGGCCATGTGAGGAGTCAGAGAAATCGACGAGCGTGCATGACACGATGTATGAATGTTGAGGAATCGAGAGAAATATGTCAGGAAAGAAAAGTGTGGCAGTCCATTCTTTCTGCCTACCCCTTCGGGGAGACGGCGTGATAGTTAGTTAGTTAGTTACATATAATAGATTTATAAACAATTTCCAATATTGAAAAAAGTAATAACAATAGAAATGGCGGAGAAATGAGCCCATCAGTGGGATGATCTTTTTAAAATCCTTGCTGACTGTGTACATGATTTTTCCATCCAGCATTGTCTGAAAAAATAAATACTCTCTCTGGTTTCAATCCTGGGATTGGTTTGCAGCAATTTCCTCTATTCTTTACTTGAGATTAAATCGTGTTTTGCTGGTTCTTGGGACGCTACTTGGGCCTTTAATGTGATAGTTTCCCGTTTCTTTCCACATCGTATGCCGCTAGCCACGAAGGTTCTTCCGCCTTTGGAGATTATTTACTTCTTCAGGACAAGAGGGTGCCCTAAACAATAGACGCCTGGTAAGGCGAAAGTTGGTGGTCAGCTTATTCCGGCCAACGCTCGGTCCCTGTCTATATTATTTGCCGACACGAGGTCGTTGCTTACTCCCCACCACGAGAAGGAAATAGATCAGGATTTTCCTTTCCTCAAACCTGAGACCAGAAGGCATTACTCAGAGTTCTCCAATACTTTCGGGGAGCATGTATTGCTTATTCAGAAGGGTAATAGCCAAGACGTGACGTAGGGAAAAAATAAATAAAAATAACGCGGTATACTAAATATTACAATTATTCTTTTTATTCAGCCTAATATCGTCCACTCCTATACGAAGGCCTCCTCATTTCGATTCCACGCGTTTTGCCTTGGGTAGACTGCATCCTGGTTATGTCGACGGGTCGGTTCAGGTCATCCACTTACCGCAGTTGCGGTCGCCCTGCAGTTCCTTTTGCAAACCATGGTCTCCAAGTCAGCAGTCTACTTTATTTTTCTTCTGATCATCTTTATCATTATATCATTACTCTTCTTGAATAGATGTTTTCTGAAACTATTCATGATTAACTCACAAGCATTAGCAATATACTATAATGATAATAAATTAAACACCTTATAGAAATAATAATAAAGAATATGCCTTATAAAACTTCATCTTTATGAATTAATCACACCAAGAGCTATTGAAAATGCTCCATTTACAACCTAGTTATAAACTGAACTAATTTAGTATGAAGGCTGCACTTGGCTGGCTGAATTCTGTGTTGCATATTAATTTTGTAGAGAATATGAATAGTTTTATCCTTATTTCAATAAACATACATATGCACTGCATGCAATTATTATTATTGTATTGTATATCAATATTATTATTATTTCATTTATTTATTTCATTTCATTTATTTATTTTCAACATATCTAAAGCATTTCAGAATTTTTTTTCCAATACCCTAAAGATACAAGTTAGAGAAACACAATAATAAGTAATACATAATAGATTAATAAGAGGAGCGAGAAACATAAGATGCATGACAAATTAATAAAATAAATATACCATACAATTATAATAAAGATAGTACTTCCCTCAGATGAGCCAAACTATCACAAAATATGTCAAACTCCGAGGCGATACGATTAAGCAAAGATAATAATATTATTTTGTTATAAGCCCAGTGGGTGTAAAGGGTATAGCTATCCTATTGATTCTTATGACATGTGATAGGTAGCTAATTATCGCCATTTTAGTGTCACGTCGATTCTACACTAGACCAAATACAGTGTGAGAATCACACTGTTATTGTCGGGAATCGAACACGGAACCATCGGTGTGGTAGTCATAGCTTTTGCCAATCTGCCACGAAGGAAGGTGCCTCCACGTGTGGCGCACCTTGAATCGACATAAAGTCGGAAAAATATTCCACCACAATAATAATAAAATAATTATAATAAGCTAACATTTAAATCGCCGTTTTTGTGATGTAATCACCTCAAGGGCGCATTAAGACGTGTTTTAAATCTAAATGAGAACGCTGCATCTGATAGATATTCGCGATCGATTAGATAGTATAATAGAACAAAATATGCAGGTTTTAAATTGGGTATGAAAAATTATATTTTAAAAAGATGAGTTTTCAGCTTAGATCTGAAATCTGTCGGATCATTTATGCATCTGAGGTGTGAAGGAAGATTGTTCCAGGCTGATGGACCGGCTAACGCAAACGCTCGATCCCCGTTAATAATAGAAATTAGCCAATTTTCGGCGCCATCCTACAAATTACGAAGAAGAAGACTGCTATAATATTTTTTATTTCGGTGATACACTCAGATCTTTATTACCGGATGACACGCCATAACTTCCTAACACCCATCTATGATCTATGCGGTATATTTTTTAAGGAAGCTGCTACACGTGGTAGCTATATTCCCCCGAAATATTAGGCATAAGACCCGATAGAGACGGCGAGGAGCGGTCTATTTAGGGGCGCGTAATGGGCAACAAGCTGTAAAACGGTGGATTCTAATAATATTCACGAAACGCGTCGAGAGGACTTACAAATCTTTCATAAAACTCGATTTATGACTCATTTTAAAGGAATTTACTGCCTACATCAGCGTTAACGGTTTTCTAGTTTGTATTTTTAACTTTTCTAACGCTTTAAGATTATATGCGACTGTCCCCATAGAACCATTTTGAATCTGTTTTTTAAACCATCAAGAGTTTTCAGTTACCAGTTCTTTAAATACTCTACGAACCGGATAATTGCTATGCGATTTTTCGGATAAAATGCCAGGAATGTACAATCAATAGTTGACTGTCATATAAAACCAAGCTTTTTTAGTATCTTTAAAATCCAAATGTAAAACATTGCATACAAGCATTCATGCTCTGTGGAATGACATGCTCCATTTATTGTTTCTTGAATAATGATGTAAAACTCCATATTAAATAATTAATACGAATGTAAACGTCAGTTTTCTAGAAGTTTAATTATATTTTATGGGAATGACATGTTTCGCCCTTCTAAGGCATTATCAAATGTGACGAAACTTCAACTCGTTGCAGTTTATATACACTAGTAAATGGAGCAGAATATGGTAATTAACGAAAATTGATGTGACTGACATTTGATAATGCCTTAGAAGGGCGAAACATGTTATTACCATAAAATATTATAAAACTTCTAGAAAACTGACGTTTTCATTCGTGTTAATTATTTAATACATGTTCTGTATATTCTTCTTCTTCTTCAGCCTCTTCTATTTTTCTCCACTCGTCCCTGTCTTGTCCCTTCTGCATCCAGGTCATTACGTTTATTTATTATACATAATTAATACAAATACAAGCAATTAAGCATTTAACATGTAAATAAATATAATTTTGAAAAGTTTCAATTATTCTCACAACTCAAATTAAATAACAACTACCCTACTAATAACTACGGCTACCCCTTTAAGTATGGCGTGTTTTTTTGGAGGTTTGGTTTTTAAACTAGCAATATTGTTTCTACAGACTGTCAATTTGACAGTTGACAGTTGATTTGTAGTCAATACGTTTTGCCATTTTACCATAAATAGACTGACGTCAGAACAGCGCTTGCAAATTGTACAAATTTATTTTGAAAATCATGGCTCGGTTCGCCAAACATATCGTGCACTACGTCCATTTTATCGTCCAATCGTCCATCCGATCAAGTTATTCGGAAGACCATGGATCATTTTCACACCACGTACACTCTAGTGGATAATACGCATCCACAAAGACGACAATTGTCGAAAATTGGATTTCACGATTGCGCTTCATTCGAGTTAACCGTGGCGCTCATATGTCCGAAATCATATTTAAACAATAATGGCATAAAATTATCAATTAAAAAAAAAAGCCAATATCGTGTTTTTTTTCTCATTTTGAATATGTATTGTATACTTCTAAAAAAAAAACACCCTTTATAATATAAAACGTACTTGAATGGTGGGGATATAAAAAAAAACTATTTTGTAAGATTAATCGGATTAATAAGTTCACGTCGTATTATGTATAATATTAAATAATATAAATAATTATTACAAATGAACGTCCAAATGTATGTTTTCTAGAAGTTTTGTCATTTCCATCAAATAAAATGAATCTCCTGGAAAATATACGTTTTAATTCGAATTAATTATATTAAAAAAAAAACTTTCAATGACAATTTGAATAATTTCTTCAATATTATTTTTAAGTTCTTGCTGGTTAAGTGCCTAATTACAGCTAATTTAAAAAACGGTGGATACGTGTAACATAAATTAAATAAACACAAAAGTCCGGATCGTCCATGTCAACATGTGCAACAACGAAAAAAACATTATGTGTTATGACATTATGTGCTAAATTAAAAAAACGGTGGATTCGTGGAACATAAATTAAATAGACAATATGTGCACCATCTAAAAAGAACATTTTGTGTTAAATTATTTTTATTTTGTTATTTTATTTTATATCATTGTATTTTATATTATTTGTTTTAGTTTTATTTTGTGGGTGTTGGACGATTGACGTGTGCGCGGGAGATGCCTCTTGGTGGCGATGAGGTTCGCAACCCATCACACCGCGTCTCCCGCGGAGCGAAAAGAGAAGGATGGAGTGCCGCATCAGTAAAAGTGTGACAGTCCATTCTTTCTGCCTACCCTTGCGGGGAGACGGCGTGATGGTTTGTTTGTTTGTTTTCTTATACAAACGGATACGCGAGGTATTTCTTTTATTATTATATTTCTATAAAGTATACGAGTAATATAATAAAACTTTTAGATAATTGTCTTTTTCCCAAATTTTAAATACTTTAATTGAAGTTTTACATCATCGTTAATGAAACAATAAATTATATGATTAAAATTTATCTTAAGATCCGATTTCGCCACTTTATATATATTATATTGTAGATTGTGTGATAATTTACTGTGATACAAGAAAAACGTAGGCATTTTTTAGCTTCAGGCATTTCCATCTTTACCCACGCACGTGATTATGTAAATATCATTTTAGTCAAAATGTATGCTTTATTAGTACATTTTTATTATTACAAAATCTTAAAGATTTTATCAAGAAATACATTTCATATGCCCTTTAAATATTTATTACATAATATAATACAGACATGTGCATATGTTTTACTGTATGGTGGTGTAAAATGACCCTTAATAGTTAAATTATTATTCTTTTCTGGCCATTTCCCGCTATTTGGGTAAGGCTCTTCTTACACGGCTCCGCCAAGTCTCGCGGTCCAGGGTCATCTGGCTATCCTGGCCCAGACCATCAGGTCGTTCCTGACTGTGGACATCCACGTTGAAGGAGACCCACCCGGTCCCCTCCTTCCATCTTCCAGTTGCATGGCCATCGTCCGCCCCTTTGAGGGGGTGTCGGACTCCTCGCCGGGGCAGAGGGGGCACCTTGCGGGGCCCCGTTCTTTCCTCTTGGATCAATTTTATTTTATTTTATACACATTCAAATGTTTGGTTCCCTGTGTTCCTTTCCGTAGTTTCCATGACTGTTTTCTTTATTTACTTATGATTTTTTTTCATCATTCCAAGCTTTCTCTCCCATCCCACACTCTGTCCTACCCTCACCAATGTCTGTTTGAAGTGATTTTGTGATAGCCCAAATCATCACGCGCTCTCATCGATTGTTCCTACTTTAAACATGGCCGCCTTCTAGTAATTGATTAATTTAGTCTTGCCATGTCTTTCTTGGCCTTTCTCGACTTATTTTTCATTCACACTACTTGTATATATATTTTTTAACGATTCTTCCCTCATCCATTCGTTCCATATATTTTAACTATCTTAGTGACCCTTTCTTAATTTTATTTAGGACAAATTCATCCGCCTTAAATTCCTTTCCAACTTTTTCATTGGGTATTCTATCATACATTGTTTTTACACATATACATTGTCTTCTTAGTGATCTAATTTCTACGGGATATCGCACTTTCAGCCTTTTTCTGCCAACTGTAAGCTTCATACATACATTTATATCATAAACGATAAGAGAGAAATTGAACATATGACTAATTTTGAGAACTTAAATCATTTAAATATTGAATATTTGTTTTTCAAACATTTTGTTTTCACAAACGCCCTCGTCAGTGTAGAAAGTTAAACAATAAAATGAGAAAAATCACTACTTATATACAAATAAAAAATTAAAATGGGGAGGAATTATGTCTAGAGGTAGGATAATTGTTATTTTTCTTCTATGTTTGCCATACTTTGTGTTGTAGATGTTTTATTTTTCTTAACATCTGTCAAAACTGATCATATTTGTAAAGAATTTTATAACTAACTAACTAACTAACCATCACGCCGTCTCCCCGGAGGGGTAGGCAGAAAGAATGGAACGCCACACTGTTCTGTCCGGACATACTTCTCTCGCTTCCTCTACATGCATACATCTTGTCATGCACGCACGTCGATTTCTCCGACTCCTCACGTGTCCGACATTCAATATTTGATTGATTTGATCGTGCCACGTTTTTCTCGGCCTTCCTCTATTTCTAGCTCCGTTCACGCCGTTTACATATACCTTCTTTACCATTCTGTCTTCACTCATTCTTTCCATGTGTCCAAACCATCTTAATGACCCTTTCCTTATTTTGTTCATAACACTTTCATTCGCACCACATTCACTTCTTATACTTGCATTTGTCACTCTATCATATACAGATTTGCCACACATTCGTCTTAGAGATCTTATTTCTACTGCATTTATTCTACTTTCATCCTTCTTTTGCCAGTTCCATGCTTCACTTCCATACATAAGGGTCGGCACAAGAACACCATTGTGCACTGCCATCTTGGCCTTTTTGGATAGGCTTTTGTTTGCGATGACAACTTTAAGTGCACCATTTATTCTGTTGCCTGCCCCAACCCTTCTTTCAATATAATATAATATAGAATTTTATAATATCTTTATAATATCACTGAGGAAGGACTGGGTTGTCCGAAACATGTCTGATATTTAATTTAAAAAAATTATCAGTAAGTGTTGTATAAAAACGAAAAGACAAATAATTATTATTTAGTTAAAATTATGAGACAGAGGGCATAAATAAATTAATAGCTTGAAATTAAGTTCCATTTAGATTATTTTTTTTTAAGTATATGAGTAACGATTTTGCCTCATTTCATTGTTAAAATTTCTACACTGAATTAGGTCACCTATTGCTCGAAACATGTTTGTGAAAGATGTATGAAGTGTTTTAAAATACGATGTTTTCAAAATAACAACACAACACAAAATAATGGCGATTATATACTCGTACATAAAAATACTCTTAGGAGGCTTCTGAATAGTTTAAGCTTTACATCTCTAATGTGAATTGTAAGTAGCCTTCTTGTCTCGACTACAGTGCGAACGGTCACAAGCCAATTATTCACTATGGATACATTTAACAATTAGCATTGGGAACTCGGAATAACAGGTTGGCTGTAACAACCGGATCTGGGTTTCAGTTTAATTCACTAACCATTATAGCATTAATGATTACAGATAACTCTTGCATCGGACACAAGATAAATTCTCGAGAATATTTTGATAACATGAGTATAATATTTGTGGTCATCCACTCTGTTATTAGCATGACCAATTGTATTGAACAAATAAACAAACCATCAAGCTGTTTCCCCGCAGGGATAGGCATAGAGAATAGACTGCCACACTACTCTATACTGGCACACCTCTCTAGCTTCCTCCACATTCATACAACGAGTCATACACGCACGTCGATTCTTCCGACTCCTAACACGACCAATCATCATGACATCCTATTCTTCTTCTGTTCCTTGCTATACATCTACGTGGTCTGTTCTCCAGAGTATTACTTTTCTTGTGAGGTCCACTCAATTCCTGATTCCCAACTATCCTTCTATATTTTAGGTGGTAAAAATACTTATATTATTGTATAAATACTCATTAACAATTATGTCGTTTATCCAAAAGAATAAGCTGAAAGTCGGCTCACTCCATTTATACTTTGTGTATACATGCACTTGCGGAATCGAAGCAAGGACTTACGGAATCGAAGCAAGAGCAGACACTGTCAGAACCAAACATCTCTTAAGAGTAGCAGAATTGAGAACGTTGCGACCTATTGTGGGGAAATCCCTTAGAGATAGGATATCCAATGAAGAAATTCTCAAATCTCTCAATCCAAGACATGTGAGATGGAGAAGGCGGAGAAGACGATTCTAGAGGGACCACATTGAGAGAAAGGATCCAGCAAGAATTCCTAAGATCGTGATGCACGAGACTCCAGAGAGCCACCAGGACGACCACCAAAGAGATGGAGAGAAGGCTGGTCCATCTTCATCACAGGAAGAAAGTCGATATCCTGCATAAACAGATCGCAAGTCCTACAAAAGAAGAAGTATACATGCATTTCAATAATGTCAACATCTGACGTGATCGACGTTTAAAAATTGAGAAACTTACGATTTCATGCCACATTCACATTATTCTCATTAACTCTGTTTTTTTTTCGTTTTTAAAATCCAAAATATTAAATCGATATTTTTATATTTATCTTAAATCTTAACATTTATATTTCTACTTGTATCGAGTGAGACATTTTGTTTAATCAAAGATTTACCTACATTCTGATCTGAAGGATCTAATTATATCGTATTAATATAATATAATCAAGCTCTAACTCCAAATATTCAACAGTAGAGTTAAAAGCGTACTGTTATACGGATGTGAGACTTGGAAATCTATCGCGGACGTTATTGGAAAGCTCCAGGTGTTTATAAACAGGTGCCTTTGCTAAATATATAAGATCTGTTGGCACCAAACAGCGTCAAATGCCGTTCTCTGGACCATGGCAGGCGAAAAGTCAATCAGAGAACAAGTCACTAGACGCAAATGGTTGTGGATCGGTTTCACCCTGAGACGGAACACAGCCTGCATCGCTCAGGGCGCACTAGACTGGTCCTCTATGGGGGGAAAGAGGAAGCAAGACAGACCTAGAGCCACCTGGAGAAGAGACCTGCAGGACGACGTCAAAGCAGCAGGCCTCACTTGGGATAATGTTAGGCATCAGGGATGCGATAGAGTCGGGTGGTGAAGGTTTATGGAGGCCCTTTGCACCACAGAGGTGTGACAGGACAAGAAGAAGAAAAATAAGAATAAAATAATTAACACGAATGAAAACGTAAGTTTTCTAGAAGTTTTATTATATTTTATGGGAATGACAGTGACATGAATGACTTGGTTAAAAATGTATAAAGTCACATCAATTTTCGTTAATTACCATATTCTGCTCCATTTACTTGTGTATATAAACTGCAACGAGTTGATGTTTCGTCACATTTGATAATGATTTAGAAGGACAAAACATGTCATTCCCATAATATATAATAAAACTTCTAGAAAACTGACGTTTTCATTAGTATTAATGATTTAATATGGAGTTTTACATCATTGTTCAAGAAACAATGAAATACATATTATACGACTTTTAAAAAGGTTTCTTATTATGGATATTTTTCAATTTGGGTTGGTCAGCGTTTAAAATAGTTGGAGCTGTTTTGCCGCGTTCATGGTAATTTATCGTTCCTCGACAGCTAATGCCGGAGTCTTGGTGCCGACACTAATGTATGCTAATGAGCGTAATGAGCATTGAAAAGGGCAGAGACGGAGGAAAATTGGACACTGACAGAATGACATAATGATCTAATGAACTTGGCTTTGAATTAATGAGAAAAATATTTTGTACCTAATGTTTTCCATGTATTCTTTAACTTCTCTGTATTTAAATTATTGTTGTAACTCATAATTAGTATATTTTTGAAGTGACGAAGGTCGTGATGTTATGAAAATTGACTAGATAATCCATTGTTTTGGCGGAAACACTTTGATATTTCAACATTATTAACTGTTTAAATAAAAAAACTTTGTCATTTTATTTTTTTATATACTTTGTATATACAAACCATCAAAATTACATATCAGACATGTTTCGGACAACCAGCCCTTCTTCAGTGATACAAATTATAAAGATACATATTTAAAATATTATAAAATTGTTTAAAATATGATCAATTTTGACAGATGTTGAAAATTAAATAAACAAAATAGATCATATTTGACATTTTATGATATTTTAAATATGTATCTTTATAATATGTATCACTGAAGAAGGACTGGTTGTCCGAAACATGTCTGTACAATACAAATAAAACATCTACAACATAAAGTGTGGCGAACAAAGAAGAAAAAAAGACTTTGTTATAAATATCACAATTTATTATATTTTTTCCACAGCTGTTTCGCTAACCGATGTTAGCATCGTCAGGTCTTACAATCAACTTAAAAATACATCAGAAAGACTTTGTTGATATACATTATCTTAGTGTATATTAAGTCTTTCTGGTGTATTTTTTAGTTGATTGTAAGACCTGACGATGCTAACATCGATTAGCGAAACAGCTGTCGCGACAAAATATAATCAGTTGTAATATTTATAACAAAGTTTTTTTTATTTAAACAGTTAATAATGAAAATTGACGTTAAAAATGATTGATAAACAAATAACTAACTAACCATTACGCAGACTCCCCGGAATAGAAGGCAGAAAGACCGCCATATTGTTCTGTCTTGACATACTTTTCTCGCTTCATCTACATTCATACATCGTGTCATGCATGCGCATTAAATATTTGATTGTTTCGATCTTGCCATGTTATCTTCGACCTTCCTCTATTTCTAGATCCATTCACGTCGTTTACAAATACTTGTTTCACCATTATTTCTTCATTTGTTCTTTCTATGTGTCCAAACTATCTTAACGATTCATTAATTATTTTGTTCATAACACTTTCATTCGCATTCACTTCTTATAGTACATTTGCATTTGACACCCTATATATTATATACAGAATTACCACACATTCCTCTAAAAGTTTTAATTTCTACTGCATTTATTCTACTTTCATCATTTTTTGCTTGTTCCATTCTTCACTTCCATACATAAGGGTCCGCAATAGAACCCCATTGTGTACTACTAACTTACCTTTTTTGGGTACGCTTTCGTTTGCGGTGTCAACTTTAAGTGCATGAATATATCATATGAATATAATATTTGTGGCAATGAGGTACGCAACCCATCACACCGCGTCTCCCGCGGGGAGTAAAGAAAAGGATGGAGTGCCGCTTTGGTTAAAGTGGCAGTCCATTCTTTCTGCCTACCCCTTCGGCGAGACGGCGTGATGATTAGTTATGTATTGGGAATTGAAAATAACATCCACAAAATATTAGAAATCACGACATGTTTCGGAGGATACCTCCATCTTCAGGTGTAAATATACAAAGGAACAATACATTTATATTTAAAAAATTAACCCGGACTAATTGCTATAAGCTAATAATTATATTTTATCAGTAAGAACTAATAAATACTATTAAACCATAATAATACATAATAATTAAATGATAATATAAAATTGTATTTTGAAAAAAACATACATTTGAAAAAACATATTTTGTATAGATGTTATAAATGATTAATTTGTATATGATTGGGAATGGGAGCTTGAGAGACTAAAAGTAGACAAAGTATTTAATTATTAGTACTTTAAAAATTAGTCCAACTTAATGATTTAAAATTAAATGTATTGTTCCTTTGTATTGTATCGATTATTAAATGCGTTTTTTTTATTAGTCTTTCATTGTTTAGATTTTATTATATATTTATACCTGAAGATGGAGTAATCCTCCGAAACATGTCGTGATTTTTAATATTTTGAGGATTATGAACAATGTTATTATTCTCAATATGCAAAGTGTATTACTGTGGAATTCCACAGTGTTAACGCCTTAGCTTTTAACAAATTGAATATAATATTATTATATTTATTAGTATATATGTGTAGAGATGGTATCTTTGTGATACCATAATATTGAATACGTTTTAAAAGAGAAATTCAAATTACCGCATGCCATTATGCATTTTTTTAATAATGACCGTGCATACAACGTTAAATTGTATCGAATTGTATGGATATCGCCTTCGGCTAATTTTTTGCACGGGGAAGCGAGATATTTCTGTCTGTATACGGGACCGTACACACAAACATTGGCGCCTCTCTTAAAGGGAGAGCATAAAACTACTAAGTCTATTTTTAATAATTTTTCTTTACATAGATTTGCCTGGCGCTGTAATAATGCAAATAGCTATTCAAAATAATAATAATAATAATAATAACTAGTTAATAATACTAACGGTTGGACCGATGTTATCGAATAGCAGAATAACTTTTAAAACATTGGAAAAAAATCACGAAAAAAAATTATGAAGAAAATTAATATTCTCATACATTTTTTATGGAGCGGCTTTTTGGATAATTGCTAATCTCTATATTTATATAAAACAAAGTTGTGTAAGTTACACCATTTATAACTCAAGAACGGCTAGACCGGATTTTGATGATCTTTGATTTGTTGGATTTGTCTCCGTCCCGGATAGCAGAATAACTATTAAAACATCGAAAAAATCGACCCGAGTGCATCCCAACCAGCAAATATAATAGTTTATCAGAAATTAGTGCAACAACCCTACCCAAGTGAATTTCGATTCACTTCAATAAACCAAATCCCTTGCTGCCATGTGAATTACATTCATATCATTGTAATTAAAATACTTTTCATTTTGATTTTTGCACACTAATTGAACTTAATTAATTTTAAGTGTTCATTTTAACTGGTTAACATTGCTTTGGCAGAAACACCACAATAAACTGATAAATTAAAAAAAAAAGTTTTATGTATCACAATGTATTTTTATTTTACGCGACAGCTGTTTCGTCAACCTATGTTACATCAGGTGTTACAATAATATTATTGTTAACACCTGATGATGTCAATATAGGTTGACGAAACAGCCGACGCGTAAAATAAAAATACAATTGTGATACATAAAACAACGTTTTTTTTAATTTACTGTTTTTTTTAATTTAACAGATTAACTGAATTTAATTCAGCTAATAAGTTAACACAACATTTATTGATTCTGAGGCGGTACGAAGTTCGTCGGGTCAGCTAGTTTATGATAAATAAAATCAATTGATCGATGTGAACTTGTGGTAGATTCATCCCTGGCTGATGTCGTGTGTTCAGTATACAGCGGTCGTGTGTTTATTATCTTTTGTGCATCGAATCTGGGCCAGGCCCGGCTGCCCGCGGCAAGGTAACCCGCCCAGCAAGGAACCTCATTTCGTTTATGTTACTACTAGTATTATTCATATGTTTTACTAAATAATTGAACATTTAAATGTGTTGTTATAAATTCACTGCAGTCTAGCCCCTTGTGACGCGACGCCTTAAAAATTCAGAAAATTTGTGTTTTCGCTGTTATTTGAAAGCTTATTCTTCTCTTCTTCCTCAGCCTATTCCCGTCCACTTCTGGACAAAGGCCTCTTCCATTTGCTTCCATGTCACTCTGTCCCGTGCAGACTGCATCCAGGTTATTCCGACGTGTCTGTTAAGATCATCCTTCCACCGTAGTTGCGGTCGCCCTGCACTTCTCCTTGCCGTCCACGGTCTCCAAGTCAGCAGTCATCTTGTCCAATTATTGGCTGAGTTTTTGGCTACGTGACCTGCCCATTGCCATTTTGGAATGGCCACCCGGTGGATGATGTCAATGACCTTTGTTTTTTCTCTCACTGTATCGTTTCTGACTCTGTCTCTTAGGCTTATTCCTAACATGGCTCTTTCCATGGCTCTTTGGGTCACTCGTAGTTTCTCGGCACTTTGTTTGGACAGTGTAACAGTTTCAGACCATAAGTATTAACTAGCAGAACGCAAGATTCATAGACTTATCGTTTCAGGTTGATCGGTATTTTCCGGCTTTTAAGGATGAGGATATTACGTTATTCCACTTAATTTTTTTTTGCTTCAACTATAAACCGAAAAACATAAGTGTAAACTAACTAACCATCACAACGTGACGTCTCCACGAAGGGGTAGGCAGAAAGAATGGACTGCCACACTTTTCTTTCCTAACATACTTCTTTTGCTTCCTCAACATTCATACATAGTGTCATGCACGTGTACCAATTTCTCTGACTCCACACCTGACCTACATTCAATATTTGATTTATTTGATCGTGCTACGTTTTACTCGGTCTTCCTCTGTTTCTATTTCCATTAACATCGTTAACATAGACTTTTTTTTTACCATTCCTCTTCATTATTTCTTTCCATGTGTCTAAACCATCTAAAATGATCCTTTCATTATTTCTTTCATAACACCATCATTCGCACCGCATTCACTTCTTATATTTTCATTCGACACTTCATCATAAACAGAGTTAGTTTAGTCAAAAATATATAAACTATATGTGTCTACGGTGTTTTTTTAGAGGTATACAATACATATTCAAAATGAAAAAAAAACACATTAAAATCATGTTAATTAATGTCTATGATATTGGCTTTATTTAATAGATAATTTTATGCCATTATTGTTTAAATATGATTTCGGGTATATGAGCGTTACGACTAGCTCGAATGAAGCGCAATCGTGAAGTCCAACTTTCGACAATGTGTACGTGGTGCGAAAATGATCCATGGTCTTCCGAATAACTTACTCGGATGGACGATTGTGTTGACCGTAAAATGGGCGTAGTTCACGATAAGTTTGGCGAACCGAACCATGATTTTCAAAATAAATTTGCACAATTTGCAAGCGCTGTTCTGACGTCAGTTTATTTATGGTAAAATGGCAAATTATATTGACTACAAATCAACTGTCAACTGTCAAATTAACAGTCTGTAGAAACAATATTGCCAGTTTAAAAACCAAACCTCTAAAAAAAACATTCTGTACTATGTTTCACATTTTATTTATTTATACACAACAATATATTGTTGTGTATAAATAAATAAATGTGAAACCAAAAAGCAAACGAGCTTTCATTGTACATAAATTATATAATGGAGTTTTACCGAATTAAAACCGCAACCACCAACAATTTTTTATTGTTATTTGTTTATTGACCACTTTATGGTGCTATTAAATTTAATCAAACATATTTTTTATTATAGATAAACTAACTAGTTAGTTAAAGTCACACTAGTCAATGACAATTTTAATTATATTAATTTTATAACTGTGGCAACACAACAGTAATGAAAAGGCATTACAACATGAATAGAACTGTTATTATGAGACAGTTAGCAGAACATTAATATACCGAAACTTATAGGTCTGTGTAGGCGTTAAAAGCGGTAAGCACTCATTGTCAGAGAATAAGAGTAATATGGGAACAGGTTGCGTTCTTGCCTTTGCGTTAAATTTGAAAGTACTTGTTTGAATGGCGCCCATATAATATTTGGTTGTTGAATTTAAGCTTCTAACTAACTTACCATCTTGTTATATTTTAGTTAGTAAAGAAATGGGTGAAGAGAACGTACCACTAGACAATTTATGAGTATTTTTATTTCATTTGATTATACCATGTTTTATCAAAATATTATTTGCACACATTTTGATGCCTTTTGGGATAGCTACATGATTCCGTTTAATTAAATTCCATTTTAAAAATTAAATATGATTAAACCGTTCGTTTTCTTTATTACAATTTTTTTTATAGGCATACGAGTACAGTGGTTATACTTAATTCCCATGAGTACACTACTCATTCTGGGACAAAAAGACAATTTATATACTTAAATATTTACTTACAAATATACAACAATCGTAAACCGTTTAGGAAATATCAAAACACAGAGTTAGAAACTAAAACATCTTACAAAGCTACAAAATAATTCAGGAAATATCAAAACACATTACAAAGTTAACAAAATTTCAAAAGCATTCAGGAAATATTAAAACACAGACTCGGAAACTAAAACATCTTACAAAATTATAAAATTAAAAAACATTCAGGAAATAATAAAACACATACATAGAAACTAAAACATATTATTAGAGTTAACAAAATTACAAAAACATCCAAGAAAAATATAGACTCAGAAACTAAAACATCTTACAAAATTTCAAAATAAGTTTTATTCAAATCAAATCAAATCAGTTTATAAACTCAAAAGACATTACAAACAGCAAAATGTTTAAAGCTTCTACATATTGAGTACAGGTAAAATATTATAAAAATACACAATAATACCAGGAACGCATTATGGAGATGGTTCGACATTAGGAAGACAAGATACTTTCTAAAGTCAAGAGTATTTGTCCCCTGAACGTACCTTCACTAATGCGAAAGACGTCGATCTCCGAGGAGATCGCGTTCAGCAGACTATTTGCTCTTCCCATTGGTATCACCAGGGGCAGATTGGTTCTGGCAGCCGGTAGGTAAAACAATCGTTATTATACGTTATCATATATCTTAGCAAGGTAAAATCTCACTCCCTTGAAAATATATATTCGCCATCACTTTGAGCTGGGGATTCATATTTTTAAATAACGGAGTTCAAATTTACATGATGCATCATCGTAAGCACTGGGGAAAAGAAAGATCAATACTAATGCCCATAATAAAACTAAACCCTGGTTCACACAAGAAATCAAAGAGCTAGCAGCAGAAAAACGAAAAAGCTATCTGAAATACAGAAGTTCACCATCTGATGAAGAGAGACAGGCGTACGTGTTAACCAGAAACAGAATCAACTCGGATATAAAACGCATAAAGAAGGAATATTGGACTAAATTCACCAAAGATATGGAGTTTGATCTGTATGGAGCCCAAAAGAAGGTCTGGAAAATGTTAAGGGAAAGGAAAAAAACCGATAAACGAATATGTACAAACGAGTAAAATCACAACGGAGGAATGGGAAAATTACTTCCAGAACCTATACAATGACCCGGAGGAAATACCACCACCACCTCAAAATATCACAGACTCAGAAACTGTTGACGAAGCTGAAGTCAAAGCAGCCATAGCAAAGCTAAAAAACCGAAAATCAACAGGACCAGACGAAATACACAACAAAATGCTCAAGTACGCCGATAACCGACTAGTGACTGAACTCTCTAAACTGTTTAACAAAATATTAGACACGTCAACTATACCTGCAGACTGCAGATCAAGCATTACAGTACCCATCTTTAAAAAGGGACAAAAGACAAACCCAGAGAACTATGGAGGAATATCATTGTTGTGCTCTACCTTTAAATTATTTACAATGATAATTAAAGAAAAACTTGAAACCCACATCACCAACAGAGAAGAGCAGCAAGGATTCAGAAGGAACCGCTCCACCACTGATGCAATATTTACTCTCAGACAGATAAAGGAAAAAGCATTGGAATATAATAAACCAGCATACCTGTGTTATATCGACCTCACAAAAGCGTTTGACAGAATCAAGCTGAAGGCCCTCCTGAATACTTTGACCACGAGGTTGGCGCCTCCATCACTTGTTAATGTGGTAAGAGAGATCAACCTAGACGGCAACACAAGGATCAGAGCAAATGGGAAATTCACTAAAGCCATAAAAACATCCCTTGGCATCAGACAAGGCGACAGCTTGAGCCCATTTCTCTTTAACTGCATCATGGACAACATCATTGCAGAGGTTGCATCTCTCAATTTAGGGTACGCTCTGGGTAAAGAGGTAATTGGAATGCTTTGCTATGCAGACGACGCCACAATCGTGGCCGAAAATCAAAGCGACTTGCAAGCAATGCTCTCAAAGTTTGATGAATCCTGTTCAAAATATAACATGATCATATCCACCCCAAAAACGAAGTGTATGACATTCGCAAGAAATCAACTGAGATGCGAAGTCTCCGTACGCCAGGAGGAAATTGAACAGGTGGACCTATTCAGATATCTCGGAAGCGAAGTAACCAGCTCTAATGACCTCCCCAGAGAAGTAAGGTCACAGGTGGATAGGGCTGCAGCAGTTGCAGGCTGCCTGAAAGATGTCATATGGAGAGACAGGGACATGAGAACTGACGGCAAGGTACGCATCTACAAGACCTGTGTGCGACCAATCCTCACATATGGCATTGAATCGAGGGCAGATACTGTCAAGACAAAGAGCATGCTCAGGACAACCGAGATGAAAACGCTCCGCGCTATAGCTGGCAAGACCCTACGTGATCGAGTTAGGAATACAGCAATCCGAGAAATCTGCGAGGTCGAAGATGTGGTCAGATGGGGACGTCAAAGACGGCGATGCTGGCATGGACACGTAGAAAGGATGAGCTCAAATAGAATACCACACATAGCTCTCCATGGAACGCCAAACGGACAACGCCGACCAGGAAGACCCCCGAAACGGTGGAGAGAAAGCTGGAGTTCAGCATCTCAAGAGGACCCGCCTGAAATAACAGACTCCTGAGTCTACAAAAAAAGGGAAGAAGAAGAAGAAATTTTAACTCAGGTATTATATATTATGTACACTGAAGCAACGAGAATCTACCACATTAAAAAAAAACAAGTGGCATCTCAAGAACCAGCAAAGTGTTAATATACTTTTCTGTAAATCAATCTCTAGGAGAGCCACCTCAAAAGCGTGAAAATAAAATCATTGATATGAATGAAAACGTCCGTCTTCTAGGAGTTTTATTATATTTTAAATGGAATGACGCGTTTCGCCTTCAAAGGTAATATCAAACGCCTTAGAAGGGCGAAACATGTCATTTTCATTCATAGGAATTTTTACATCATTGTTCAAGAAACAATAAATGGAAATAAAATAAGTTTTTTTTATAGTATTAATAATACATAAAAATTCGTACTTACGTTCCGGTGTTTTTTTTAAATTTGCTAAGGACAGGATGAAGGAGTAAACAGTATGTGTGTACTAAGATAAGGATGTAATATTGTTATATTATAATAGGGTTGTGGGAAGGAATTTAGAGAATGCGATCGTCTATTGTGCCCAAAGACGGGTTCCCGCGGGTCTTCCGAAACTCCGGATGTGGTGGCGACCCCTCACTCAATAGTTAAGGATCTATCTATTTTACATTATATTAAATTCTTATCCTTCTTGTCTATGGGTAATAAACTAACATAATATATGTGCATAGATAATGACGAAATGCCTTCTGCGGTAAAAATATAAACATTTTCATAATATTTGATACACGGTCAAATCAAATGGTACAATTATGTGGTTTTAAAATTCTATTATATTGTAACGCTAAAATTAATGATAAAATTTACATATGGCATTTTGCTAAAGCAAATTCGTACAGAATTTATACTATTTTTATATTTCTTTTGACAGCTCAAAGCTTTCCTTTTCATAAATAAACATTGGCATCATTACTTTAGACCATGGGTCGGCAACCATTTGTTGTAAAAGGGCCAAGTATTTGACGTGGGGATTAGTGTGGGCCTTACTTGGATCACATGTCGTTAAAGTATACCTACAGTATTTGTGTACATTATTTTAGTTTTAAAAAGAAAACACTTATATGTACCTGGTATATTTTTACGACATTTATTTTATTTAAAATAGGGTGTTTCTGAAAGTTCGGTCCGTTGTCCTTTTTTTATGAAAATTGCATTTATTTGAAAGTTATAATAAAAAATATATCTATCAAAATATTGTTCATCGTAAATCACTATTTTTGATAAACATAATCGAAATCCACTGCAAAAGGGTTTTCGAAAATCTCCATCGTACGTGAGATATATTTGAAATCAGTAAACCGGTTTTCAAACTCAGTTTGAAGTTGTATTAATGCAGTTTTCATTAGAGTAAAAAAAAATATATATATATATATATATATATATATATATATATATATATATATATATATATATATAGCATATATATATATATATATATATATATATATATATATATATATATATATATATATATATATATATATATATATATATATATATATATATATATATATATATATATATATATATATATATATATATATATATATATATATATATACTACTATATATATATATATAGCATATATATATATATATATATATATATATATATATATATATATATTATATATATATTATCCCGCTTCTTCTGCTGCTTTTTTGCAAATTGGAAAATGATCGAGTTTTCCTTTATCGATATGCTTGATAAATAATGTTAGTTTCATTTAAAATGATTTAACATCTGAATACGTATTGCCCATAATTTTAATTTGCGAAGAGAATCTTGCGGGCCGCACCATCGAGCTTTGGCCTCCATCAGTCCTCACCTCCAACCACTTCTGTCACCCACTGCGGCCTTCCAATATCTTGTTTGCAGTTGTTGTGGAGCGTCCTTCCTTCTAGTCAATCTAGGCCTACCAACCCTTCTCCTTTTACCCGGATGTCCTTCAAGGATTCTAAGGCGGCCGAGACCTAACATTCTCTCCACATGTGCAGCCCAATTTTTATTGTTGTTGTATATATTGTACAATAGTTCGTTTGAATCCAATTACTGTATACATTTTTTAAGCTATCATATTGATTCTTATGACATGTGATAGGTAACTAATCTATTGACACTTTAGACCAAAGACAGTGTGACAATCGCGCTGCTAATCTTGGCCTATTCAGTCTAGCATGTATAGAAAGCTTAAGTGCTTTACATAGCTCCTTATTGTATATTCTTATTCTCCAGGTTTCACTATCGTTCACGGGTCGCAGAATTTTCCGTAACATACAGCATCTCTGCATATTTTACCGTCATTTTCCACGCTTAGCACCCACATGTCACAACTGTTCTGATTATAGCTGTGTAGAGGGTGATTTTTGTTTTTCTGTGGAGACTTTTTAAGCATTGAGAGAATAGAGAAGAATGTTTTGTTTTCTGTTGCTATCATTTGTTTGATTTCTATGTGTTTTTCATTTAGTTGATTAATAAAATTAAACTTGTAGGTATATTCGTTTTATATTCTATCATACATTATTTCTCTTTATATTCTTCCCAGGTTCTCATTTCAACGATAATTATCTTACTTTAATCCTTCTTTAACTAGCTCCAAGCTTTACTTCCATAAATAAGGTTTTACACTATAACTCTATTACTTATTAATATTTTTTCTTCAATCGATATATCTTTTAACTGTTATTTGAATCTAAAGTTTAGTTTTAATTAAGTATTATTTGAATCCGTGACAACAGGGGCTATATAGTATAATTATTAAACGTGGCGATTGCTTAAGACCTACTTGTTAAGTAGCCGTATTCGTTCCTAATTTAAAACTACTTGATTCTAACAAATGGTTTTGTTTGTGTAAGAATTTCAGAGATGAAAAATCGTGTCGCCCCGAGCGCTCATTACGGGGACTAGATCTGCCCGCTAATTACAGACAGCCTAAACTGTGATAAACGGCTCGGAATCTAAATGCCTTTTTAATTCAATCAAATCGGTGCCTAGATTAAAAGTTAGCTAATCCATATATATATATAAAACTGGATCATTTGAAACTTAAATTATCAGCCCTTAGGCTATTCCTACAAGTACCTACGCTGCATAAAAGCAATAAACGAATATATAGTAAGTAGGTACATTGGTTGCACAAAGAAAACAATGAAATTCATTTGGAAAGCATTTGCCACGTAATATAATATTTGGAATTGTCTCCCGCGTTCAAATATTTTGTCTATTCTTGCTGTCTTTGGCAAACTTATTCATTGGTTATCGGCATCTACTCGGCATTTATAATATTTCAAGTTAGATATTCCGCTTTGTTTATCAAACTTTTTTCAGTATACTCATGTCTAGTATAGAATTATTCAAGACTTCTAACACGGCCGACCTTTTTGTAATCTGACTAATTTGTTCTTCCTCCATACTTCGTATTCCATTCATATTGTTAACGTATACTTTCTTAACCATTCTTCTATTTTCTATGCGTTACATATGTTCAAATTAATGCAGTGATCCTTTCATATTTTTAAACCACGAATTTGACCGATTCGATGAGTCGATTTAATGAGATAAGAGAAAAATCTTTTAGATTATTTCACTGTATGCACGTCGATTTTGACGACACTTAGAATTGGCCAAATTTTATTAGAAATTAAAGAATATATGTTTCTTCTATATTCGCCATCACTTTGTATTGTGATTTGAATAACATGTTGAAAACATTGTATTTTCACAACACTTTTTTGCACCTTTCCCATATAAACTCTGCTGGACAGTCTTCAAAGCGCTACATGGAATGGCACCAAGTTATATATCTGAACTCTGTATAACGGATAGCCTAAATACAAGGAAATCCACACTACGCTCGGCGAACTCCTCGGCAATAGGAGTATTAGTTGAACCAAAGCGTTGCCCTAGTACAAATTTCGGGGATCGAGCGTTTGCGGTAGCCGGTCCATCTGCTTGGAACAATCTTTCTTCACACCTCAGATGCATAAATGATCGGATAGATTTCAGATCTAAGCTTAAAACCCATATTTTTCATATTTCATACCCGATTTAAAACTTGCATATTTTGTTCTATTATACTTTCTAATCGATCGCGAATATCAATCAGATGCAGCGTTCACATTTAGATTTAAAATACGCCTTATGCGCCCTTGAGGTGATTACATCGCAGAAATGGCGCTTTAAAAGTTAGCATATTATTATTATTATTACTCTCTGAAATTTTCCACACCTATACTTGAGTTAATTTGTGTCATAATATTTCGAAGAATTTCTGTATAAATTGTGTTCATCTTTTAGGTATACTCAGGAGAAATAATAACTGTAATTATCAATATAAACCATAAGTAATTAGTTTCATAGAATGTTAAGAAAAGTATAAAATAATCCAGTGTATATACCTATGTATGCACACACTAAAATATTTGCATTCTTTGCAGATTTTAGATTTACACAGGTATGTACAATACATAAGTAGATTCCACGAATATTCTTTAGGGTCTTCCGATTTTGGCACGAGGGTCCTAATATGGCAGCCTGTCGGGTCTGGGTACGCTTTATTGCAGGTCGTCAAAATTCAAAACTGTACAGCGGTGCTGACCTCTGGTGCCGCGATCAAAGTAACATAAATGCGCATCAAATATTTAACGATGCATTTTGCAATCTATCAACCTTTTTATGGACTGTCCACACTAACAAACGATATGCGTACGGGTTTTATGATCGGTCATGACATATTTTGCTTTGCAATACATCTCTTCAGAATTATAGCATTTAACTAACTAACTAACCATCACGCCGTTTCCTCGGAGGAGTAAGCAGAATGGATTGACCACTACCGTGATCCTGACATTACTCTTGCACCTCTTCTACATTTATACTCTGTGACACGCGCTCTCTTTTAATAACTGATTATTTTTTGACAATGGTTGTTGATTTACTGCTTTGACGAAGTTCCGCCACAGGCGAAACCGGTTGACTCATAAATGACAAACATGGATAGTAAAAATCTCTTTATTTTTTCATTAAATGATATACCCGTTATTTTATCAAAGAGAAAAAAACACTGCCAAATCTAGCATAGATAAACTAATGAATAACTATCATAACATTTTTTCTATGAAATTGAACAAAATGACGGATCAAGACAAAATCATTGTATTCTTCTTCTTCTTCTCTCTAGCCTTTTTCACCACTGCTGGATGTATGCCTCTTTCTTCTTCTTCTTCGGCGTTACACCCCTTGGTGGGTCTTAGCCTCCTCCAAGAAACGTCTCCATCCCGTCTTGTCTCTGGCCGCCTCCTCCCAGTATTGCTGCTCCAGAACCCGACAGTCCATACATAATTTCTCTGACTCCTCACGTTTTTAATAATAATGAAATAAAACATTTTTTTTATAACTACTTCCACTTTTGTCTTTATTTTGACAGTCGGATTTTCACAGTATATGTTAACGATTTAAATTGAAGTAGAAATAGAGGAAGACCGAGGGAAACGTGACACAATCAAATAAATTAAATATTTAATGTCGGCCACTTGAGTAGCCGGAGAAAACGACGAGCGTGCATGACACGCTGTATGAATGTTGAAAAATCCAGAGAAGTGTGTCAGGAAAGGGGTGGCAGTCCATTATTTCTGCCTACCCATCAGGGGAGACGGCGTGATGGTTAGTTAGTTTTTTTTTCGATTTTTCCCGGTCCAACGATTCTAGCTAACCTGGCGAAATCGATCGGTATTGAAATAAAGACAAAAGTGGAAGTTGTTATTGAAAAATATCCTTTTATTTAAATATTAATTTGTATTATCCGGCTCATTGTCTTAGTGGCTACACTCGTATCTTCTAGCCAATCAAAAAACAAAGAGTAATTTGAACATTTATTTAAAGCCATTAATTTTTGATAATTTCGAGTAAACGCGTTTTAAAAAATAATGTTTAAATTATGCAAATTCCTGTGGAAGCACGCCTCGGAGGCGTTCATCAGAATACTGAAGAGGATAATAAATTTGAAGAGGTCTCCTTTTGACGTGAGAATGGTCAAACGGTCAGACTCGACCGGATGTCCCTCCGCTCGCTTCCTCCGTCCTGCCTCCCGTCCTTCGTCCTTTCCTCCTCGATTCTTGACCCCAATCCCCCCTCTTCCACCTATCCCGCCACACCACATCCTGTGGGATTGATTGATTGTGTTAATGTAAATGTATAATACGTTTTTATTTCAACGCAATGTAATTCGGTTAATGCAATATTTACTCAAACTTTTCTTTGACCAATTACAAGGTTTCTTATAGCTAATAGAGATATATTTTTATTCAATTCAACGTAGTAACCTAAAAAAATTATGGTTACAGGATACGAAATAAAAATAAAATATTTCGGTCTACCACCCCTTGTCTGGGGGGTCTTAAGCGATAAAAGTTTAAGTACCCTCAAAATCTAGACAGAAAATTAAATAATTAATACGAATGACATGTTTCGCCCTTCTAAGGCATTATCAAATGATAACATTTAATAATGCCTTAGAATGGCGAAACAAATCATTCCCATAAAATATAATAAAACTTCTAGAAAAACTGACGTTTTCATTCGTATTAATTATTTAATATGGAGTTTTACATTATTGTTGAAGACACAATAAATAAGAAAATTAAAAGTTTAAATAAATGTAGTATTCCGGGCCCTTCGCTTAGTCTATCTATCGCTTAATTCGCCATTGTATCTATAGTGTTTTTATTTAAGAAGCGAATTTCAGTCGGCAAGCTCCCTTGGAGTGAATTTAACTAACTAATTAACCTTCACGCCGTCTTCCGAAGGAGTAGGCAGCGAGAATAAATCGCCACACTGTTTTCCCGACATATTTCTCTCGTTTCTCTATATTCGTACATCTTGTCATATACGCACGTCGATTTCTGCGACTCCTCGCATGACCGGCATTCAATAATTGATTGATTTGATCGTGCCACGTTTTTCTTGGTATTCTTATATTACTTGTTCCGTTTACGTCGTTTATATTTACTTTCTTTGCCATTCTTTCTTCATCCATTATTTTCATGTGTCCGAACCATCTTAATCATGTAATATTGATGAAATGTTCAATGGATTGTTTCCATAGTTAAATTACGTAACAGTTAACAACGATCGTAATTTCTATCGTAAAGCAGAGAAAGAAACTCTAGTGAAATTACAGTCACAAGACGTCCTACACATCGGTATATTTAGCTTCAATCCAGAGAGCTTCAAGAATAATCATCTTTGAGAAGGGCGGACTTTGAAAATTTAAAACATACTACGACAAACTCAAACTTATTATAATTATGTATTTACCATGTATAAAAAGAAAAGAAAAATCTATTATAAAAAAAAAAATATAATATATAAATAGTTTTGGCGGAAGCACCATACATCAACATACTAACTGTTTAATTTTATGATATATTTACAAAACTAACTAACTAACTGACCATAACCACAACGAAGGGGTAGGCAGAAAGAATGGACTGCCACACTTTTCTTTCCTGACATATTTCTCTCGCTTCCTCAACATTCATACATCGTGTCATGCACGCGCCTCGATTTCTCTGACTCCTCACATGGCCGACATTAGAAAGGAACATAGAAGTTCCCGCCACATACCCGAGGCTGTTATAGGGCGTAGCGGCGCCCTTTTATCAGCCTCGCTCGTACACTCCCTGGGCCTGTCCCCGGTCCATCCGGGACTTACATTTAAAACGGCAACAACAAGGGGGTGCCAGACCACATTTAATCTACTCAATTTCACTTCTATGCTCCGCTGTACTTTATTGAATAAATAAATAAGCATAATATACAATACATTAATATTTCAAGAACATTATATAAAAGATAAAATATACACCGCAGGAATATACAGCGGGAAGAACAGGAGAGGCAGAGGAGACAAATGCGAGAAAGGAAAAAAAAAAATAATAATAACGTAGAGTACAATGGCCGACATTCAATATTTGATTTATTTGATCGTGCCACGTTTTCCTCGGTCTTCCTCTATTTCTGGTTCCTTTTACATCGTTCTCCTCACATGGCCGACATATATTTACATATTTATTAAAATTTTACGAAATTATCGAGACAGCTGTTTCGCCATCATTTGGTGCTGTTGGAAAATTTCATAATTATAAAATAAATAAATTGTGATATTATGACAACTATTTTTTTAAGAACTTAGGCATTAATAATTTATAATAGTGAACACTATTGTTTAGTGGTTTTATCTCACGATTATAAAGGTGTAAAACCTTCAAAACATTACTAGAAAAATACACTAAAAAGTGGAAAAATCAGTAATTTTTTTCATGAAAAATTTCGTTTTTATTTTTTTGTATCTATGTTTAAATATCCAATCACGAGCCGCCTATTTTATGGTCAGGATAGTATCCGTGCGGAGTAAGAGAGATCAGCTGACTGGCAAGTATTATTTAAATAAGGTTGTTGACATTCTAAACACAAAGTTCAGTTTTCAGTCAACGCACGCTTCACGTAGGTACCAACCACGTGTATTGTTGATTGTAATGTTATATTCTAATGGTTAAAAATCCTATATATAGCCATAAGATATATATGAATGAAAGTGAATTATGGAACTGGCAAAAGACGGATGAAAGTAAAATAAATGCAGGTAGAAATGATATCTCTTAGACGAATGTGTAGATACTCTGTGTCTGATTGTCGAATGAAAATATAAAAAGTGAATGCGGTGCGAATGATGGTGTTATGAACAAAATAATAAAAGGATCATTAAGATGGTTTGGACATATGGAAAGAATGAATGAAGAAATAATGGTAAAAAAAATATATGTTAACGATGTAAATGGAACCAGAAATAGAGGGAGACCGAGGAAAACGTGGCACGATCAAATAAATCAAATATTGAATGTCGGCTTAGTGAGTAGTCAGAGAAATCGACGCGCGTGCAAGACACGATGTATGAATGTTGAGGAAGCGAGAGAAATATGTCATTCATTCATTCGTTCCATGTGTCCAAACCATCTTAATGATCGGAAAATATTTTCATTAATACAAAAAGAAAAATCAATCAAAGCAATTCCTGAGCAAGAGAAGGACGAATATTTTTACTTTGATTTCATATCATAACATCTTTATCAGCTTGTCTCCATCCAATGCTGGACGTAAGCTCCTCCACCGCCACGCCATCCCTCTCGGTCTCTCGCCAGTGTTCTCCAGCCCTTCCCGCTGTCTGCACAATATCTTCGCTCCACCTGGTAGGCTGTCCCCAGACAGTTATTCGGCCCAACTTTGGCCTCCATTCAGTAACCCTCTGGCTCCATCTTCCATCATCCCGTTGGCACAGACAGCCGACAGCACAGATTGTTTTACCTACCGGCCACCGAACCAATCTGCCTCTAGTGACACCGGTGGGAAGAGCAATTAGTCTGCTGTACGCGGTCTCCTCGGTGATAGCCGTCTTTCATATTAATGAAGGTATGTTCAGGGGACTAAAACTCTTGACTTTAGAAAGTATCTTGTTTTCCTGATGTCGAACCATCTCTAATGCGTTCCTGGTATTAATGTTGTATTTTTATAATATTTTACCTGTACTCAATAGTAGTAGATGCCTTAAACATTTTGCTGTTTGTGTTAATGTCTTTTGAGTTAATTTACTGATTTGATTTCAATGGATTGCAGCAATGCGTATCCCAATGGGCATGGAAAGATCCATATTGGGTATCTCGCTTAGAGACCATACTCGTATACCTACCCAACGTGGAAATTAGAAGACGCACCAGAGTCATCGATCATAACATGTTATATTTCAAATTTAATCTTGTATTGAAATATTATTTTTAACTAACTAAACTAACTAACCATCACGCCGTCTCCCCGAAAGGGTAGGCAGAAAGAATGAACTGTCACACTTTTACTGATGCGGCACTTCAGAGACGCGGTGTGATGGGTTGCGAACCTCATCGCCACCAATAGGCATCTCCCGCGCACACTTCGATCGTCCAACACCCACAAAATAAATCTAAAACAAATAATATAAAATACAATGATATAAAATAAAATAACGAAATAAAAATAATTTAACACAAAATGTTATTTTTAGATGGTGCACATATTGTCTTTTTATTTTATGTTCCACGTATCCACCGTTTTTTTTTATTTAGCACATAATGTAATAGCACATAATGTTTTTTTCGATGTTGCACATGTTGACATGGACGATCCGGACTTTTGTGTTTATTTAATTTATGTTTCACGTATCCACCGTTTTTTAAATTATCTGTAATTAGGCACTTAATCAGCAAGAACTTAAAAATAATATTGAAGAAATTCTTATTATTTTTAAAAGTTTTAAAATTATCTGCACACAAGTACACTATAATTTTGTCATTGTTTCCATAAATAAATTATTCATAACAATAATAATAAAACTAATGACTAATTAACGAACATGTGTCGATAAATTACAGAAACATGAATCGGGTAAGCAAGTGTGTAAATAATAATTATGAAATTCTGTACATAAATCTCGACGGCGATATCGGTATTTTAATTAATCTCTCCCAAGTATTATGCCTTACTACTTCAGAGGAGTGTAGGAATCAGAATTGCCTGTATTCGACTCCCACGTCGTTATTTACGACACATTCCTCTTTTAAACATTACGTTTATTATTACTGCTAACTCACTTTCTTGTATAATGTCAATTTAACATATATCTATGAAGATATATGTCTATTGTAAATGTCAATAAGCCATACTCATTGACTGTGTCGGTCTTAATTTTGCAATTTTTCATTAGAATACATATAATATATGCAAAAAAGACGACATAAAGCATGCGTAAGACCAATAATAGCATATGTCGTCGAAGCAAGGGCAGACACAGTAAGGATCAAACAAGTTTTGAGGACTTCCGAAATGAAAACACTGCGGACGATAGCAGGCAAATACTGAGAGATCGTGTGAGGAACACTAGAATAAGAGAGATATGTGAGGTTGAGGTTATTATAAGATGGAGTAGACAGCGAAAAAGGGACTGGTACAATCATGTTCAAAGAATGGACACTACCAGACTCCCCCATATTACATTGCATAATCAGCCTCATGGGACTCGTCCTTGTGGAAGACCTCCTAAAAGATGGAAGGACAGTTGGGAATCTACCTCACAGGAGGAGCAACACTCTGGAAAACAGACCACATAGGTCTACAACAAGGGAGAAGAAGAAGAAGATGAAAAAGACGACCTTCGTGGCAGAGTGGTAAGAGCTACGACTGCCACACCGAAGGCCCCCTGGTTCGGTTCCGTGCTATGGCAGTGTGATTATCACACTGTCTTTGGTCTGGTGTAGAATTAACGTGACAATTAAATGGCGATAGATTAAATGAAATGAAATCAAATCAGTTTACTCCATCAATAGACTTTACGAAATTAAGGTTTAAGGCATCTATTGAGAACAGGTAAAATAATATATTGGATATAGTATATTACCAGAAACGCATGAGAGATGGTTCGACATTAGGAAGACAAGATTCTATCCAAAAACTTGAATTTGCCTTCTGAACGTACTTTCATTAATATGAATAAATTACCTATCACATGTCATGAGAATCAACATAATAGCTAAAAACAAATTGTAAAGTAATTGGATTAAAACGACTTGTTGTATAAAAATTAACGAAAATACTAGTTTTTTTTTATAAAGATTTTAATCAATGTTATTAGAATTTATTTTACAATATGAGCACAAAATACCTCATTATTGTAAAGAAAGAATCTGGTCGTGTCCAGGCTCGAACTCAAGTCCCCTGGATCGGGAGCCAAGCGTTCTACTCCCTAGATTACCACCCGACCCCACCCACTATTAAATAAATAAATAATAAAATAATAATATTATTAAATTAAAAAAACTAACCAACGTAGTCTCACCGAATGGCATTGAGACGATGACTGACACCGCAAGAATATAAAGTCTTCTATGTCTTTATTGTTTCTTGAAAATTTATGTAAAACTCCATATTAAATATTTAATTCGAATGAAACGTGTCCTCTCTTCTAGAAAGTTATTTTCTTAAGTGAATGACATATCAAGCCTGACGCGTGACGATAATGCATAAGCAAGGCGAAACGTGTCATTCCCGTAAAATAAAATAAATATCTAGAAAACGTCCCTTAAAAACTACAGAAAAATCATATCTTTGAGAACACCTGCAAGGATCAAATATTGTAATTGAAACCAATAAAGGAAAAAAAACACAGAAATAAGAACTCTACGATTGCGATTCTTACGGAAGTGAAACTCCGATACAGAGAGAGAAATAATGAAATAAGGAAGATTTGCGATGTATCTTTAATGAAATGATAAAACTTCGTATGCCAGAAACGATGCACACAAGACGAATTATGAAGGTTATACAAAGTTTAATTAAAATGAAAATACTCGTACTTGGATGTGAATAGCGACTGAGATTGTATACTGAACTCTGGAACTAATTACAGAATTCCAAATATCCATTGTTCCTTTCGTTAAGATGGAAATACGACGTTACAAGAGATTGTTTGCATGCATACATATTATATTAATGCGATGTGGCATACACACATATTTTAAATTCTTCAGATTTTTTACGGAATTGTTCTCGTTGGTCTTGAGGGACTGTCAGTACAGAAGGTCAATTCTACTCCAGAGAAAATATCCAAAAAGATAACAAGTATCTTGAAGTGTGTCAACATGATTTATTTTTTAAATAACTGACTACCTAACTTCAATTGGAGAGCGAAATTCGAATCTACAAGACATGCATACGTCCTATAATGACATATGGAATAGAAACAAGAGCGGACACCACCAGAACAAAAAGCCTCCTAAGAACCACAGAAATTAAGACTCTCCGATCCGTTGCGGGAAATAAGAAAGATCTGCAATGTAGAAGATGTCGTGCGATGGGGAAGACTGAGAAGACGCTACTGGAGAGATCATGTGGAAAGAGCATGTTCTGAATGAGTGATAAATATAGCCGCAAATAAAGTACTAACAGGAAATTGACCTACAGGAAGACCACCTAAAAGATGGCGAGACATTTGGACATCTGCATCCCAGGAACAGGAATAGAAACCGAGAAATAACAGGACACAGTCCTAAATAAAGCAGAAGAAGAGAAGAACTGACTAACCATCACGCCGTCTCCCCGGAGGGGTAGGCAGAAGGAATGGAACGCCACACTGTTCTGTCCTGACATACTTCTCTCGATTCCTCTACATTCATACATCTTGTCATGCACGCACGTCGATTTTTCCGACTCCTCACGTGACCGACATTCAATATTTGATTGAATTGATCGTGCCACGTTTTCCTTGGTCCTACTCTATTTCTAGTTTACGTAGTTTACATATACTTTCTTTAACATTCTTTCTTCATTCATTATTTCCATGTGTCCAAACCATCTAAATGATTGTTTCGTAATTTTATTCATAACACTTTCATTCACTTCTTATATTTTCACTTATTACATGTGACAATCTTTCATGCACAAATTATCACACATTTGTGTAAGAGGTATCATTTCTACTGCATTTATTCTACTTCCATCCATCTTTTGCCAGTTCCATGCTTCGCTTCCATAGGTAAGGGTCGGTAGAAGAACACCATTGTGCAATGCCATTCTAGCTTTAATTGATAGGTTTTTGTTTGCGATGACAACTTGAAGTGCACCATTCACTTTGTTGCCTGCTCCAACCCTTCTTTCAATATCCATCTCCACTCGCCCGTATTTTGTAAACATTCTACCCAAATACAAGAACTCATCTACTTGCTCCCAATTTTCACCATTTTTCGCTAATGTTGCAGACTGTCGTAATTTCTTATTTTTCAAAAATCATTACCTGGGACTTATTAACATTCATCATCAAATCATTTCGCATTTTTATTAATATTTTCTATATTTTTAATTTCTAAAATTATTGAATGAATGGTCTTTTTCAATGAAGTGATTTGCGATTTCGAAAAAGTTGATTAATAAGAACTAACTAACTAACTTACCATCACGCCGTCTCCCCGGAGGGGTAGGCAGAAAGAATGGAACGCCACACTGTTCTGTCCTGACATACTTCTCACGCTTCCTCTACATTCATACATCTTGTCATGCACGCACGTCGATTTTTCCGACTCCTCACGTGACCGACATTCAATATTTGATTGTTTGATCGTGCCACGTTTTCCTCGGTCTTCCTCTATTTCTAGCTCCGTTCACGCCATTTACATATACCTTCTTTACCATTCTGTCTTCACTCATTCTTTCCATGTGTCCAAACCCTCTTAATGACCCTTTCCTTATTTTGTTCATAACACTTTCATTCGCACCACATTCACTTCTTATACTTGCATTTGTCACTCTATCATAGACTGCTTTGCCACACATTCGTCTTAGAGATCTCATTAATAAGTTAAATTAATAAGTGATTCTTCAATTCTCTTCCTTGATCTTTTTGATCGCATATCTGCGTGTGTTTTTTCTGTTCAAGTATGATGCATGTAGATACATACGAGTATAATACACAGCACACAATAGTACACATTCCTCCGTAGCTCGTGAGAAACTCGACCCGGAAAATGGCCGACACGCCAGGAATTCGCAACGAAACGATCCAAGTAAGAGAAACATTAGCATTATTTCATTGTTACTGCCTATTTATTGTTTAGTTGAATACTTGCTCCATGCATGCCTCCAGCACTCCGTAGGCTCTACCAACAGCTGGGTTCAAATCACTGCGAGGAGGACTTTATTTATTTATTTATTGACCATTTACCAAGTAGGTAGGTACATGGTTTTAATATCTCCCAACTGGTAAAGTTCGTTCTAGGGAGGCATTTTTCGCACTCTATATAATCTCAATACCTATATAAAATAAAAATTTATGGAACAATTGATGAACAAGGGAAACAAAGCATATCTTAAAGTGTAATAATTTAAAATGAATTGTTTTTTAGAATAAATTTTTATTTAAAAAAAATCACTTATTAAAAAAAACATATTATTATACTTTCTTCTATATACGCCATACCTTGTGTTATTATGATGGTTTATTTCTATTTTTCTTTTTTATGCATTTTGTATAGGTATACAACACTGATTATAAAAAATAAAATATAGACATGTTTCGGACAAACAGTCCTTCTTCAGTAAAGATAATTGTTTTTTAATATTATAAAATTGTTGTTGTTTATATGATCTGACAGATGTTTTAACATGTCTATGAAATTACGAAACATGTATATATAATTTTATTTTTTATAAGAAGTGTTGTATATACAAAGTGCATAAAAAATATATATAAATATTATTATACCTACATTTAAGCCGGCCCTTTTTTAATGTCTCTGAAGTAAGTAAGCTATAAATAATGAAAATAAAAAAAAAAATATTAAGAATTTTACTGTGTTTATTTTTAGTGTAAAATCTACTTATTAATTTTCGTCTTCGACCGGTTTCGGCACCTCGCTGCCATGGTAGCGATGCTGGTAGTAGTAGATTTTACACTAAAAATAAACATAGAAAAATTCTTAATAATTTTTTTTTATTTTCATTATTTACAATGAACTTCTACCAAGAAATTTCAATCAACAACATCAATAATTTTAAGTAAGCTATGTCTTTTGAAATTGTGCATTGTCATATATACTTTTACCCTATAAATTGCACTAATGGATGTGCTTATAAATCTTTTTTTTGGAAGGTCATTTGTTCTATCAATTTTACGGCATTGAAATTTTAACTCTACCAAATAATTACCATTATTATTTTGTTGAATCGGACTTTATAGCATTACAGCGCGAGCCAAATCGATATACAGGGTAGCTATCATATTGATTCTAATGACATGTGGTAGGTAGCTAATTTATCGACATTTTATTGTCACATGAATTATACACCAGACCAAAGACAGTGAAACAATCACACTGCCACCACCGGGAATCGGATCCGGGACCTCCGGTGTGGTAGTCAGGGCACTTACCACGCCTTTCTTAGGGCGAAACATGTCATTCCCATAAAATATAATAAAACTTTTAGAAAACTGACGTTTTCATTAATAAGTAATCGCCATCTACCGTGTTAAAATAATTTCAAAATGGAATACGGAATGATATTCAAGGGTTTTATATTGCTGTGATAAAAATAACGGAGTCTCTATGGTAGGAAAAACGATAGCAGGTACTATTAGATTACGAATATTGAGGAAGTGAGAACAGTTCTCGTGGTCACCATGAGACAGGATGCCATAAAATCACCATTCCACTCCTTTTTAAATCTTGTTTACTATGGTAGTAAATGCTGCAATACCTGTTAAGTTTGATGCTATTTTCCTGATAATAGAACTATAATTCTGACTAAGATTCAAACTAAATAATTAGGTAGTTGAAATATCCAGATAAGCTAAGTTTTAAAAAAAAGCGCGATTGCAAAATGAAGTCAAAATTTAATTACGAAGAAAAAAATTTCACAATAGCCGGAGTAATGACGTAAAATATTTAAAATGTGCATTCATATACAAATAAAAAATAATTGAATACTACTAGTACTGAATTTTGGAAATTCAAAATTTCTTTTGGTGATATATTTGTAATCATATAGGAAACATCTTGTTTTGAGCTTCGAATTCGCTGTAGTTATGAAAACCTAATATTTTGAAAGGTCTGAGTGATTTAAAATCATCATTCATCATTTCTCAGCGCTACATCCCGGTGTGAGACTTGGCCTCCTCCACAACGGTCCTCCATTGACTTCAGTCTCTGGCCATCTCTCTCCATTCCCCAGCTACTTCCATTTTCTCCCAATCTTCTTCCACACAATCCGCCCATCTTTTCCTTGGTCTGCCTCTTGGTCTCTTTTCGCGGGGCACCCATCTGGATATAATTTGTGGTGTTCTACCCTCTGGCATTCTTTCCACATTGCCAACCCACCGTAGGCGTTGAGACTTACAGAATCTTACTACTGTTTCCTGGTTAATCAGTACCTATTATTTTAATTTATAATCTGTACTATTTAAAATATCAAATAAAATTATTAACAGCAAGTCCACGTAATTTGGAATATTACGAAACGTGTTTGGAACATACGGGCTTCTAAAATGATTATATAATTTCATCATCAAAACACAACAGTGATGCAACTCGATGGATCTTTAGTAATATTTATTAATAAAAGCTGTTTTTACTAACAAAACGAAAAATCTAGTCGATTATTTACAAGACGCCTACGTTATGGCAACATTTTCAGAAAAATCAAAGATATCCACTCCTTGTCTGTTAATTGGCACAATAAATCCGAGTCTCCTTCCGCTGCCGGGAGTGGGTAGGATCGTTGCCTCTGTACATTGATTGAGTCAGTCCCGTCGTTTCGCTTGCATTATATCTCTTAGCCGTCACCTTTCCCGGTAAGTAGGTACTTAGTGCCGAGTTACCGCCACATCCGCCGCGGCCATCGCCGTGCGGCAGGTGAGTTCAGAAGTTCCTACGTTGTGAGTCTGTTCGGACCGCGCGCGCTCGAGTCGGTCGCGGAAATTCTTTCACGGTGCATTTTCGAACGCGTTACATTTTCGGGTCATAAATAATAAACACGCAATTCCCGCCGAGTAGCTACCCACCGGCATAGATAAAGCTAGAAACGCGTGGCTCTTTGCTATTTGCAATTCATAACACTTTTTTTTGTTTTGCTGTCAAATCAAATCGTATTGTAATTTTTTATTTGTTTATTATTATTATTGGAATAACCTTAATCGCTTAGTGTTTAATCGAATTAAGGAATATTTTTGAGTTGACATTGTTGTTGCCGTCATGACTCCAGTTGGTCTTATGTTCAAAGTAACCAGGTAAGGTTTTTAAATATTTATGATGTAATTTATTTTATTAATTCTTAAAAGAAAATGTATATACACTGTGATATAAAAACATTTAAAATGTTTAAATATGATTTGTAAGCCATTTCTTTAGGGACGATTAATTTATTTTATCCAGCACACTGTTATATCAAGATTTTTATGTATGTATTCCATTCATTAATAAGGAAATGAGATGTCATATTATACTAACTGTGCTATTGTTACAAATTGATTTTATTTTTTTCATAAATTACCAAATACTTTGTTTTTTATTATTGTTAATCGTTGTAACCTGATCTAAGGATGCATTTATATAATTAAAATTAAAAAATAAACAGTACGTTTGTTAATTCCAAGACGAAATATGCCATTCCCATAAAATTAAATAAAACTTCTAGAAAACAAACACTAACTAACCATCACGCTCTCTGTAGGGGTAGACAGAAAAAGTGTATCGCTGCGCCGTTCCTTTTTATACATATATACTTCTTTCAGTTCGGCAACATTCATACATCGTGTCATGCACGCACGTCGATTTCTTCTGCTCCTCACGTGTCTGACATTCAATATTTGATTAAAATATCTAAATATGGTAATTTCATAATGCTTAATAATATTTACCTATTTATTATATTTTACTTTTGATAAATGTATTCTATCGTATTGAAACACCGCTTACTCTTTTAGATTCATTATCAATGACAACTTTAATTTGTGTATTCACAGTAATTGGACATTTGTATAAATTTAGTACTTATTTAATTAAAAAAACAAACTAACTAACCATCACGCCGTCTCCCCGAAGGGAGCAGCAAAAATAATAGACCTGCCACACTTTTCTTTCCTGACATATTTCTCTCGCTTCCTCAACATTCATACACCGTGTCATGCACGCGCGTCAATTTCTCTGACTCCTCACCTTTGATCGTGCCTCGTTTTCCTCGGTCTTCCTCTATTAAAAATTATTATTGTTTGTATTAAATTAAAAAAATATTTTTTAGATAATTTACTTATTTATACAACAACAACAAACAACAAACCATCACGCCGTTTCACCGCAGGGGTAGGCAGAGAGAATGGACCGCCACACTCCTCTATCCAGCATGTTTAAAGTATTGTAGATATCTGAAGGTATCTTTATCTTTAGGTTTCACCCAAAGTTACTCTCCTATTTAATAACAAATAAATTTAATGTTAACTGCACTTCTCTAGTTATAAATCCTCATAGTACTAGGAACTCATAGATAGGTCCTCTCCAAAATGTCAAAGATCGTGTAAAATTCTGTAATTGGTTTGAAGAAATGGCCTTTTAATTGTACATATAACACGTTTTTTTAGATAAAATTATGACGTTAACACTGTTGGATTCCATAATGACGATTTTTTTTACGATTTAAAACATAGTTTTAACACTTTCGACATGTTTCGAAGTTAAATACAAATAAATACAGTTTGCTCCAACTGATGGGAAAAATTGAGGGGCAGCGTGGTCCTGGTAGAAGGCAAACGTCTCGGCTGTGCAACATAAGAGACTGGACCGGGATGGGACATGTGGGGGAGCTATTCCGGGTTGTGCAAGATAAGGAAGCCTTCGCCGGAGTGATTGCCAACGTCAGGGGGACCTGATACGGCACGCGAAGAAGAAGATGTTTCGAAGGCTTACACCTTCATCATCGAGAGAACGGTATAAACTCGTTTAACGTAGTTTTCTGTTTTAATTCATAAAAAAATCGTAACACGTTTTTCTGTATCTTAATGTTTCGCCTTAGTATATCTTAGTGTATGTAATATATCTTTTGTTTAAAATAAAGCACACTAACACTAATCTAATCGCAGACTTACGTGAAACTGGTGATTAGATTGCTATTAAAATTTATCGGAAGTCTTAAATTATTCTTATCGGTTTTATTATGAATTGTTTAACGATTTGTTGATTGCTCGATTCGCTCTCGTTTTACTGTGTGATTGAAATAAAATTGATTCCATTAACCTAACATTTAAAAATAATAAAAAAATCGTTAGAGAATATCTAACGAAGATAACTAACTTACCATCACGCCGTCTCCCCGAAGGGGTAGGCAGAATAAATGGACTGCCACACTTTCCTTTCCTGACATATTTCTCTCGATTCCTCAACATTCATCCATCGTGAAGTGCACGCGCGTTGATTCACGTAGCCGACATTCAATATTTAATTTATTTGATCGTGCCACGTTTTCCTCGGTCTTCCTCTATTTCTAGTTCCATATACATCGTTAACATATAATTTTTTACCATGCTTTCTTCAATCATTCTTTCTATGTGTCCAAACCATCATAATGATCCTTTCATTATTTTATTCATAACACCATCATTCACACCGCATTCACACATTCACAGAGTATATACTCATTCGTCTAAGTGATCTCATTTCTACTGCATTTATTCTACTTTCATCGTTCTTTTTCCAGTTCCATGCTTCGCTTTCATACATAAGGGTCGGTACAAGAATACCATTGTGCACTACCATTTTACCTTAATAATACAACACCGCTGTTATATCACAATGTTTTATTATACACTTTTTGAGAAATGTCGTGACAGCTGTGATGGTTAGTAAGTTAGTTTTACTTTGTAATATAAATTTAACAGTTAATTGATAAAATTTAATAACGATCACTATTTTTCTACAAGTATGGTGTTGAATCATAAATCCTAAAAGTAAGAGCCATGAAACGGCTGGATGCATTTGAAATGTGGCTGCATTGCAAATTGTTGCACATTCCTCGGACCGATATGGTCAACAACATGAAAGTTCTCCAGAAAGACATAGCTGATAGAGAATTTTTGATCAACATTAAAGCCTGTAAGGTGTCATATTTGGGACATATGTTAATAGTACATTGTCAAGAATGAATTCCAGCACATTGATGACAAAATGGAGGGTCATCAAGAATGAATTGCCACACATTGATGACAAAATGGAGGGTCATCAAGATGTCGCCAGGTGACGAATCTCCTGGCTTCGCAACATAGAGTACTGGACATGACTTTTGAGCTGCTGCCAGGGACATACTCTCAAATAATAGGCAACGTCGGGGAGACCTGGCATGACACCGGGAGAAGAAGATGAAGAAGAAGATTTACTTAGATGATTCGGATAAAAGAAAGTAACCGTAGCAACTAGTTTACAAGGAATCTGATCAACACAAGATTTTTACTTAACACAGAGTACCGCAGTCTCGAATCAAGAAGAAAAGGTACATAGATGATCTTAGGATTTAAAATACTACGTAACCTCATTGATACCCCATACATCTTGGAGTAGTTTCAATGCACCGGGCAGGTATGCTCGCGCTAGAAGACACGATCTGTTGTGCATACCGCATAGCAGAACAAATGTCATGGCGCAGCATACAATGACCCGGGGTATGGTGCTCTTGAATGAGGTGTCAGTCGATGTGGACATTCTCCAAATGACCTATGCGTCCTTTAAGGATCGTATAGGTACATACCTATCAATTTGCTGATATATGTGTATTATTTTAACATGTATGTAAGATGCGTGAATTTTTATTTGTAATTTTAATTTTAACGTAGATTATTTTAACATGCATATAATACGTATAGAGTAATTGGGTTCTAAAATCTGTATAAAAAAATAAGATATGTGATGCGAAGAGCCAAAGACACCAAAGAGTTGAGAATGTTCGTGGTTGTTACCTTTGATCTTTCTTAATAAATCTTTGAATCCGGAATAAAATATTGCCATATTGCCCATAGCAACTTAAATAACTAAAAATAACCACAAACAAACAACTGATGAAGTGAAAATGCGATGACGCAATGACAGCGACGTTTTTGAGAAATTTACATAAAGTTTGTAATATAATTGATAATAATAAAACAGATTATAAATACAAATCGTTTTCACAAATTAAAACAATAGCAAAAATAATAATAATAACTTATAGATATAAAAAAGAACACTTTGTATTTAATCACAGAATGGTTATTATAATTTATGCCAGCTAGGTTCGCTTGTACCCAAGCCCTCATCAGAGCGATATAATAAATTTTAAATTTAAACATATTATAATAATAATGAAATGAAACGACGTTTTTTTTAAACTATTTCCACTTTTGTCTTTATTTCGACAGCGACCGGTTTCGCCAGGTGCGCCAGCGACAAAAGAGGAAGTAGTTAAAAAACATCTATTTGTTTAATCATTATTTAAAATGAATTTCCATCAAGATATTTCCGTAAAATCATTTGATTATCTTAAAAACATTTTATAATGTTGAAGTGTCATAGTGTTACGGCCAAAACAATGGATTATTTAAGTATAGTTTTAGTTATTAACTTATTTCAATTATCTACTAACTTATATTTATTATTTCTTGAATGATTATGTAAAACTACATATTAAATAATACGAAAGATAACGTCTATTTTCTAAAAGTTTTATTATAATTTATGTGAATGGCATGTTTCGCCTGTCTAAGACGTTTTCAAATGTCTGATAATGCCTTAGACAGGCAAAACATTTGATAATGCCTTAGACAGGCGATACATGTCATTCACATAAAATATAATAGAACTTCTGAAAATAGACCTTTTCAATCGTATTAATTATTTAATATGGAATTTTAATTTATTGATCAAGAAACAACAAATATAACTGTACATATTTATTACGATATACGAACCTAGTTGGCGTTAATTAAAATAGAGTGTTTTATTATTTTACATCTATAAGTTTAAAATGTCTAACCATAACAAAGTGATTGTTTCATATGAAAATTTAATGATAATTTGGTTAATTTATATAGCGCTACATATAGCCTCGAAACTATCACATTGTCGAAACAAAGTACCGAGAAACTACGAGTGACCCATAGAGCCGTGGAAAGAGCCATGTTAAATCAAATCAAATCAAATCAAATCAGTTTATTTTCTCAAAAGACATTACAAACATTTTTTATATTATAGTTTAAGGCATCTATTGAGAACAGGTAAAACATAATAAATATATAATACGAGGAACGCATGAGAGATGGTTCGACATTAGGAATACAAGATACTCTCCAAAGTCAAGAGTATTTGTCTTCTGAATGTACTTTCACGAATATGAAAGACATCGATCTCCGAAGCGATCATGTTCAGAAGAATAAGCCTTAGAGACAGAGTCAGAAACGAAACGGTGAGAGAAAAAAACAAAGGTCCCTGACATCATCCACCGGGTAGCGACTCTAAAGTAGCAATGGGCAGGTCACGTAACCAAAAGCTCGGACGAAAAATGAACAAGAAGACTGCTGACTTGGAGACCGTGGACGGCAAAGAGTAGTGCAGGGCGACCACAACAACGGTGGAAGAATGACCTGAACAGACATGTCGGAATAACCTGGATGCAGTCTGCACAAGACAGAGTGACTTGGGAGCAAATGGAGGAGGTCTTTGTCCAGGAGTGGACGGGAATAGGCTGAAGAAGAAAAAGATGAATTTGTAGTTGTATATAAAACAAAGTTATTACCCGTATATAGAATGTAAAAAAGGTAGTAGGTACCTACTTTAGGTGACGTCACAATAGCATTTTTTGTGAAATTTTGATAAAATTTCTATGTTTCAGATTTGAATTTATTATATATTAAATATTTCAAAACAAACAAACAAACCATCACGCCGTTTCCCCGCAGGGGTAGGCAGAGAGAATGGACCGCCAAACTTCTCTGTCCTGGCACACCTCTGTAGATTCCTCCACATTCATACAACGAGTCATACACGCACGTCGATTCCTCCGACATCTAACATGACCAACCTTTAAAATTTGATAAATTTGGTCATGCCATGTTTTCCTCAGTCTGCCTCGACTCCGTACTCCATTCACATAATTAACGTATACTTTCTTAACCATTCTTTCTCCATCCATGCGCTCCATATGTCCGAACCAACCCAGCGATCCTTTCATAATTTTGTCCATAATACCTTCTTCCGCTCTACATTCCTTTCTTATATCAGCATTTGAGATTCTGTCGTATATCGTTCGATTACACATACGTCATAGGGACCTCATCTCTACTGCATTTATTCTGCTCTCATCCTTCTTCTGCCAGTTCCATGCCTCGCTTCCGTACATTTGGGTTGGGACCAGAACTCCATTGAGATATAAATATTCTATATGTATAAATATTTCAAATATCTGGTTATAAAGTCACAATAAATAAAGATAGTTAATACGATCTCCACTACCTTAAACTTTAATGTCTGTGTCGTAAATGCATTTTTTTTATTTACTTGGCTGCTTTTACGTATTTTGAACTCGATAACCTTTGAACACATTTTGTAAATGCTATTGAACTTGAAGATTACAGTAAAACGTTTTTTTAATTTTATTATATCATTTTTAAATTTGTGTTTTCCTATATCTGAATATTACTTCGTTCAGAGTCCAGAAAGCCATGTTAAACTGTTAACAAAAAATTGACAGCTTTTTAAATTTATCAGTGTTTCGCTGCAAGTTCACGATAATAGTGAACATTGGATTATAGCCACGATTTGTATTTAAATTTTATCTGATGTAGAAAATGAACATTTTCATTGCGTATTATTCGAATCGGTGACATATGGTTCTTGAGTCATAGTCAGTGACTCTTAAAAAATAACAAATGTATCTAACTAACTGACTAACCATCACGCCGTCTCCCCGAAGGGGTAAGCAGAAAGAATGGACTGCCACAGTTTTCTCTCCTGACATATTTCTCTCGATTCCTCAACGTTCATACGAGTACATCGTGTCATGCACGCGCGTCGATTTCTCTGACTCCTCACATGGCCGACATTCAATATTTGATTTATTTGATCGTGCCACGTTTTCCTCGGTCTTCCTCTATTTCTGGTTCCATTTATATCGTTAACATATAATTTTTTTACCATTCTTTCTTCATTCATTCTTTCCATATGTCCAAACCATCTTAATGATCCTTTCATTATTTTGTTCATAACACCATCATTCGCACCGCATTCACTTTTTATATTTTCATTCGACACTATCATACACAGAGTATCCACACATTCGTCTAAGAGATCTCATTCCTACTGCATTTATTCTACTTTCATCCTTCTTAATGTATCTACTGGTTTGAGTATATGATCTGAAGAATGACCCTGGGACCCATACATTCTGTTGCAACGGATCTTGGAGACATAGGAGCAACCAAAAGATCCGTGCAATAATCCAGTAGCCGCTAATAACGAGCACCGTGAGAACTGATCGCCTAGCATGGATTTGGCACGTATGCCGAGCCGAAGCAATCAAGATCCTGTACGCGTCAAGACCGGAGTAAGACCTCTTGGAAGGCCTACACTGCTCGGGCTCATCTGGCTAGGTTGATCGTAACGGACGGCTGGAGTAAAAGAGGCAGGATCGAGGAGCTTGGAATACCAGGGGCTAAAACTTTTCAAAAATTGTATGACCATAGCAACAATTTTAAAATATGAACACTTGATCTTATATTCGTAATCAGTTAGGATTTAATAGACTTTTACGCCTCCGATAAAATTCAAAATTCTTTATCATATCTTCGCCTTTATTTACTTACGAATCTTTCCACCGTAGTTGCGGTCGCTCCAAGCCAGCAGTCTTCTTGTGCATTTTTCATCTGAGTTTCTGGCAACGTGACCTGCCCATTGCCATTTTTGAGTCGACACCCGGTGGATGGTGTCAGTGACCTTTGTTTTTTCTCTCACCGTATCGTTTCTGACTCTGTCTCTTAGGCTTATTACTAACATGGCTCTTTCCATTGCTCTTTGGGTTACTCGTTGTTTCTCGGCACTTTGTTTGGACAATGTTCATAAGTACTAACTGGCAAAACGCAAGCTTCATAGACTTTTCGTTTCAGGTTGATCCGTATTTTCCGGATTTTAAGGATGTAACCCATGTTTCCGAAAGCTACCCAGCTTAGTCCAATTATTATTTTTAGCTCTGCGGTTTGGTTGTTTCGGCCCAATCGAATATTGTGTCCCATGTATGTATATTCTTGGACATTCTCAATTCTGTTGGCATCCACGTTGATTTCGAGCCTTTCCGTGCCCATCACCTTGGTCTTTGCCAGGTTCATATTCAAACCTACAGATATGTAGTGTGAGGTGGTTCGGTGTGCAAGTGTAAAGTCACAGGTTGGTTGGTACATAGTTGTTTATTTCGGCACAGACAAGTGTATAACAATAGATAGGGCGAGAGCGTTCGAGCGGACGCGTGTCGCTCACCCGAAGGACGCGGTAATAAGCCCGGAGCAAAGGCAGGGTCCTTGTCTCCAGGGGACGCTATGCTGCTGCCAACATACTTACCCCATAGGTTAGGTAGGGGGATGGGATTAATCCTCCCAGTCCCACAGATAGAAGATGTTAGTAACTGAAAAAACTGTACGACAACGCTGCTGAAAAGGTAGTTGTTTTTAAAGGTTAATGACCTTTCTCTTATATCTGGAAGCCGCCCTTGATGTTACACGAGATTATAAATCATGATGTCCGTCTCTATTACAATCCTTTTATCCGATGTCACCGCTGTCGATATTCATACAATGTAGCGTGAGTCCTGGCGGACGGAGTACTATCGGCCGTCACTTGCAGATGTATGTGCGGCATTACCATTACCTATATCCTATTCGCCCGTCGTGTTCTCATATGCGACCGGTACTAGAGTTACTATACCCGGACTAGCGTGTGTATACTTGCTGACCGGAGGACGGTGACACGAGGCAGATCGAATAGTTTGACCTCTGTTTATCTTTTTTTTTTCACTGATGTCACGATTTTTATGCTTTCTGAGATAACCCATAAACATTTTTTTTTGTTATTCTTCTTCGCAATCAATCCAAGAGATTGGTTTCGGAAATTAATACAATATGTGAAAAATATGCATCAGGTATTTATTTGACTAATTTTACTAACTAACTAACTAACTAACTAACTAACCATCACGCCGTCTCCCCGAAGGGGTAGGCGGAAAGAATGGACTGCCACACCTTTCTTTTCTGACATATTTCTCTCGATTCCTCAACATTCATACATCGTGTCATGCACGCGCGTCGATTTCTCTGACTCCTCACATGGCCGACATTCAATATTTGATTTATTTGATCGTGCCCCATTTTCCTCGGTCTTGCTCTATTTCTAGTTCCATTTAAATCGTTAAAATATATTTTTTTACACACACATTCATCTAAGAAATTAGATCTCTTAGGCGAATGTGTGGATACTCTGTGTATGATAGAGTGTCGAATGAAAATATAAGAAGTGAATGCGGTGCGAATGGTGTTATTAACAAAATAATGAAAGGATCATTACGATGGTTTGGAGACACGGAAAGAATAAATTAGTAGCTGTTTAAATAAAAATATTTATTGTTATTGTGTTAGATTTATTTTGTTTAACACAAATGAAAACATCTGCTTTCTAGAAGTTTTATTATATTTTATAAGAATGACGTGTTTTGTCTGTCTAAGACTTTATCAAATGTCTTTATTCAAAAGTTATAGGCAAAACATATCTTCTTCTTCTTCTTTTTTCTTTTAATAGGTCTGATGATCTGTGACACAGAAATCATGTCAAGTGGGATTCATCATCCCTCCATCGGCGGTGTTCGGAGGGGATTTCATAAGCGGCTGTATATGCGAGTGTGTCACCATCCATTCGGGCTACATGGTCCTTCCAGTATCTACTTCTGGATCTACTCCACCGAACGATATCCTCTGTATCGCAAGTTTTTCTTATCTCTGCATTGCGGACACGATCTCGGGAAGTTTTTCCAGTAATTGATCATAGAACCTTCATCTCAGATCTTCTTAGTAGACCCTTGGTTCGCACAGTGTCGGCCCGCGTCTCTACAGCGTACGTCGTCATGATAGGTCGCACGCATACTGTTAATATTAAGATATTAATGTTGTTTATTATTTTTTAGTATAAGTTTATTGATAATAATGATAAAAAAGTAAATAGTTTGATTAATTCCACCTGTTAATCTGGTTCCGACCGGTTTCGACAGCATACTGCTATCTTTTGTTGATCAAGAGAAAGGCAGTTAGCTGCTATTAAAAATGTTAGAAACTAGAAGAAAAAAATCGAATAAAATTGAAACTTTATTTTAATAATAGTATATGCATACTTTTTTAAAATTATTATCGTATTTACGACAAATTATTTGAAAGTAATGGAGCTTTTTAGTTAATTTTATTCTATACTCATTGCTTCACTCAGGGGTTGACGATAATTCATGGTTACTATTTTATTACATAATATATTTTTCTCTCCAGCCATTTCTCTACTACTGGATGAAAGCCACTTCAAATAGTCTCAATTTTTTCTCTACAGCGTACGTGATGAAAGGTCGCACGCGTGAAACAAAACAAAATAATAAACATTCTAGAAAAAATACGTTTTCATTCGTATTTATTAAATATTCGTGTCTTTTGATCGTTCCTCTCGGTAAGGCCTGCGGACATTAACCCTCGTATTGCATGTACGCACTGCGTCAGCTGAGATCAAGTTACTTGCAGTTTGCGGGATGGCTAATTACTATTCAACCTTCCCTCCCTGCCTTTCCCCTTGCAGTCCCCCCACAGACACGGGAACAGTCAATCACGGGAGGAGTCTTGATGACGGGGAAGTCATGAGATGCTGACATGCTATTCATAAATGTTTTCCTGCGTCGTGTCACATTCGCTGGGCACTATGGTTGATAGACTAAGATTTAACCTATTTGCATCGGTAGTGACTCTATTGCAAGAATTTGGAACCAAAAATGACTCCAATACTTGCCTACATCTATTGTTTACAGAAATATGTAAAGATAATAAATGAAATATGTTTTACTTCGTCGTAATTACGGTTCACATGCGCGCTGTTCGTAAAATCTCATCTGTGAAGTATCGTATCGGCCGCCATTATACTATATTCGTTTGTTTTGCGTCGCGCGCGCATTTGAATTTCGACGTTTCGTTGTATTTATTATAAATTGTTATTAATTCTACTCTGAATATTTTTTAACAATTTATATTATTTTTGTGTGCTACAGAAAACAAACAGTGAATTATGGATGTATGATAATATATAAAGTACTTTTTTATTCATCATCTGATTGCTAAAGGATAACTGAACAAATGTTATTTGCGAAAATAGCCCTGGTAGGTACATTAATCATTAAGATATAAGTTTTTAACAAAAAAATTGGTTAGAAATATTCTCGCCGTATTTGATGGTACGATTCGTATTTGATCTAGCCGTAACGAAAGGGTTAAACGAGAACTCAAACTCTATTTTTTTTATGCTAACATCTCATCTTTAAAAATATGTATTTTGAAGAAGGGCAGTAGAAATGAGAATCCTTTAATAAAATTACTTGGATGACCTACACGAGAAGGATGAAAGTAGAATGAATGCAGTAGAAATGTCGAATGTTCGTTAAATATGTATATGATAGTGTCAAATGCACATATAAATAGTGAATGTGAACAAAATAATGAAAGGGGCATGAAGATTGTTTGGAGACATAGAAACAATTGTAAAATATTTATTTTCTAACGATGTAAACAGAGCAATAAATAAAGGAAGACCTAGGAAAACAAACGAACAAACTTCAACCGTTTTCAATGCGGCAGCACGACTTGTAAAAGGTGTTCCAAAAAACTCGCATATTTCACAACATCTAAAAGATCTTCATTGGCTCAAGTATCCTGAAAGAATCCAGTATAACCTATGCTGGACGGTTTTTAAAGCGCTTCACGGAATGGCACCAGCCTATATATCTGAACTTTGTGTTGCTGATAGCCCTAATTTGCGGCAATCTACGCTTCGATCAGCAAACTCCTCGGCAATAGGCAGATTAGTTGAGCCAAAGCGCAGCCCCCGGACAAATTTCGGAGATCGGGCCTTCGCAGTGGCAGGTCCGTCCGCCTGGAATATGCTTCCTGCACGCCTCAGATGCATTGACAATCCGACAGACTTTAAATCTCACCTAAAAACCCACCTTTTCAAAATATCCCATAAAATGTAAACAACGGATATCTGATTGCTGGTGTCACATGCAGCTCTCATGACTAAAAACATTGTCAAAGCGCCCTTGAGGTGAGCTATTCACGAAAACGGCGCTATACAAATTAGCCTAATTATTATTATTATTAGGAAAACGTAGCACGATCAAATCAATCAAATATTAAATGTTGGCCACGTAAGGAGTCTGAAAAATCGACGTGCGTGCATGACACATTATGTAATTGTTGAGGAAGCAAGAGAAGTATGTCAAAATAGAAAAGTGCGGCAGTCTATTCTTTCTGCCTATTCTTTTGGAGAGACGGCGTGATGGTTAGTTAATTGTTTAGGTATGTTAAGAAGAAAGGTTTTTATTTTTTCTCACGTTACACTTAACGGAATTTATCTATGGTAAAGGTTGATATTTATTTATTGTAATATATATATTAACGGTATTATTAAAGCATAACATCAAATCGTTTATTTTAATATTGGCGTTTTCAAAAATATATTATTATAAAAATATAACACTATCATGATGAAGGTACTTTTGTACCGTAAAAAATACAGTATCCATTTAAGAGCGTTCTCCGGATGAAGAAGGTTTTACACATTCGAAATATGTCTAGAAAAATTAACTGAAAATGTAATAAATACAATACGAGTATACATAAAATAACATTTTTCTCGAGATTTTTGGAAGGTTTTATACCTCCAGTTAAACAGAATGGACTGGTTTATATCGATCTCCCGATGATGAAGGTGTACAACCTTCGAAACGTGTAGATTAAAATAAACTTAAAAGTGATTAAACAGTGTTTTAACTCATAAAAATCTTACTAACTAACTAACTAACCATCACGCTGTCTCCCCGAAGGAGTAGGCAGAAAGAACATTCAATCTTTGATTTGTTTGATCGTGTCACGTTTTCTTCGGTCTTCCTCTATTTCTGGTTCCATTGACATCGTGAGCATATATTTTTTTACCATTCTTTCTTCATTCATTCTTTCAATATGTCCAAACCATCTAAATGATCCTTTATTTCATGAAAATCGTCAATTTATCAAGAATTATTTTGTGTATTTTGAGATTTTGGGAAAACGTTGGAGACTGGAGAATTGGACTAGATGGATACTGCAACGATCTCCGAAACGCCGGTTCAGAAAGACGAGCTACAAGGATTTTCCCATAATTCCAAAAAACATTTTGCTACCAGCCGTGAAAATCTACGCAATTAAGAATTATTTTCTTTGATTTAAAACGTATTTTTTTTATGAATCTTTTTTCTTGTGTCTCGGGAACGTATTTCATTACAGCTGCACGCGACACGCCCATAAAATGATACGTTCCACGTCTTCTATTGAGTGTCATCCATTTACCAGCTCAAGTGGCTGCGCTCCGGTCACGAGACGTTGTATGTACAAGCGTTGAATAGTTTCAGTTTCCATTAGAAACAGAATTCACATCGTTCGTAATCTCGCACGATATCGTTTTCACATTACTTATAATTCAATAGTTGGTTCGCGGGAAGAACCATAAAAGTATATTCGAATAATAAATATTGTATTTGTTACTCTAACTAACTAACTTAACTAACTTACCATCACGCCGTCTCCCCGGAGGGGTAGGCAGAAAGAATGGAACGCCACACTGTTCTGTCCTGACATACGTCTCTCGTACATTCATACATCTTGTCATGCACGCACGTCGATTTTTCCGACTCCTCACGTGACCGACATTCAATATTTGATTGATTTGATCGTGCCACGTTTTCCTCGGCCTTCTTCTATTTCTAGCTCCGTTCACGCCGTTTACATATACCTTCTTTACCATTCTGTCTTCACTCATTCTTTACATGTGTCCAAACCATCTTAATGACCCTTTCCTTATTTTGTTCATAACACTTTCATTCGCACCACATTCACTTCTTATACTTGCATCTGTCACTCTATCATAAACAGATTTGCCACACATTCGTCTTAGAGATCTCATTTCTACTGCATTTACTCTACTTTCATCCTTCTTTTGCCAGTTCCATGCTTCACTTCCATACATAAGGGTCGGCACAAGAACGCCATTGTGCACTGCCATCTTAGCTTTTTTGGATAGGCTTTTGTTTGCGATGACAACTTTAAGTGCACCATTTATTCTGTTGCCTGCCCCAACCCTTCTTTCAATATCCTTCCCCACCCTCCCATCCTTTGTAAACATACTTCCTAAATAAACAAATTCATCCACTTGTTCCAGATTTACACCGTTTACACTAATGTTGCAGACTGTGTATTTGTTACTCAAGCTCAAAAAAAAAATATATGCATATCGGTAAATATTATTTTGTTCGCACGTGGCACGATCAAATTAATAATATGTCGATACACGTGAGGAGTCGGAGAAATCGACGTGCGTGCATGATACGATTTATGAATGTTGAGGAAACGAGAGAAATGTGTCAGGAAAGTAACTAACTAACTAAATAACGAGATGATGATGGATCGCTACTTTGTTTTGTGCTGACATAACTCGCGCGCATATTTTACATTCACACTTCGTGACATGCACGCTCGATATTGTTCCTACTTCAAACATGGCTGCCTTTCAGTAATTGATTAATTTATTCAAGCCATATCTTCCATGGCCTTCCTCGACTTCTTTTTCCATTCATACTACTTGAACCTATATATCTTTTTAACCATTCTTCCTTCATCCATTCGATCCATATGTCCGTGACCCTTTCTTAATTCATTTCTTTCTTACTTCATCATTAGATATTCTATCATACATTGTTTTTCCACAGATTCTTCTTAGTGACTTCATTTCTACGGCTTTTATTCTACTTTCATCCTTCTTTTGCCAACTTCAAGTTTCACTTCCATACATAAGGGTCGGCACTAGAATTCCATTGTGCACTGCCATCTTTATAATATAGATTACACTTCGTATGAAATATTGATGAAAACGTCCGTTTTATCGAAATTTCATTCTATTATGTGACGTTTTTCGCTTTACACGTAAATTTTTTAGAAAACTGATGTTTTCATTAATATTACAAATAACCAACTAACTAACCATCACGCCGTATCCCCGAAGGGCTAAGCAGATAGAATGGACTGCCAAACTTTTCTTTCCTGACATATTTCTCTGGGTTCCTCAACATTCATACATTCATACATGCACGCGCGTCGATTTCTTTGACTCCTCACGTGACCGACATTCAATATTTGATTTATTTGATAGTGCCACGTTTTCTCGGTCTTCCTCTATTTCTAGTTCCATTTACATCGTTAACATATAATTTTTTTACCATTAATTCTTCATTCATTTTTTCCATGTGTCCAAACCATACATAAATGCAGTAGAAATGAGATCTCTTAGACGAATTTGTTTATACTGTATGGAGTGTCGAATGAAAAGATAAGAAGTGAATGCGGTGCGAATGATGGTGTAATGAACAAAATAATGAAAAGGTCATTAAGATGGTTTGGACACATGGAAAGAATTAATTACTCTTCTTCTTCTTCTTCGATGACCCTACAGCCCATATCGAGCTTTAGCCTCCAGTATTCTTCGTCTCCAACTCCTCCTGTCCTCCGCTTCGACCCTCCAATATGACATTCGTAACAATTTCGCCCCATCTCTCCCAACTTCATCCTCCCATCGCAGCCTTGGTAGTCCAATTGGTCTTCTACCACCTGGGTGCCACTCCAGCAATATTTTTGGGGTTCGCGATGACGGCATCCTCCGCACGTGACCGGCCCATCTCAGTCTATTCAGTCTGACCTGTGTGGAGAGACTGGGAGCTTTGTAAATATGGTAGAGCTCGTCATTATGCCGCACTCTTTAGTATTCATCGTCATTCACAGGTCCCAGAATTCTGGGCAGCACCCTTCTCTTAAAAGTATCCAGTCGCTCTGCGGATTTCGCTGTCATTGTCCACGCCTCACATCCATAGGTCACTACTGAATAAATTAGTAGCTGTTTAAATTTTACAAGTATTAATTGTATCTCAATAGAGACGAAGATGCAAATTGTTTTCTGGGAACAGAAGGTGGTGGCCGAGGCGCTTACAGGACTTATGACCTGTCATTGGTTGGGTTGAGCGATCGCTTCACGTTTAACAACATTCCCCATTCCGCCGTTATGACCACCACGTCTGACAAACTTTTTTGGAACTTGTATATATGGTAGGTTTCTACACCTATTTTCACATTTTTATGTTCACTCTACACTAGCGTCATCTACATTAAGATTAGAAAGCATTAAGCAGAAAACCTTTATTCTTCCACCATCTGTTCCCAAAAAACAATTTGCATCTTCGTCTCTATTGAGATACAATTAATCCTTGTAAAATAAAAATAATTTATCCGCAATGGGTGAAATCCAGTATTTGTCTACAAGAATTTGTATACATTCAAAATGTTGCTGTTTAAATTATTAAAGTATTTATTGTTATTGTGTTTGATTCCTTTTCCCCTGGATCTTTTGTCTATACATCAAATATTATCACACGAATACAAGCGAGTCGATGTGGGAGGATGTTTCCTCTTGTAATTTAAAGATATAACCGAGATAAAACATTAGATAATGAATTATCATTTGCGAACGCTCTTCGTAAACCGGATTCATTTTGACTAAAGGCTTGAATGGTCTACCATCTCCATTGTGGTTAAGTATCCCAAGATGTCGTAAAATAATCATAAAGCGTCCGTAATGCGCTCGTCATGTGGGAAGATGGAATTAAATGCTCAAAAATTATCGAACAGATTAATTTTCCGTTTCACAATCGCTTGCGATGATCATTTGATTATTTATGTGAACATTTGGTTTGTCATTGTGAAACCATTCCTTTGATTTTTATGGAAAGATAATCAAATTTCAATATGCAATACGATTATTATTATTTTTTTTTTTATGAAATAAAACATTGTTTTTTCCACTTTTGAGTTTATTTTTCTCGACATGTTTCGAAGGCTTACACCTTCATCATCGGGAAAACGATATAAACAATTGTATACTCATAGAAATGAGATCACTAAGAAGAATGTGCGGGAAAACGTTGTATGATAGAATACCGAACGATGAAATTAGAAAGAAATGTAAGGCAGATGACTGTATCATGAATAAAATTTAAAAAGGATTCATGAGATGGTTTGGACAAATGGAACGAATGGATGAATAGAATGGTTAAAAAGTTGTACACAAGCAGCGTGAGTGGAAAAGAAGCCGAGGACGACCAAGGAAAACATGGCATGACCAAATTAATCAATTACTAAAAGTCAGTCACATTCGAAGTCGGAATAATCGACGTGCGTGCATGGTACGATGTATGAATGTAGAGGAAGCCCTAGAGGTATGCCAGGACAGGGCATTGTGGCGATCCATCCTCTCAGCCTACTCCTCCGGGGAAATGGCGTGATGGTTAGTTAGTTAGTTAGTTATACTCATAAATAATAGTTTATATCGTTATAACTATGATATTAACTAGTTTATAGACGATATAAACTAGTTTATATCGTTCCCCGATGATGAAGGTGTAAAGCCTATTATATACTAATACATAATAGTTACTAACTAACTAACTAACCATCACGCCATTTCCCCGGATGGGTAGGCAGAGAAGATGGATCGCCACAATGCTCTGTCCTGGCATACCTCTCGGGCTTCCTCTACATTCATACATCGTACCATGCACGCATGTTGATTATTCCGACTTCGAATGTGACCGCCTTTTAATATGCAATACAACATATTGACATAACATCTGCTATATTTCACTAACATATTTTATTTTTATTTATTTAGTTAAGTTGATTATTTTCAAACCTCTGTTTTTTACTATATCTTAAATAAAGCCATAATGATTTCTTCTTCGTGTAATTTCGCCATTTTTTCGACAGTTTGTCCTGGCATACCTCTCGGGCTTCCTCTATATTCATACATCGTACTATGCACGCACGTCGATTATTCCGACTTCGAATGTCTTATTCCACCTTTTAGTAATTGATTAATTTGGTCATGCCATGTTTTCCTCGGTCGTCCTCGGCGCCTTTTCCACTCACGCTGCTTGTGTACAACTTTTTAACCATTCTACTCTCATCCATTCGTTCCATATATCCAAACCATCTCAGGGATTTATTTTTAATTTTATCCATGATGCAGTCATCTGCCTTACATTTCTTTCTTACTTCATCGTTCGGTATTCTATCATACAACGTTTTCCCGCATATTCTTCTTAGTGATCTCATTTCTACGGCGTTTATCCTGCTTTCATCCTTCTTTTGCCAGCTCCAAGCTTCACTTCCATACATGAAGGTTGGCACTAGAACTCCATTGTGTACTGCTATCTTTGCTTCTGTGGATATATTTCTATTTGCAGTATATGCCGTTTATATCGTTCTCCCGATGATGAAAAATCCTAACCTATTATAGAAAGATCACACGATTTTAATCCCTTATGTTTATAAATATTTAACACAATATTTACATTTATTATTTTAATAAACCAGGTTTTATTATTATATCGAACATTTAAAAAATATACAAGTATGTCTCAGCTATAAGAAGGATACAAAACCATAGATAAATACACCCAGCATTTTTTGTTTGCTGTAACATTAAATATGTAAAATAATGATTAAAAAGTTCGTTATACAAATTAAATTGTATTTAGTTTTCGGTCACAGAATTACTGCATGCTGTTGAAATGCGTCAATAATATTCAATACGATTTTGAATCAAAAGATTTTCATCTAATGCATACTAAAGACCAGTAAGATTAAAAAACTAGCAATTTATGACTCTGTATATCAAATTAGAAATGTTTATTGCTTTTCTTTTGTGTGGTCTAGAAACTAAATATGTTTTGGTTTGAATGGAAAAGTTTTCGATCGCTTAGAAAAAACGCGGATGTATTTTTTCTAATAAACCATTAACGGATAAATTATTATTGATATTAGTTAAAACTTAAATGCATTTTATTTAACGGTTATGTTGAAAAAAAAATGATCAAAGTCTATGTAGATTTTTTGTGTGTGTGAACGTTTGTGAATACGTTTATAGCTAATGGCTAACTCTAAATAGGTGGACATGTTTTTTTTATTATACATGTTATATATAAGTAAATTAATATTTTGTATATAAAAGTAAATATAAGAGAACTTGGACCAGGTGAGGGAATTTGTGTATTTTGGTAGGATGTTAACTATCAAGGTTCGAGAGATCTCACATCTGGGTCATATACTGCGTGGAGAAAAATACCACCTTCTCTAACTGATATTGGAGGGGAAAATTAAGGGACGCCGAGAACCCGGAAGGAGACAAATGTCCAGGCTGCGAAACGTGAGGGAGTGGACCGGTATCCGAAGTGTCGAGGAGCTGTTCCGAGCGGCGCAGGACAGGGATAGGTTCGCCGAGGTGATCGCCAACGTTGGGGGAACCCGACAGGGCACTTGAAGAAGAAGAAGGTTGCATGTTCACAGCAGATGGCCGAACGGATAGTGGCGTCGAAAGAAGGGTTGGTGCGGGTAACAAAGTGAACGGAGCCTTAAGAATAGTTATTGGAAACAAGAATCTATCAATGAAAGCGAAAACGCCGTTCACAATGGAGTTCTGGTCCCATCCCTAATGTATGAAAGCGAAGCATGGAACTGGCAGAAGAAGGATAAAAGTAGAATAAATTCGGTAGAGATGAGGTCCCTAAGACGTATGTGTGGTAGAACGATATACGACAGAATCTCAAATCCTGATATAAGAAAGGAAAGTAGAGAGATTCATAATAAAAAAATAAATTTTATTTTATTTATTTTGTATGTGTATATGTGTCTGATTTATATATGTGGTACACACCTCAAACAAATTACAAAAATAATTGAAAAAGGCATTGTAATGCATGCCAGGCATTAGCTAGTAATTAAATAAAAATGTGTTATATGTTATAATTAATTAATTAATAATATAGGGATATCGATTTTTTCCGATGTTAATGGACAACTTTTAGAAATTTTATAATTATGCCTTGCCATGTTTTCTTAATCTGTACTTCATTCAAATGTTGTCCATATTTTTGCTTGGTTAGCCCAACGATCTTTTCGTATTTTATTAAAAACTTTGTATTTTCTTCTAATCATATCGATGGCATCCATACGCTAAAAGAGAAAAATAAATATAATAAGAGTATCAAATGATTTTACTGAAATCTCTTGATGGAAGTTCATTTTAAATAATAATTAAATAAAACGATGTTTTTTAACTACTTCCACTTTTGTCTTTATTTAGACAGCGACCGGTTTCGCCAGGCTCGCTGGCATCGACAGACTGGTAACACTATTGTAAACTTAGTCCTTTATATACATACAGATCAGGGGTGGTAAACATGATTCTATACAAAAATAATCTTCAAATATTTATGTAAATTTTTCTGAATTTAACTATTGGTATTACAGGTATTCTTGGAGGTTCGTGTTTAATACAATGGGTTTTAATTTTTATTATCTCTTACATATTCATATATAATGTTTGAAAAAATGGTAATTTTGTTTAAATTATTATATATCTAAATAAAGACAAAAGTGGAAGTAGTTAAAAAACATCGTTTTATTTAATTATTTATAATAAGAGTAGTTTGCTAAATCCTCTTACATGTTTTCAATATATTTTAGTACACCAAATGCTCCATCTGAGGTTTTCCATGGTTTCCTCAGCTGTAAGGTGAATGTTGAAACATACTTGGATCACCATCATCGGCTGTCCCTCGTATCCGAGGAAGATCGTCCTTCACGATTGTGGGTCCTCATGTGGCTTAAGAGTCTAATCCTGGATTCATACACTCTGGGGCATCTGGAGCAAGGGAAGGCGTTGGCAGTGAAGCCGCCTCAGTCTATCGGTGGACTCTCCTTTCGTCTTCTCCTTCTCTCTGCGTCGTCGTCTATGCGTTGTGCTTCAAAGTCCTGCGCGTCTTCGTGTACTGTTTTTCTTCACCTAGGTCTGTCTTCTTTTGAATGAGTCAGTTCAAACACAAATCAATCTATATTACAGGACCTTACAAATACTGAAAATAACAAATAGGAATAAATTATGTAAATATTATAGTATCATCCTTGAGATAAACATCACCAAGGATCTAAACAAATAATAAAATGTCCTATACTTAGGAAATTGAAAATAACTTTGTAAACAAAGTTGGGTTAAAACCCACAAAATAAAAAATATTAAAAAACACGACATGTTTCGGAGGATACCTCCATCTTCAGGTGTAAAAATATTATATAATAAATTATTATATTTTTACACCTGAAGATGGAGGTAGTAAAGTAAAAAAAGTCTAACATCAAAGATTTAAATCAATGATATTAGAATTTGTTTTCTAATCTTCAATGTGAGCAGAAAATAGCTCATTATTATGAAGAAGGAATCTGGTCGTGTCCAGGCTCGAACCCATGTCCCCTGGATCAGGAGCCAAGCGTTCTATCCCATAGACCACCACCTCCATACGTATCCTCCGAAATATGTCGTGTTTTTTTAATATTAATATTTTGTGGATTAAGCAAATCTATTTTCTAAGGATTAATTGTATCTCAATAGAGACGAAGATGTATTTTTTTTACATCTTCGTCTCTATTGAGATACAATTAATCCTTAAAAAATGATTAACCCGCAATGGCTAAAATCCAATATTTCTCTACAAGTATTTGTATACATTAAAAAAACAAACAAAAAGCTATTTTCATTTTCCCAAGTATATTACTATGGAATTCCACCATGTTAATGCCTTAGCGTTCAATAAGTTAAAATGTTCTAGTTGATTTACTTTATACTATGCATAGCAAACTTTAAAAATATTAGTTTTTAAGAGTGTCTATATCTTATCATATTGTCAATAGTACCTACAAACTATTTCTGTAACGTGGATATGCATAAAACTATAAAAAAAACTCCCTTTTTGTTTCAGTGAGGGGCTTTTCACGTGTCCAGTTAACGCCTCTCCCATTGATTATACCAAGGTAAGACCATTTAAACATGTTTCTAGAATTCAAAAGAGTCAGAGGTTCAAAGGAGTGCAAATATTTATAAGCTTTAATATATGTATCCTCTTAGAAACGTAAAGATTGCGATTTTCTAAATCAGGGTTTCACAAACTTATTATTAATTGGAGCACTTGGAGGATCTTTGCATTTTGACAAAGCACCATTTTTGACAAAGCACCATTGCACAGCAAGCATTTTCATTTTCTATTATTGGAATAAGAATCACAAAGATTACAGTCGTTTAATTCCAGATTGTTTACAATTAAATAAGAATTTATAAGAGAAACATAAAAAAAAAAACCTAAAGAGTAAGAATTAGAAAGAATCATAACATTGATATTACATCCCTGAGGCAACTCACACTATCACGAAATATGTCGACCTCCGAGGCGAACCGATTAAGCAATGAGATTGCTCTACCCACAGGCATAACCATTGGCAGATTTTTTCTGCAGCGTGGCAAATAAAAAATTATGTGCTGTAAATTTAAGAAATAAAATACTTGTGTCATTTAGTAGTATTTATTTGAATTTTCAGTTATTACTGATATCAAGGTCAATTTTAATTAGCTTTTTATTAATCATAAATTACAGCTCTGTAAAAAATTGCATTTAAAAGCTACAATTTACTCTTCAATATTACAGCCTTTTTTTCAACATTCCATGAATGTTATGAATTTATACGTAAAATGTTTATAGTCAAAATGTAGAAAACAGTTTTGTTATTTATATTTTTGGGGCGCACTTGTTACCTTCCCGTGGAGCACAGTTTGGGAAACCATGTACTAAAGAAAACGTATATGCCGATGAAGGTGATACATTCCGTAAATCTTCTATTATAAGTTTAATTTCTTACTTACTATATTGATAATGCACAATTATTATTATTATTTTATTTACTTAATTAAAAAAAAAAAAAAAAAACAATTGGGTTATATGGATACATTTTTAGATCTTACTATTAATTATGTATTGTTTCAGATATATTTTATATTGAGTTGTAGTGAGACTCCTTGTGTCTTTTGGTAGTTCATTGTAAAGTTTCAGTCCATTTAATTATTTTTATTTTATCTTCATTTGCATTGAAGTATTCAAACATAAATATAAGTATAAATCGTAATTTTTTATCATCATAATTTTTATTATAAAAATTGTCTTGATGTGAACATATTATTACTATTATTGTATTAATTATTTATTGAACAATGATGTAAAACTCCATATTAAATAATCAATACTAATGAAAACGTCTGTTTTCTCGAAGTTTTAGTTTATTTTGTGGAAACAAAATGTTTCGTCACACTAAGACATTATTAAATGTTTGCATTAAACGCATTTGAAATATCATAATCATGTCATACTCATAAAATAATATTAAACATCTAAAAAGCATACGTTTTTATTCGAATTGATATCTACTTATAATAATTATTGTTGTTTAAAAGAATGAAAGAAAAAAATGAATATCATATTAACCTCAGCCAATTTCATTTTTAAATTAAGCTAGGTATTTTTAATCCAATTTTCGTTTGCGACCCCTGACCTAGGCAACAGCCCAAATAGTACCCTTATAGTTGTTCCATCTTTGGTATCTCTCTGTCATCACATTAATCACGTGTACAGAACAGCTGACTTATCTCTGATCTCCGCGTAACCCGCTAAGCCGTTAGTTAATACGGTTTGTAGTTTGTGGGTAGGCCCTCCATAGAGTGTAAGCTTAACGTCTCATTGTCTATAGGCCTTTCAAGATACCGAAGTGCCACTTAGAACAAACAGTTAGCAGACTATTGTCAAAGACTTCACAGCGCTTCCTGCTCAGGTGCTTACCGAGTCAATACCCGCGAAGAGCTCGCTAAATGGTTCGGGCATTCAGTTAAAAAATAACTTAACGATACTATACGGTAATTAATAATGATCAATAGATTTGAAGAATCTCTCGTAACACCGATTATTCCTGGCGTAGACTCAGTGGCGGTACTTTCATACAAAACGAAAAGCCGGGCTTAAAGTAATATTTTGAATTTACGCCCGAGTTGAAGCGATTTTATTCGTTGCGTTGCAAATGACTCCGCCGACATGCGCAGAAATGACCTAAGTGTATGTTTTGTTCCACTCTACGAGTGGAACAAAACATACACTTTTGTTCTACGCGCCGTATTTTATTTCACTCATACGTGCCGTAAGTGAGATGCCCGCGAAATCGCCTACGTCCACATGTTTTGTTTCATGTTTTCGATGGGCTTCATATTGGGCTTGCAAAATGTTAAATGGTCTTTGTCCCACTTATGTATTTTTGGCTTGCAATCATATAGCTAGATGCATATACTCGTATAACAGAAGTTATCTACTTAGTTAGTCTAGTTACTATCTTAGTTAGTCAAAATGTTTACAAAATATTATATCTAGATTAATTTTCAATGGCGAAAGGGTGCCGCTGCACCCTATAACAGCCTCGGGTATGTGGTGGGTCCTTCTATGTTATGTTATTTATTCAATAAGTATAATTATTCGATGAAGAAAATAGTGGTGCGTGCCATTTATCCGGTGCCTATCTACCCAGATATCTGCAGCAATTTAAATGTTCTATTACAGAACCGTTTTAAATTATGTACCAACAGCGGGGGGTACGTCCTAACCATGTCAAAACACGATACACTCGACCATATTCCGTGCATTTGTCTGCCCGCATTATTTGACGGCGATTTGTTTGGATACGGGAGGCGTAACGGGTCAAAATGGAATAAGTGCACAAGATAAAGTTAATTAAATAATCATTGATATGGTACATTTACATCGTTAACGTATACTTTCTTAACCTTTCTTACTTCTGATGGCGCTACAGCCCATATCTAGCCTTGGCCTTCGTCAGCTTTCGCCTCCAGCAGTTCCTGTCCTCAGCAGTTGTCTTCCAGTTCGGCACCCGAAGAAGTTGTGCAGCATCCCTCTTTACTTCATCCTGCAATCGAATGCTATACCACTGAGCTATATCCCTTGTAAAATTGTCTTCCAAACCTCCCCTGTCCGCATTTGCCTCCTCTGATCCTCAATATCCTCCGATCCTTCATCTCTCGCTGTTATGACCCATGTGATACTTTCCAGTAGCTCTATATTGTTTTAAAAACATATTTTGAAATGAAATGGGTAGTTTAAATGTGGCCTGGGTCCCTCTTGTTTTTCTTTAATCACAAAACCCCAGTAACGTAAGTCCCGCTTAGACTAGGAACGGGCCTAGGGATTGATAGAGCGAAGCTGACGAAAGGCGACGTCCGCCTACAACACCTTCGGGAAAGCGGTGGGACTCCTCTAAGTCCCTATGTTTTTTTTTCTTCGTCCTTCCACCTCAGACTTGGTCTTTCCACCCTTCTCTTTCCGCTCGGGTATCCAGTCATATTGAGTTTTATGTGCCCGTGAGTTCGGCATCCTCTGTACATGTCCAGCCCATCTCAATCTTTGTAGCTTTATGTGTGTGGGATGTTGGGGGCCTGGTACATGGAATACAACTCATCGTTGCGTCGAATACGCCATTGCTCTCCGTCTCTCACGGGTCCACAAATTCGTAGCAGCACCTTTCTTTCGAAGGTGTCCAGCAGCTCCGCCATTTTTCTTAACCATTCGCTCCATATGTCCGAACCAACGCAGCGATCCTTTCATAATTTTGTTCATAATACCTTCTTCCGCTCTACTTTATTTTTTTTATTTCAGCATATGAAATTCTGACGTATATCGTTCTACCACATATTCATCTTGGGGGCCTCATCTAGAGGGCTGCTCCTCCTGTGAGGTGGATTTCCAGCTGTGTTTCCATCTTTTAGAAGGTCTTCCACGAGGACGAGTCCCGTGAGGCCGATTGTTGTTTTGCTATTTAGAGGAGTCTGGGGGTGTCCACTATTTGAACATTGCCGTACTTGTCCTTCCTTCGCTATCTACTCAATCTTATAATACCAGCCTTACATATCTATCTTATTCTGGTGATCTTCACGTGATATCTTAGTGTCTTCCCTGCTATCATCCTCGGTTTCTTCTAAGTGTCTTACATACACTCATCCTCAGTATATTCTTAGTGTTTTACCTGCTATCATCCTCAGTTTATATAATTGGGTACATATTTTTTTTAATACAATCGAACTCTGTTATTATGATCACGGAAATAGCAAGATCTCGGCTGTAACGAGGAAACATTCGTTGACATTTTTGTTTATGGTTTTCTCAATATTAATTTATTTACTTTTATAACGTATTAAGATAAACTTAAGGCGTCAACACTGTGGAATTCCATAATGACGAATTTTTATGAATTAAAACACCGTTTTTTCCACATTAAAGTTTATTTTTCTCTCGGCATGTTTCGAAGGCTTACACCTTCATCATCGGGACAACGATAGTTTATATCGTTCTCCCGATGATAAAGGTGTAAGCCTTCGAAACATGTCGAGAGAAAAATAAACTCAAAAATGGAATAAACAGTGTTTTAATTAACTTTTATAACTAGCTGCTTCTCTATAATTGTGTATTTTTGTTTGAATTGCAACTCTTTGTGTTATGTGATCGCTCCAGATGCTTCATGTCTTCGTGTGATATGTATGTTTCTAAGCATTTAAAGATTTTCTGATATAAAGAATATTGATTTTTCTTCTATGGTTTCAATCCTGGGATTGGTTTGCAGCAATTTCCTCTATTCTTCTCTTCCATTCTTCCCTGTCTTGTGCGGCTCTTTTGAAGTCTGCATATGATGAGCAGCGCACGTTCACCAACGGGTCCTCCAGGTACTCTCGGCGTGGTAATATTGCTAATATGAGTAAATTCTCTCTGTTCCATCTTCCTCGTAAAAAACATGTTCAAATGTAGTTATTACCCAGAACACACGTGGATATTTCATCAGTATTCATCTCTCCTTATAGTTTCATTATTTTGTTCTGTTCTCTCATTTCAATGTGAGAAATCTCTGGCTTGTTAGTGTAATCGAAACACACAATTAAATTAAAATGTTTTCTTCGCAGCCTTGTTATCAAATTTATAGAGTTAATAATAACGGTATGAGTTTCAGTGAGTTAATTTACATGCGTAAGTAAACACTTACAAACTCCATTGTTGTTCTTGTAAACATTCACAAAAATAATACTATTATTTTGTTGTTTCAATTTTTTATTATTTTTTTTTATTCGACGTTGTTCTCATCCACACGACATCCATTCCGCTTTATGGTGCATTGTTAATAATATGTACTGTTGCTTTTATTGCACTTTTATCTATCAAAATAACGTCTTCGTACTTTGGAGTTCACACACAAAATTATAATAAGGCGTTCGTATTATTTTAAAATATTGAGATGCGATTGTTTGTCTTCTTATTGGTTATTTCTCAATAATAAATTGCTATAGATTTCATTCAAGATACTACAACCTTTGGGCCATCAAATTCATTGTCGTTTCGTGATTTTTTATTAAATATTTTACACCGCTTAACAGCACGTTTATGTTATGATAATAGTCGCTAGCTTTGTGATGCTTAACCGTTTTAGTGCTAAGCAATTTTTGCAAAAATGTGTCAATTGCTAAACATATATTTATTAATTAAGAGGAAAAAATAATGGTGTCAAATAAAACACTCTAATTTACACAAATATCAACCAATTTTAATAATTCTTTAATGAGCACCAAAAACACACTGAAACTCGCAGCGTTTTTGCGCTGCGTCGCAATTTTCGATACAAACGATCGCAGCGTTTTTGCGCCGCGTAAAATTCTAACGGTTAAGGTGCGAGATGGAACTAGGCCAAGAGGTTTATTAGATGATTTCTCCTTTGCGTTGACTGGCAGATGTTTAGAATGATGTTCAGCAGACTGATTGCTCTTTTCACCGGCATCGACAAAGCAGCTTGGTTATGTTGTCACTATCTCCGTTAGTGGAAATGGCTACCAATATAAATTAATTTTAAGTTAAGTGCATACATTATATTTACACGAAAGTGTTATGAACAAAATAATGAAAGGGTCGTTAAGATGGATTGGACAAATGGAAAGAATAAATAAAGACAGAATGTGTGAAGAAGGTATATGTAAACGACGTGAATGGAGCTAGAAATAGAGGAAGGCCGAGGAAAACGTGGCACGATCAAATCGATCAAATATTGAATGTCGGTCACTTGAAGTGTCGGAGAAATCGACGTGCGTGCATAACAAGATGTATGAATGCAGAGGAATCGAGAGAAGTTTGTCAGGACAGAACAGTGTGGCGGTCCATTCTTTCAGTCTTCCCCTTCGGGGAGACGGGGTGATGGTTAGTTAGTAAGACTTAAACTCCTCACGTGGCCGACATTTAATATTTCCTCGGCCTTCCTCTTTTTCTAGTTCCATTAACATCGTTAACATATATATATTTTTTACCATTATTTCTTCATTCATTCTTTCCGTGTGTCCAAACCATCTAAATGATCATTTCATTATTTTGTTCATAACACCATCATTCGCACCGTATTCACTTCTTATATTTTTATTCGACACTCTATCATACACAGAGAATCACACATTCGTCTAAGAGATCTCATTTCTATTACTTTCATCCTTCTTTTGCCAGTTCCATGCTTCGCTTCCATACATAAGGGTGGGTACAAAAACACCATTGTGCACTGTCATTTTAGCTTTTTTGGATAGATTTTTGTTTGCGATGGCAGCTTTAAGTGTATATTATATATGTATCATAGGCTAAATTCATTTTGGACTTGTAGGCAGTCGCAGAGTACGAGAAAATATGCGATGTACCTATAATTAGTGGTATTTTGGATGATGTTGCCTCCACCCGTATATAACTGGTAAGATAAAGATCTTTTAATATATGTTCACTGTGACTAATTTTACTCGGAAAGACACGTCATGTGTCGGCATTTAAAAACATGCAAAACCCACAAAACCATGAAATGTAATTTAATTCTTATCTCCTTCAATTTATCAGTTTTTCTCATTGTTGGGCATGTTATTTATATATCGCTTTAGTGATTTTTCGTAAACCTTAACACGGGATTAGGCTTACTGGGACACCGTACTGTAACGGGCGGTCGTGGTTCAACTGCATGAATAATGGTGATTGTCCAGTAGTAAACTTAGTAGATTGCGACTTTATCAACACCGTATTAAAACAGTAATCCCGCCAAGATGTTTAAAATCTGAATTGTAGATTAGCATATGCAAATTCTTCTTCTTCTTTAACAGCCGTTGTCGTCCACTGCTGGACATAGGCCTCCCCCATACTTCTCCATGTATGACATGTCATACGGGGGGTGGTTGGCATTACAACGCCACGCTTGCCAGACGGGCTGGCGAGGTGTTCTTCCACGTTAGCCTATGCATCAATATTATCCACCGAGGTTATTCACACTCGATCTCTAACATTTCGCATAGTTTCCAAGGGAGACCAAAGTCGAGGAGGTGTGGATAGGTACTTGGGATCAGATCAATCCTCCAGCGTAGCATGACCATCACCACGGTGATGGCCATGCACCGCTCGAAGAGTCAATAGGATCCCCCTTACTCCCCGTTAGGGTTTAAAACTAATGATTTTCGTACGAGGCTTTTTCTACCGTGCTATGAGCTACAGAAGGAGATAGGACTAAGAAAAATAAAATAAAAAATTGAAAGAAATATAGGATTAAGAACTTTCACGTAATAGCAGAAATTAGAACCCTACGCTCTATCGCAGGCAGAATCCTCAGAGATAGAATCAGAAATGGGACGATAAGGTCTGTCTGTGGTGTTGAAAACCTAGTGAGAAAGAAACAGAAGGCGCTATTGGAATGATCATGAGAACCGCATGGAGGATACAAGAATTGCAACAATTTATCAAAATGAAAACCCTAGCAGTAAGAGACTACCAGGTAGGCCGCCGAAGAGATGGAGGGGTGGCTGGACGTCATTATCCTGGACAACTCGCTGTCACAAACTGGTCATACAACCTAAACTAAGAAGAAGAATTTCACAGCATTTCTACCAAAATTTGGTGAATTATTTATTTACTTTATTGAAAATTCAGAATAGAAGCGGCACGAATAGCTTTTAATAAAATGGAAAACTTTATTTGTGGCAATACTCTACTTCTTCTCGTGCCTCTCGGTCTCCAATTCAGCAGTATTTTGGTCCATCTTTCGTCTGCAGCTCTAGCGACATGCCCTGCCCATTTCCATTTTAAAGTCGTCACCCGGTGGATCACGTCTGTGACTCTTGTTTCATCCCTCACCGTTTCGTTCCTGACTCTATCTCTAAGGGACAGGCCTAGCATGGCTCTCTCCATCGCTCGCTGCATGACTCTTAGTCTCTCTGCACTGTGCTTTGTCAGAGTGGCAGTTTCAAGACCATATGTACTGATGTATTACGTAGAGCCAAAGCAAATAGAAAACTGTTCACCACTATTAAGCTCCGTAAAATATCATATTTTGGCCATGTAATGAGAGGCATCAAATACACCATACTTCAGCTCGTCATGAAGATTGAGCTCGGGGAAGATCGAGCAGAAGACAGCTCTCCTGGCTTCGAAACATGTGAGAATGGAAATCTGAGGCGTGCAGGAAGCATATTCTAGGCGGACGGACCTGCCACTGCGAAAGCCCGATCTCCGAAATTTGTCCGGGGGTTGCGCTTTAGCTCAACTAATCTGCCTATTGCCGAGGAGTTTGCTGATTGAAGCGTAGATTGCCGCAAGTTCAGCAACACAAAGTTCAGATATATATGCTGGTGCCATTCCGTGAAGCGCTTTAAAAACCGTCCAGCATAGTTTATACTGGATTCTTTCAAGACACTTAAGCATGTATGAAGATCTTTTAGATGTTGTGAAATATGCGAGTTTTTCGGAACACCTTTTTATAAGTCGTGCTGCCGCATTGAAAACAGATTGAAGTTTATTTGTTTGTTTCTTGAGTATGTTGGCTTGGGTATATAATCAATTATACAATTAGGTACATCTAAAGATAGAGGTCACCTCCGAAACTTATTGATATTCATCTGTTGGGCTGGACGTATATAGAGAGACATGGTAGTACCAGATACACCAATCTTAATAAATCTCTTGGATAAAGAAATGAAGTGCCTCTAAGACATCTAAAAGATTGACTGACGACATTGCCTGAATAGTTGGATCGACCTGGATGCGGAAGGAACAAGACACGTGATTATATGTTGGTTTGTTTTGATTTGAAGGTTATTAATGTAGATTTTTACATAAAAATAAAAGCGTCAATAGAAGATCAGCAGCTGGGTTTTGTCAGATCGTGTTACGCACACAGCGCTCCGTTAGTACTTAGTTCTCTGTCACACAGCTTACAGCGTACACGTGTACAGCACGCAGCTTGCAGATGCGGTCAGCGTGTGCACCACGCAGCACCCAACTGTCAGTGGCAGTGCATTCTAGGTCCTAACTTCTTGCAGGCCCGTACTCAACTCACCGAAACCGCCAACGACCGCCGCACCCTTTTATACCAACATTTTAAAGCCTTCATACATCCCTATCCCACATTCATTATTTGATTTTCATTGCGGCGGCGTTAAAGTTGCGGTATATGTTAATAGACACTTTGGTCAAATAATAACTAACTAACTTACCATCACGCCGTCTCCCCGGAGGGGTAGGCAGAAAGAATGGAACGCCACACTGTTCTGTCCTGACATACTTCTCTCACTTCCTCTACATTCATACATCTTGTCATTCACGCACGTCGATTTCTCCGACTCCTCACGTGACCGACATTCAATATTTGATTGATCTGGTCGTGCCACGTTTTTACTCGGCCTTCCTCTATTTCTAGCTCCGTTCACGCCGTTTGCATATACCTTCTTTACCATTCTGTATTCACTCATTCATTCCATGTGTCCAAACCATCAATGACCCTTTCCTTATTTTGTTCATAACACTTTCATTCGCACCACATTCATTTCTTTTACTTGCATTTGTCATTCTATCTATACAGATTTGCCACACATTCGTCTTAGAGATCTCATTTCTACTGCATTTATTCTACTTTCATCCTTCTTTTGCCAGTTCCATGCTTCACTTCCATACATAAGGGTCGGCACAAGAACACCATTGTGCACTTCCATCTTGGCTGCCATCCCTATCCCACATTCATAATTTAAACGTTCATTGCGGCGGCGTTAAAGTTGCGATATACTCGTATGTTAAAAGACACTTGGGTCAAATAATAATTATTATAAATTGGATAATTTGGACTTGGACTTGGATCTTCTGGCTTACAGAGGTTCAGCTCTAATGGCTATTCCTCTTACGTCTGTAGGAAACATTGTTGGAATGCGATTTGGTAGTTGTTTTATGATGGGGATAATTTAAAAAGGTGCGTTTTGAGTCGCGTTACTAAGCCCTCCAATCTTATATATCTTGTCTTCCTAATGTCGAACCATCTCTAATGCGTTCCTGGTATTATGTTGTATTTTTATAATATTTTACCTGTACCCAATAGATGCCTTAAACATTTTGCGGTTTGTAATGTCTTTTGAGTTGATAAACTGATTTGATTTGAATCTTCTAGCAGACCTCAAGTGCGTTGTGTGTCCAAACAAAGTGCCGAGAAACTACGAGTGTCCCAAAGAGCCATGAAAAGAGCCGTGTTAGGAATAAGCCTAAGAGACAGAGTCAGAAACGATACGGTGAGAGGGAAAATAAAGGTCACAGACATCATCCACTGGGTAGCGACTCTAAAACATTGCAATATATGGAACGTCAATTAAAAACAAAATACGGAATGCAATCTTATATATAAATGCCAATTTAAACCGTTAATAACCAATGCGGCTCTGGTAGTATTAGAACAGAGGCATCTTTGAATCTGTCAACATTTCCCAAACAACATCTGTCGCCCTATAATTCTGTCAAGTCCATCTCTCTTGTTCCGTTTTTCTCCCGAGAGACAAGTACATCCATTCTTCCAACGGGTGCAAGTGTCCGAAACAAATTCGAAGATCGTCAAACAAAGCACGTTCTGTTTTAAGACCCGAGTGTTTCGATAAACCTTATATTTTCTACTCTAAGTCAATTTTGACCATCATATTGGGATATTGAATCCAGGCAACCCTACAAACCAACGTACTAAAAATACAAATATTACGAAATACATATAAATGATCTGAATGAATAAGAATGATGGAATGATAATTTCATGATATTATTAAGAACAATGGTGTTCTTGTACCGACCCTTACGTATGGAAGCGAATCATGAAACTGGCAAAAGAAGGATGAAAGTGGAATAAATGCAGTAGAAATGAGATCTCTTAGACGAGTGTGTGGATATTCTGTGTATTGTGTCGAATGAAAATATAAGAAGTGAATACGGTGCGAATGATGATAATTTGGAAACATGGAATGGTAAAAAAAGTAATATGTTAACGATGTGAATGGAACTAGAAATAGAGGAAAACCGATGAAAACGTGGCACGATCAAATAAATCAACTGTTGAATGTCGGCTACGTGAGAAGTCAGAGAAATCGACGCGCGTGCATGACACAATGTATGAATGTTGAGGAATCGAGAGAAATAAGAAAGAATAAGTCTGAATCGAAATACCCAATACCGAAATTAGATTCGAAATTCTCTGCTAATATCGGCGTGTGATGCTAGATTATACATATTAAAAAATATTTAATACAACATATTGACATAACATCTGCTATATTTCACTAACATATTTTATTTTTATTTATTTAGTTAAGTTGATTATTTTCAAACCCCTGTTTTTTACTATCTTTTAAATAAAGCCATAATGATTTCTTCTTCGTGTAATTTCGCCATTTTTTCGACAGCTGCCATCCCTTTTGAGGATTCGCTTATTAAATTATCAAAGTTGAACCAAATGACTTAATCGCCGCAATTATTTTTTTACTGAACAGTTGGTCGATGCCAGCGTGAAATATAGAAACAGTCGGTAATCTGTGACATGCTGTATTAATAATTTTACTTAAATAATGACTGTCGAATCAATTATATAACGAGTACCTATTTTATTTAAAAAATGAATTACTCGTATCTATTGTCTGAGCAATGGTGTGTTCCAAATCAAATTAGATAATTTGAAATTTTATTTTTAAAGACTTTCTAATTCGTTATGACAGGTTGAAATCAGGGCCATCTCAAGGCATTATTAAAGTGTTTGTTATTTAATGTTGCTTAAACATTGATGTAGGAATCCATATTTAATAATTAATACTAATAAAAACTTATATTTTCTAGAAGTTTTATTATATTTTATGTGAATGACATGTTTCGTCTGTGTAAGGCATTATCAAAAGCTTTGATTATGCCTTAGACAGGCAAAACATGTCTTTCACATGAATTATAATAAAACTTCTAGAAAACAGACGTTTTCATGCGTTTCGGTTCTTTAGACATATCCGTACTAGTCTCTCCTTCGCTGTCTACTCCAACTCATAATATCCTCAGCCTCCCATATCTCTATTATTATGGTGTTTCTCACGCGCTCTCTCAGTGCCTTGCCTGCTATCATCCTCGGTGTCTTCATCTCGGAAATCCTCAATACTTGTTTGGTCTTGACTGTGCCTGCCCTTGCTTCAACGCCATGCTTTATAGATTCTCATCTTACTCTTAATGGTAATGTTATTATATGTGTAGGAAAATCGCTATTTGTTACCTCAAATAAATAAATAAAACGTCATTATTCTTTTCGTGTTCCATTCTCTCTGTCTATACATTAGAAGAAACAGTGTGATAGTTAAAAATCTGTTTGATTATTGTCCACTTGTGAACCAAACCATTGTTTGATTTTTCTTCTTCATGGTTACAATCCTGCGGATTGGTCTGCAACAAGCTTCACTCGTTTCCTTCACTTAGTTTTCTCTCCAGCCAGTCTTTTCATTTCTGTGTAGCTGCCACAGCGCATATTTCTTATCACCTGGTCCATATAGGTGTCCCTGAGGCGGTCTCTGCAATTTCTGGCCTCAACCATTCCCCTCTGCTATAGTAATAAGCAGGCCTGGATGCCTAATGTTACGGTCTATCCAATTTGCTAATTGCTGGCCAATCCTTTTGAGCGTTTGACTCGTTTTTCCGGCCCTTCTCATTGAATATCTTGTTTGATTGGTCTAACCAAAATGAGGAGTATCATTGTATTGCGAAACCCTCCCAGCCCGGAGCACAATAATTTTATCATTAATTGACAGTTTTGAATTAGAGATACCGACGGGCAGTTCAAAGACTCACAGAAAACCCGTATAATAGATTTAATTATAAAAACACGTCCGACCCAAACCCAAACAACCTTCCATTCAAGGAGTTATGTCCTTTGTGGGCCCAATACTCAAGATTGGATTAAACTCCAATCTATTGAGAGAATGTTCGCAAAGCCCACGTATCAATTAATACAAACCTCATTTAAGAAAGCAGCCATTCGATTTTGCGGTGGAGTAAGCTCGCATAAAACACAAGCTCGCTGCTTATTTTGATAATGCGAACGTGTTGGTATTATTGTTAAGTACGGAGAGTTTGGTTAACATCTGTATTGCCGTTGCAGCGATTTCTCAATGTTTGTGAGCTGTCTAAACCATAAAGGATTTGTTTTTTGCTCAAGTGCTCTTGTGTACGTTTTTCCATTTACATATTTTATTATGACGTTATATTTTATCCAGCCTCTTGATCTCCGATAATAAACCGTGAGAATATGTAAATAACTATCTATATAGAAACATGTTGTGTCTATTATTATCAATTTTATTTATACTAGGTAATTCTGAACAGCTTATAATAAAGAAATATGGATGATTTAAACCGTTTTGATGCAATAATAATACACTTGTAAATTTGTATTTAAACCACTTAATTCTTTACAATAACCAACCGGTTTCCCCCCCATCAGGGTTACAAAAGACTCTAAATTTAAAATCATAGAACAACACAATGTCTCTTCTTCTCAGTCGTGTCCATCCTGTAAAACATTGACCATGGCACGCCATGCGCTTCTGTCACCCGTCAGTCTCCAGGCTACTGCTAATGAGAGACCAGTCAGATCCGATATCTCCGACAGCGACAGCACAGATTGTTTTACCTACCGGCTGCCAGAACCAATCTGCCTCTGGTGACACCGGTGGGAAGAGCAATTAGTCTGCTGAACGCGGTCTCCTCGGAGATCGACGTCTTTCATGTTAGTGAAAGTACGTTCAGAAGGCAAATACTCTTAATTCTGGAGAGTATCCTGTCTTCCTAATGTTGAACCATCTCTTATGCGTTTCTGGTAGTATACTATATATAATATATTATTTTACCTGTTCTCAATAGATGCCTTAAAAATAAATTTTGTAATGTCTGTTGATGAAATAAACTGATTTGATTTGATTTGATTTGATCCCTGATTTGATCAGCGGCTCGGTGGTCGTCCTTGTGGTCACATTCCCTCCACTTTGCTCTTGATGATGAGCAAAGGATTGTTTTGTATCACCACCCCAAAGGGGGTGGTGATACAAAAGAAGAATTAAAAAAATAAATTATAACACTGATGATTTATACAGATGACCGTTTAAACTATAAATTGTGCGATTTCGACGAGAGAGCCAAAACAAGGGTTGATACTGTGCGATGTATAGACAGAGTTTCAGAATGGATGGCCGAGAATAAACTTAAAATAAATCCCACAAAAACAGAACTCATGTGGGTGGCCTTTCCTCGGCGACAACATCATCTAGATTCTGACCCTTTGAAAATAGAAGGGATAGAAATATCTCCTTCAAAGAGTTAAAAGTTTCTAGGTGTTCATTTAGATGGCAATCTGTCTTGCGATACGCACATATCAGGGCTTGTTAAGTCTGGTTTCTTTCAACTGAGATAGCGAAAGCATATAAGGAGATATTTACCTGTTGGTGAAGTTAGGACCCTCGTAAATTCTTTTGTAGTGTCACTTTTAGATTATTGCAACGGAATGTACGCTGGATTGCCAAATAATCAATTAAGCAGAATACAAAGCGTATTCAATGCTACTGCCCGATTGATTATGGGGCAACAAAAATACTGTCATATCACGCCGCTCCTGAAGGACCTTCACTGGCTTAAAATCCGAGAGCGAGTAAAATACAAATTGTGTTTGACAGTGTTTAAGGCTCGACACCAGAGAGCGCCAGCGTATATATCGGATCTTTGCGTGACACCCATGCCAACGGAAAGGCAACGTTCACTCTGATCAGTAAAAAAAAGTGCAAACAACATAGTCAGAGCCAATAAAGCAAGTTTCTATGATCGTGCTTTCAGCGTTGCGGGTCCGTTGGCGTGGAATAGCCTCCATGTTGTTAGTATTAAGTATGAGGATAGTGACGTTAAATTTAAGAGACTTCTAAAGACTGCACTGTTCGGTCAGTCATTTCCTAGTGCGCCCTTGGAGTAATTGATTTTACAAAACGGCACACTTAAAATACAAGTCATCAGAATAATAAATAAATTGATGAAGGGCTTTTGTGTCCGAAACATGTTTGTTTTTTTATTTTTTATTTGTTCGTGTTGTGTACAAAGTTTAAAAAAAACATTGTTTAACGAATTGTCTTCTACTGACCTTTATGTATGGAAGCGAAGCATGGAACTGGCAAAGGAAGGATGAAAGTAGAATAAATGCAGTAGAAATGAGATCTCTTAGACGAATGTGTAGATATTCTGTGTATGATAGAGTGTCGAATGAAAATATAAGAAGTGAATGCGGTGCGAATGATGGTGTCATGAACAAAATAATGAAAGGATTATTAAGATGGTTTGGACATCTGGAAAGAATGAATGAAGAAAGAATGGTAAAAAAATTATATGTTAATGATGTAAATGGTACCAGAAATAGAGGAAGACCAAGGAAAACGTGGCACGATCAAATAAATCAAATATTGAATGTCGGCCATGTGAGGAGTCAGAGAAATCGACGCGCGTGCATGACACGATGTATGAATGTTGAGGAAGCGAGAGAAATATGTAAGGAAAGAAAGGTGTGGCAGTCCATTCTTTCTGCCTACCCCTTCGGGGAGACGGCGTGATGGTTAGTTAGTTAGTTAGTTTTGTTTAACGAAAGTCAAAATGTTTAAACAAATTTTAATAGGTCATTATGTCAAGTAAATTTGATGAAAATGCAGGGGTAATATTTTTTTTATATCAGATTAGATAAGTGTTACCAAGAATTAGGTGTAACTTTATTTATTTATTTATTTATTGAACATTTACCAAGTACATGGTTTTAATACCTCCCAACTGGGGTAACCCGTTCTAGGGAGGCATTCCTAGTACTCTATATAATTTCAATATATAATATAATTTACAAATTTAGGGAGCAGTTAAGGGAAGCAACACATATCCTAAAGTGTATAATTTAAAATTAATTGACTTATATATTATATAACACTATTTAACCACTATATTGTCTTATACTCGTATAACACTATTTAAACTATTTACTTATTTTTAAAAATTATACTACATTCAAGCCGTCCTTTTTTTAATGTCTCCGTAGTTACATGTTTTTTGTAATTGTGCATCGTCATTTTTTGTGGGTCGTTTATAGATTTGTTAATTATGTTATAGAGTTTGGGTCCAAGATAGTAGAAATGTCTTTGCGCATAAGAAGTTTTAGTTTTTGGTACAAAATGGTTATGTTTGTTGCGTGTGTTGTACGTTTGTTGTGCTTTTAAGTGTCTGTCGGTGTCCTTGTGGTAGTGCACGACTAAATTTCTTATATATAGTTGTATTATGTCCGGTACTTGACTATATTTTCTCGTTGATGGTGCTAAATAGATGATGGAATTGTTAAGATGCATCATTTTTGTGCAGATGCTGAGAGAATCGTGTGCCATAGGAGGCAGGGCAGGGGGGGGGGGAGGAATGTTGAGAAAGGGAAGTGCACCGTTAGGCAGAGGGGCCGCGACGCGAAAAACAGTGACGGCACGTGGAATTTTTACAATCATATTATCTCATTTCAACAACAACAACAAACCATCACGCCGTTTCCCCGCAGGGGTAGGCAGAGAGAATGGACCGCCACACTACTCTATCCTGACACACCTCTCTAGCTTCCTCAACATTCATACATCGAGTCATACACGCAGTCGATTCTTCCGGCTTCTGACATGACCAACTTTTAATATTTGATTAATTTGGTCATGCCATGTTTTCCTCGGTCTACCTCGACTCCTTACTCCACTTACATTGTTAACGTATACTTTTTTAACCATTCTTTCTTCACCCATGCGCTCCACATGTCCGAACCAACGCAGCGAACCTTTCATAATTTTGTTCATAATACCTTCCTTTCGCTCTACATTCCTTCCTAATATCAGCATTTGAGATTCTGTCGTACATCGTTCTACCACACATACGTCTTAGGGACCTCATCTCTACCGCATTTATTCTGCTCTCATCGTTCTTCTGCCAGTTCCATGCTTCACTTCCATACATAAGGGTTGGAACCAGAACTCCATTGTGAACGGCCATTTTCGCTTTCATTGATAAATTCTTGTTTCCAATAATCACTTTGTTACCCGCACCAACCCTTCTTTCAATATCACTGTCCGTTCGGCCATCCGCTGTGAACATGCTACCTAAATACACAAATTCCCTCGCCTGTTCAAAGTTCTCTTCATTTACACTTATATTACAAACTGTCATTTGCTCTTCCCTTTCAAAAATTAACACCTTTTTTTTTATCTCATTTCCTAACATAGAAACCCTCCGAGATTTATTTCTTTTTATTCACCCACTTAAATAAATGTATTTTAATATAAAATTATAGTAGAATAAATGCAGAAGAAATAAAATATTTTAGACCACACGTTCTCAAATATTTTTGGACCACCACCTCCTTTACAAGAAAAAACAATTCCAACGCCCCCTCTCCCATAATAGTTATACTCAATAATTATATATAATGTATTACTTAATCTATATCTGTTAATGATTGTGAAATTCAATAGATATCAAATGTATCAGAATTGTTGTACATATTTAAATTGTTATTTTTAATGAAATTCATTATAAACTAACTAACTAACCATCACGCCGTCTCCCCGGAGGGGTATGCAAAAATAATGGACTGCCACACTGTTATGTCCTGACATACTCCTCTCTACATTTATACATCGTGTCATGCACGCACGTCGATTTCTCCGAATCCTCACGTGACCGACATTTAATATTTGATTGATTCGATCATGCCACGCTATCTTTGGCCTTCTTCTATTTCTAGCTCAGTTCATGTCGCGTCGTTTACGTATACCTTCTTCTCCATTCTGTCTTCACTCATTCTTTCCATGTATCCAAACCATCTTAAGGATCCTTTTATGATTTTATTCATAACACTCTTATTCGCACCGCATTCACTTTTTATATTGCATTTGAAATTCTATCATATACAGATTTATCAAATCAAATCAGACGACCTTCGTGGCAGAGTGGTAAGAGCTCTGATTCCCATTCCGAAGGTTCTGTGTTCGATTCCCGGCGACGGCAGTGTGATTGTCACACTGTCTTTGGTCTGGCGTAGTATTCTCGTGACAATAAAATGGTGATAGATTGGCTACCTGTCACATGTCACGAGAATCAATATATCAGCTTAAACAAATTGTATACTGTTATTGGGTTCAAGCGACCTGTTGTACGAGTATACGTAAAAAAAAAATATATATATTTCATCAATAGACATTACAAAATTATTTTTTAAGGCATCTATTGAGAACAGGTAAAATTATATATTGTGTATAGTAGTATAGTATACTACTATGGTTCAACATTAAGAAAACAGTATACTCTCCAGAATTAAGAGTTTTACCTTCTGAACGTACTTTCATCGCACATTCGTCTTAGAGATCTCATTTCGGCTGCATTTATTCTACTTTTATCCTTCTTTTGCCAGTTCCATGCTTCAATTCCATACATAAGGGTCGGCACAAGAACACCATTAGCTTTTTTGTTATTATGTCATTTTGTTTGTTAAAATTCATACGTCTCTATTATACATGAATTATATGCATATATGCAATTCTTAACTAGTTTTCTAATGTTATGATACATCGGTAAAAAATATGCGTGTAATTACACCTTCTTAGATCTATGAAGACTTTTTTTCTAAAAAGGGACTAGTGCTAAATTGGACTTAAATTAATGTCGTTTAATTTTAGAACCTTAAAGTAGGTACGTACGCTACTGTGATTCAAATATCACCTGTCCCCCTTCCACCTCACCCCCTTCCCACACAATACCCCCTCCAGAAGCTGTGAGGCAAGCGACACTGCAAGCGGCCTTGCCAATGCTAACCGGTAGAGTGTTCACGTTCTCTACATGATTTGTTTTGTTATTTAAAATATAAACAAACAAACCATCACACCGTTTTTCTCCGCAGGGGTACGCAGAGATAATAAACCGCCACACTACTCTATCCTGACACACCTATCTAGCTTTCTCCACAATCATATATCGTAACACGCACGTTAGTTGAGTTTTCCGATCTCGAATATGGCCACCTGATTGTATTTGATGTATTTGATTCATTTGGTCATGCCATGCTCTCCTTATTCTTCGACGTCTTCTCTTTCCACTCACACTGCTTGTATACAAAATTTTAAACATTATTCTCTCGTCCATTCGTTCCATATGTCAAAACCATCTCAGGGATCCTTTTTTAATTTGACTTATGATGCAATCATTTGCCTGACATTTCTTCCTTATTTCGTCGTTTGGTATTATATCATATACCGTTTTAACGCACATTCTTCTCAGTACTCTCATTTCTACGGCAGTCATAGATCACGTCGATCTTCCGACTTCTAACATGAGCAATCTTTAAAATTTGATTAATTTGGTCATGCCATGTTTTCCTCGGTCCTATTTATTATATGGTTTGTATTATTAGATATTAATTACACTTGGCAAGTGGCGTAAACTAACTGATATTCAATGACTCAACATGCCTATTGTGAATATTATTTTTTGTGTTATATATATTATTATATGTTAAAATAACGTCTCATAAAAATACAAATATAGGTAGATTAGTAGTTTACCACTACGGGTCTTGAAAAACGATCAGCCTCATTAACTGATGCAGTGACTCAGTAATGGTAAAATCAAAATATTTGACTTTTTTTTTAATGTGTACAAATACTTGTAGACAAATACGGGATTTTGTCTACAAGTATTTGTATACTTTCAAAAAACAAAATGTTGAATAAAAACTGGTCAAAGTTAAAAGCGTATAAAAATTGAAAAGTTTTCTCCGGGCGTTGTACAGTAATGTGTGATAATTGGGTTGATAGCCTTTCACATTACATTAATAGAGATTTTCTGCTTAATGTTTACATCTAGGCTTAATAGATAGCGCTAGTGTAGATTGAACTAAAATATGTGAAATGTTTCTCAACATAGTAGCATATATACAACTTACAAAAAACTAATTGTCAGACGTGGTGCTCGTAAAAAAGGCGGAATGGGGAATGTTGTATTACATAAAGCGATCGCTTAACCCAGTCCTGTAAACGCCTCGATCACCATATTCTGTTTCCAAATACCTTACATCTTCGTCTCTATTGAGATACAATTACTATTCAAAATATTTATTTTGAAAACTGAATATCATACTCGCACTAATGATAACAAGGCAAATTTGTTTTTTTGCGAGTATTTCTAAGTATTACAGTATTTTACATATATAATATACATTTTTTTTTTATTATAGGTAAGGGAATAAAAGACACTTATAAGTTGAAGCGATTTATGGTAAGTTTGATATTATTTAAAATGTATTACTATAACATCACAAAAATCTATACATTAATAAAATGTATTTCTATTTTTTCATTCATTTACTTACGTAAGCCATAAATGATTCAAGAAGCCTTGTTTCTTTGATGATATCGGCTAATTATGTAGTGTAATATGGGAGTCTGGGTGTCCGTTCTTTGAACATGACAGTACCAGTCTCTTTTTCGCCGTCTGCTCCATCTTATAATATCCTCAACTTCCCATATCTCTCTTATTGTAGTGTTCCTCCCGCGATCTCTCAGTGTCTTGCCTGCTATCGTCCTCAGTGTCTTAACATACAATAACGATAATAATAATAATAATAATAATAATAATTAGGCTAATTTGTATAGCGCCGTTTTCGTGAATAGCTCACCTCAAGGGCGCTTTGACAATGTTTTTAGTCATGAGAGCTGCATGTGACACCAGCTATCAGATAACCGTTGTTTACATTTTATGGGATATTTTGAAAAGGTGGGTTTTTAGGTGATATTTAAAGTCTGTCGGATTGTCAATGCATCTGAGGCGTGCAGGAAGCATATTCCAGGCGGACGGACCTGCCACTGCGAAGGCCCGATCTCCGAAATTTGTACGGGGGTTGCGCTTTGGCTCAACTAATCTGCCTATTGCCGAGGAGTTTGCTGATCGAAGCGTAGATTGCCGCAAGTTAGGGCTATCAGCAACACAAAGTTCAGATATATAGGCTGGTGCCATTCCGTGAAGCGCTTTAAAAACCGTCCAGCATGTTTATACTGGATTCTTTCAGGACGCTTGAGCCAATGAAGATCTTTTAGATGTTGTGAAATATGCGAGTTTTTTGGAACACCTTTTATAAGTCGTGCTGCCGCATTGAAAACGGATTGAAGTTTGTTCGTTTGTTTCTTGGGTATGTTGGCATATATGCCGTTGCAATAGTCGAGTCGTTAAAATTGATATTATTTATGTAAGGTTGTTCTTTAACAAAATTCATGCACTGAACGGAATTGCAACACATCCGTCTTGTATTATGGAGAGGGTAACGTTTTTACTGGTAGAAGAAGGAGAGGGGGGCGGGGATGCAGGTGAACTTAGACAGCTTCTCTCTCCCCCCTGCCCCCCTGCACTAATATCAAGTACCACTTGCGGGACGAGCGGACTTTCACCTTTTCTGCCGTCCTGGCACCAGTCAGCTGACATGACACAGTTTACTGGCTTTTGGCATCGTTTTGCAAATTTGCAAATGCAGATGCAACAAGAATTTTTACAATGCTAATATCAGCAACATAATCTTATTTACCTTATAGGGTTTTGATCAATTTTCCTCTGTACAGTTATATATAGACTTTATTGTGTATTTATTGTATTGTGTAGCTAGAATGGCAGTGCACAATGGTGTTCTTCTACCGACCCTTATGTATGGAAGCGAAGCATGGAACTGGCAAAGGAAGGATGAAAGTAGAATAAATGCAGTAGAAATGAGATCTCTTAGACGAATGTGTGGATATTCTGTGTATGATAGAATGTCGAATGAAAATATAAGAAGTGAATGCGGTGCGAATGATGGTGTCATGAACAAAATAATGAAAGGATCATTAAGATGGTTTGGACATATGGAAAGAATGAATGAAGAAAGAATGGTAAAAAAATTATGTTAATGATGTAAATGGAACCAGAAATAGAGGAAGACCGAGGAAAACGTGGCACGATCAAATAATTCAAATATTGAATGTCGGCCATGTGAGGAGTCAGAGAAATCGACGCGCGTGCATGACACGATGTATGAATGTTGAGGAAGCGAGAGAAATATGTCAGGAAAGAAAGGTGTGGCAGTCCATTCTTTCTGCCTACCCCTTCGGGGAGACGGCGTGATGGTTAGTTAGTTAGTTAGTTTTTTGTGTAGATATAAACGAGTTGTTGCGCCTGGTTACAGAAATTTTCAACCTCTAAGACTAATTGTGTGGTAAATCTGTATATGATAGAATGTCAAATTCAGGCTTTACACCTTTATTTATCTTCGACAGCGTCAGCACAGACTATTTTATCTCCCAGCATGCAGAACCAACTCAGGTGATGCCGGTGGGGAGAGCATGTAAACTGGTGAACATGATCGCTTCGGAGATCAACGTCTTTCATATTCGTAAAAGTACATTCAGAAGACAAATACCCTTGACTTTGGAGAGTATCTTGTATTCCTAATGTCGAATCATCTCTCATGCGTTCCTGGTATTATATATTTTTTATATTCTACCTGTTCTCAATAGATGTCTTAAACTATAATTGTTGTTGGTAATATTTTTTGAGAAAATTAACTGATTTGATTTGATTTGATTTGATTTGATTTGATTATTATTATTAAAGAAAGAAAACAGTGTTTTAATTCACACAAAAAAATTATAAAAAATTATTAAACTTTGATAATAAGCCATTACTTGGTGGTTGGACTTAATTAAACACCACTATATTTGTGAGGATGAGGGCCTACCGGTTTCGCTCTATGCGAACTTCTTCAGGGCTTATACATACTGTAAGTAAACTGTCTGGTAGTATGTGTAAAGCTTTGAGGAAGGTCGCATAGAGCGAAACCAGTAGGCCATCGTCCTCACAAATAAAGTGGTTGTATACCAAGTACAAAAAGTGTTTAATTAAATGTTAAATAATTATTGTTAAATTTTAACTAACTAACTTACCATCGCGCCGTCTCCCCGGAGGGGTAGGCAGAAAGAATGGAACGCCACACTGTTCTGTCCTGACATACGTCTCTCGATTTCTCTACATTCATACATCTTGTCATCAACGCACGTCGATTTTTCCGACTCCTCACGTGACCGACATTCAATATTTGGTTGATTTGTTCGTGCTACGTTTTCCTCGGCCTTCCTCTATTTCTAGCTCCATTCACGCCGTTTACCTTCTTTACCATTCTGTCTTCACTCATTCTTTCCATGTGTCCAAACCATCTTAATGACCCTTTCCTTATTTTGTTCATAACACTTTCATTCGCACCACATTCACTTCTTATACTTGCATTTGTCTCTCTATCATATACAGATTTGTCACACATTCATCTTAGAGATCTCATTTCTACTTCATTTATTCTACTTTCATCCTTCTTTTGCCAGTTCCATGCTTCACTTCCATACATAAGGGTCGGCACAAGAACACCATTGTACACTGCCATCTTAGCTTTTTTGGATAGGCTTTTGTTTGCGATGACACCTTTAAGTGCACCATTTATTCTGTTTTTTTTTTTTTTTTATAAAGGAACATAGAAGTTCCCGCCACATACCCGAGGCTGTTATAGGGCGTAGCGGCGCCCTTTTATCAGCCTCGCTCGTACACTCCCTGGGCCTGTCCCCGGTCCATCCGGGACTTACATTTAAATACGGCAACAACAAGGGGGTGCCAGACCACATTTAATCTACTGAATCTCACTTCTATGCTCCGCTGTACTTTATTGAATAAATAAATAAGCATAATATATAATACATGAACATTTGTGGAATATTATATAAAAGATAAAATATACACCACAGGAATATACAGCGGGAAGAACAGGAGAAGCAGAGGAGACAAATGCGGGATGGGAAAAAATAAATAATAATAATAACGTAGAGTACAGTTTTTGGCATGTAGGACAAAGGACGAGGTTTAGGAAGCATTTCATAGTATTAAATAAATAAATAAAACCACTGCACAAATTATTATATTGGCCAACATTTATTCTGTTGCCTGCCCCAACCCTTCTTTCAATATCCTTCTTTCAATATTGGTAAATTTTAAATTTAATTTATATGATTCTCCCGATGTTTAAAGCCTTCGAAACATGACAAGAAAAATAAACTAAAAAGAGGAAAAAAACAGCGTTTTAATTCACAAAAAATCAATTTAATCGTTATTAAATCTTAGATTCAATTCCATTTTTTATTTTTATGATTATTTGAATCTATTATTATAATCGTTGAAATTGGTTTCGTGAAGATGAGATATTAAATTACAGGCTTGAACGCCAGATTAACAGTTTCTGAAAGAAAATAACAGCTGTGTAGAGACCGCTTCGTTCTTTATATCGATGACCTTGAAATCTATTTGCGATATTGTGTTTTCATCTCATCGGATATGCAATTTGCATCAGATTGGTGAAACAGTTAACTTTTTGGGTTAGAGTACAAGGTGTTCTGAATCATACGAACGCTTTTAAAATAATAAATTGTAATTTATATGTGCATGCATCAACAGTAATAATTTCTTCTTCGTCCTTCGTTTGCTCACTGCTTAGGGTCGCGATCCATGGAGGTGTCTGTGACTGACGATAACTTTTTAACATCCAATAATAAAAGTTGAAATAGCGACGTCGAAGACAGACAAAAAATATGCAAATCTTTAAAAATTTTAGAGGGATGCAAATGGAGTTGAAACTGTTTGCTTCTATGATCATTCTGGTATTTTAATTTACAAGCAATAAGTCATTTTATGAAAAATGGTCTTACAGTTAGAATACACTCCCGATTTTCCAAGATAGAGGCGAAAAAAATCCTGTATAATCGATTTCCCGGTTAATACAAAAACCTGAAAAAAATGTAAAAAAAAAAAAATTTAAACTGATAAATTGGATAATAGAGCTCCATTTTTATGAATTACTCGTCTCAAGGGCGCTGTGGAAAATGATCCGTTTTATGAACTAGATAAACAAAATAATAATAATTAACATATTTTGTATGAGTGCTGCACCTGATGTAGTCGATCAGCCAATGATAATTTGAAAAGGTGCGTTTTGTTGACTGGCTTACTTAATTTTTCACCACCATTTGACATTTGTCGGATGCAGTGTCTCTGTTTAAAACGCGTTAAAAACGTTAGAAGACGCATTGAAATCACTTTGTAATTTCATTTCATTGAAAAAGTGTTATTTTAGCGACAATGTTTCATGAGTATGAACTACACTGCGGGTGCTTTATTGCAATCTCGAAACTTTACGACACGAAAATATAGCCACAAACGTATGTTGGCGGTGGCATAAATGTCATTTTGACAGATTTGAGTATTATAAGTACTATTGTGTAATATTTTTGTTTTTAAAAATATTTTTTCAATGACTCGAGTGTCCCAGATCACATGACCCCGGAAAATCGGTAGTATACTGTATTATTATTAAATATTCGTAAAATATATTAGATTGAATTTAGGTTCGGACCTACCGGATTTTTTTTTAATGTCTTGTGAACCTTTTACAAACGTATCAAGTTGTAAAGGTATGTTATATGAACGAGATCTCTATACCCGGATGTGAATTACCGTCCAATCACAGTAATAAGTTAGTCGGGATTATAACGGAGATTGCGCCGGGTGCTCGCGAATAGGCGATCGATAACCGAAGTGCAGGAGAGACTAATGCCAGACATCATGCAACCCATAAAAATACGCGACTGTATTGTCAAAAGACCAATCAAATTTTATTATCGCCGTTTGAGGATTGTTATTAAAGCACCGGGAATGCCTGAGGACATGGTTAAGGCCGGCGAACAAATAGGCACTATCGATAATAATTTCTATACAAGAATCGCAAACAAAATCTACACACGAAAGTCACTTATTTACGAGTGTCTTTCAAATAATTAATATTTTAATTGTATCTCAATAGAGACGAAGATGCAAATTGGAAACTGAATATGGTTGATCAAGGTGTTTACAGGACTTATGACCTGTCATTGGTTGGGTTAAGCGCACGCTTTATGTAATTACAACATTCCCCATTCCACCTTTCTTTATGACCATATATGACAAATTTTTGGAAGTTGTATATATGTTAAAGTCCTATGCCAGATTTCACATGTCAGTTTCAATGCGCCATCTATGAAGATTTTGATTATATATGTTAATCTTTTTTTTTAGATTAATCTATATAATCTACATACTAACGCCATCTTTGGAGATTTATGTTTATTAAGCATTAAGCAGAACATCTTTTTAACACAATGTGAAAGGCTACCCGCCTATTAGCACATTGTTAGAAGCCGCCTGGAGATGTCACTCCTATCTATATGCCAAACTTAAACCAGATATGTATTACAATATTTTTTGAATGTATACTTATACTTGTATACGAATACTGGATTTCACCCATTGCGGGTTGTCAATTCATGATTTAATTGTATCTCAATAGAGACGAAGATGCAAATTAGAAACTGAATATGGTTGATCAAGGTGTTTACAGGACTTATGACCTTTAATTGAAATTTCTTGCTAGAAGTTCTTCTTTTGAGAAGTTCACCTTTGGTCTGTTCCTGAAATCGGGCTGGCCACTCTTGGGAGGTTGACTCCCAACTATCTCTCCATCTTTTTGAATGTATACAAATACTTGTAGACGAATACTGGATTTTACCCATTGCGGGCTATCATTTCAAGGATTAATTGTATCTCAGTAGAGACGAAGATGCAAATTGTGAACAGAATATGGTAGTTTACAGGACTTATGACCTGTCATTGGTTGGGTTAAGAACATTCCCCATTCCACCCTTCTTAAGACCACCATGTCTGACAAATTTTTGGAAGTTGTTCGGCGGTCTTTTGAGGGGACGGCAGCCGGCAGGAATCAGATGCGCCACAGCGTGTGGAATTCTGGTGGGATCCATCCTCTGCACGTGCGCATTCCAGTATCTTCTGCGTTGTCTGCCCCATCTTACGACATCCACCTTGCAGATCTCGCGGATAGCCGTGTTCCTTACCCTATCTCGAATAGTCCTTCCTGCTATCATCCTCAGCGTCCTCATCTCTGCCACCCGTTCTTTAGCCTTCTGGTAGAAGTTCATTTTAAATAATGAATAGTTATTTGAACCCAATGACTGTATACAACTTTTTAATTATTGATTTTAATGACAAGGTAGCTAATCTACTGCCAATTTACAACTAACCAATTAACTAACTAACCATCACGCCGGCTTCCAAACCACTTTAATGATCCTTTCATTAATTTGTTCATAACACTTTCATTCGCACCGCATTCGTTTATTATTTCTTCATTCGACACTCTCTTATCTTACACGGTTTTCCACACATTAATCTAAGAGATCTCATTTCTACCACATTTATCCTACTTCCATCCTTCTTTTGCCAAATCCATACTTCGCTTCCATACATAAGAATAGGGGTACAAGAGCAATATTGTCATTTCATTGTAACCGGGTGGTGGTCTAGGGGATAGAACGCTTGGCTCTGATCCAGGGGACATGGGTTCAAGCCTGGACACGACCAGATTCCTTCTTCGTAATAATGAGCTATTTTCTGCTCACATTGAAGATTGTAAAATAAATTCTAATATCATTGATGTAAATCCTTGATATTAGTCTTTTAAAAAAAAAAAAAAAAAAATTGTCATATGAATTCTGCAACAGACCAAATACAGTGTTTTAATCACATTGCTATCGCCGGGAATCGAACCCGGGACTTCGGTGTGGCAGTCATAGCTCTTGCCACTCTGCCACGAATGTCGTTTAGATAAGTATGTCAAAATATTTATTACAATACGTTGAATGTGAACCTTTTTTGCTTTCATCTGGGCGGAGACACGAAGTGCCGGCTAGTTACGTAGTTATTCGTTAGGAATATGCCAGCGGGGTGCAATCTTCACACAAAACGCGGTCCAACAATAAAAAATAACTCCCATACTGCAGAAATGCGTCGATTGTGAGAATCCAAGCTATGAAGACCACGGCGACAGAACGAAGCTTTTTGAAAATGTCCTTTGTCGGGCCGACAACATGTCAAATAAGCTCGGTAGAGACGTCCTAGAAAATAAACAATACGAGGATTCTTTGTGTAATCTAACACCGCATTGGCAAACCAATATACGTTGGAAGCGAATATCGGTCCAGATGACTAGAGAGTGTCCAGGCGATTTATGACATCTGCAGAGTATCCCATCACTTTGAAATTATTGCACAGAATTTATCTTTTGAGCTATACAGACCCCTGTTGGGCAATCATTGTGACACTTAAATAGTTTGCGCAGTGAGAAATTTGGTGCTAGGCGAATCTAATTTGGGAGTAAAAGCAAATAAACGCCTTCTTCTGTATCTTTTCTTTACAAACTATTAACCGTCGAATAGTTTTTTTAATATTGTTTTGCTAGTTCTTTGTATGGTACAGCTCAATTTTTATAGAAAACTATCCAACTATTCATCTAGAAAAAATCTGAAATTCATAATAATAATATGCTAACTTTTAAAGCGCCGTTTTTGTGATGTAATCACCTCAAGGGCGCATTAAGACGTGTTTTAAATCTAAAAATCTTAATGTGACCGCTTAGAAAACGATCGGTTTAAAAGTATAGTAGAACAAAGTATAAATGTTTAGATTGGGTATGAAATATGAAATATCATATTTTGTTTCCTTTATTGTTTTCTTGATTATTATGCTTACTGTTGTTTAGCTCAGGGATATTACTAAATGAATGTTATTACTGAATCCATGTTGAAGATAATACTGCTAATTCGACTTAAATGGGTATTACATATTGTTTTTAAACAGTGATATAAAAATTATGAAAAATATACATAATATTTTTTTTAAATAAACCAGATATTTAGTTAAAATCCACTAAGGTTGATGGTTTCGACAGGTTTCGGCTTTCATCTTCTGGATTTCCCAATTTTAATAAGTATATTTAAATATAAAACGAATTATTAAACTATCCAACTAACTAACCATCACGCCATTTCCCCGGAGGGGTAGGCAGAGAGGATGGATCGCCACAATGCTCTGTCCTGGCATACCTCTCGGGGTCCTCTACATTCATACATCGTACCATGCACGCACGTCGATTATTCCGACTTCAAATGTCTTATTCCACCTTTTAGTAATTGATTAATTTGGTCATGCCATGTTTTCCTCAGTCGTCCTCGGCTTCTTTTTCCACTCACGCTGCTTGTGTACAACTTTTTAACCATTCTACTCTCATACATTCGTTCCATATGTCCAAACCATCTCAGCTGCTACGTTACTGCCATACAATTCTTGAAAATAGTTCATCCATCTTTCTTGTACACTCTTATCTGTCAGCATTCTTCTGTCTTCTTCCAGAATTGCTTTCACTGGTCATAAAATGAATACGTACTCTATTGAGAGCATTTTATACTTTTGCATATCTAAAATAACTTATTATTCTAGCAACTTATGACTTCGCGTTACTCCCTACTAATCTGCTACATACGCACTATGATATTTCAATATTCGAACTACCGGTTTGAAAACCAGAATAGAAGATACTTTGAACCTATAATTACTTCACTTTATATATGAGTTATCGACGTATTTATCTAACGTGCAATTTAAACAATCAGATTAGTACAATCGCACTGTGGAGGTGTTTACTGTTGCGGACTTGGAGTGTCGATAAGAAAGCCCGAGTGCCGGTAATAAAGTGCGTGAAAGATAACTCAACACCGGTCAGCACCGTTAAATTGCCTGCCGATAAAGCTGCAATGGGTAATTGTTATTAGGAACTCTGAGTTGGAAGATAAAAACGTTTTTACGAAAAGTGAAACAAGTTGCAAGACCATCGATAAACCTGATACATCTTCGAGAAAAAATTTCATTAATTAAACCGAATTTTTTTTATGCATTAAAACACCTTTTTTCTGATTTTCAGTTTATATAACTTCTATGAAGTCCAAAAATTTGATCCATACATCCTCTGCCATTCATAAAGGCACCTTGCACATCCCAAACTTTATCACTCGTAAATTTTCTTACTCTTTCTATTAAAATTCTGCCATAGACAACGAGCATGAACTACAAGTCCTGGTGAATTGTATGTATGAGGTATGCATGCGAAATGATCTGATGTTGAATGCTAATTTGTTCATAACACCATCATTCGCATCGCATTCACTTATTATATTTTCATTCGACACTCTATCATACACAGAGTATCACACATTCGTCTAAGAGATCTCATTTCTACTGCATTTATTCTACTTTCATCCTTCTTTTGCCAGTGCCATGCTTCGCTTCCATACATAAGGGTCGGTAAAAGAACACCAATGTGCACTGCCATTCTAGATTTTTTGGATAGGTTTTTGTTTGCGATGACAACTATTATTGATGACAACTATGATTATTATTGAATGGTGCACTTAATAATAATAATAATAATAATAAGGGCGCATTAAAACGTGTTTTAAATCTAAATGTGAACGCTGCATCTGATTGATATTCGCAATCGATTAGAAAGTATAATATAACAAAATATGCAGGTTTTAAATTGGGTATGAAATATGAAAAATATGAGTTTTCAGCTTAGATCTGAAATCTGTCGGATCATTTATGCATCTGAGGTGTGAAGGAAGATTGTTCCAAGCTGATGGACCGGCTACCGCAAACGCTCGATCCCCGAAATTTGTACTGGGGCAACGCTTCGGCTCAACTAATCTCCCAATTGCCGAGGAGTTCCCCGAGCGAATTTTGGATTTCCTTGTATTTAGGATGTCCGTTATACAGAGTTCGGATGTATCATTTGGACCCATTCCACGTAGCGCTTTGAAGACTGTCCAGCAAAGTTTATACTGGTTTTTTTCTGGACTCTTAAGCCAGTGAAGTTCTTTGAGATGTTGTGTTATATGGGATTTTTTTGGAATGTTCTGAGGATCCTTCTCTCAAATGCTGCAATGGATCCCGAATTTTTTTGTCAAGACCCATCAAGACAGCCTTAATCTATGTTTTATATATAATAATTTTGGAGTTTCTTTTTACTAGTTTGGACCTTAACTGTTTTATGATCCATATAACAATACTTCATTCTTTTTATTTGACACTGTAATATACTTGTTAAGTACTTTTCAATATGTTTCGAAGGCTATACCTTCACTTTTATTTGATTTAGATTCCATACTTAATGTACTTATAAATACATTACGACCGATCTACGAAGAACAATTTTGTCTCTATAGAAATAAGTTCTTCGTAGGTTGGTCGACGCGTTGCCAGATTATCCGAGCGTTGATGTCACCGCTACATTTCTCTAAACATTCTGAGTAGTTCTGAGAACATATCAAACATACAACGTTTAGATAACTCATTTGGTTCAACTACCTATATTACCATATTACAGAATAATCGAATCATTTTCTTTCAAATATAAAGCATAATCAAACAACAAATTAAAAAATACAATAAAAACAAATGAAATACGTTGATTTCCAGCAAGGATTCCAAACGTAATCTTGTATTGTAAGCATTCTACTTATGGCCTAATTATGTGGTTGATTACAGAAAAACTGCAGTTTTAAAAATAGAATTACACTTTGTATTTTTACACTTTTTCTTTTCGCAGACATGTTTCGATTGTGAATATAACCTTTTTCAATATACACATTTTAACACAAAATGTGTGCGATGAAAAAAAAAATGTTACAACCGAAACATGTCTAAAAAAGTAAAGTGTTGTCAAATGTGTATCCACAACACAAAGATAATTAATGTCATTAATCAACAAATGTTTAAATGTTTATATTTATTTCTGAAGTAGACACACTACGCCTTTAGCACTTAAAAAAAATTAAATTAAATAAGTTTGACTTCATATAAAGTATTGTATATTTAGAGATTATTATTGAATTATTATTATTGAATGTTTATATGCTATGGATATCTTGGGTATCTGCGTGTCCCGTGGTATTTATTCTCTTCGCTCGACGTTTCGGATATCATTACTGACTCAATCTTCAGAGTAATTAATGATTGTGTGTGATGGATAAATAATATATTATTTATTAAAAATTCAAGTTTATTTACATTTAAGTCGGGTGGTGGGTGGTCCGGGGAACAGAACGCTTGACCCCTGATCCAGGGGACTTGGGTTCAAGCTTGGAAACGACCCGATTCCTTCTTCATGATGATGAGCTATATTCTGCCCATATTGAAGATTGTAAAATAAATTCTCATGCCATTGATTTAAATCCTTGGGAGAGATTTTTATAAATTTATTATAGTGACATGTGCCTTATTTAAATTCTACAAGATATAATTTAATTGTATAATTTCTAAATAAATAAAAAACGTTTTTTTTATATTTTAAATGGTAACCCTTTACCGTAAATAAAATTTATGACACCAAAAGAGATTTGGTTCAGCATCTGGAAAGATTATCTTATATCTACAGGGAATCTTTTATCTTAAATTTTTTAACAAAAAATATTAAAACCCTTATCAATTTATTTATTGGTTGGTTAACAAAAAACATTATAATACCTTACAACCAATAGAACACAAGCGCATTATACGTATTATTTTTGTCCCAAATTTAAATAATACATAAAACGAAGATCACTCAGAAATTTGATATTCAATAATCCGTAATATATTAATCCTTCAGCTCTTTTCATTCTATTAAAATCTTTTACAACGGTAGTAAAAAAAGAAGCGATGAATTTTTATTGTAAAAGTAATTTAAATAACGACCACTTCCATAATAAGGGTGAGAATAGAACGCAAAGAAATAAAATATCGTGTTACACACGTGTATAATGAGGCCGGGTGAGTACATAGCTATGTCTTTTGTTATCGTCCTCTTCACAACATGTCGGCCATGCAGCCTCCCATCTCCCGTGGTCCAGTGAATAGAAAACTTCGATTCATATTCAAATGATTAGTATCTTCTGTTTGTTTAAATATGCGTCCACCAAACCGAGACAACATAAAAGAAATGTCGGGTTTTGAATTGAAAATTAACCTTAACCATACCTATGTCAAAGTTTCGAGACGCACAATTTTGACGCTTATCATATTATGGATTATGGATCAATTTTGTGTGCTGCTTGCGTGGATGTGTTACTGTCGGGACGCGGGTATTACTGATGTCCTTGAGGAATTCCAGTGTGGACTTGTAGTGAGGGTACCTACTCAGATTGTCCGGTCTATTTTACACTGAATCTAGTCTGTATACAAAGGACGTTTAATTGTAAGGAAAGTGCCCTCTTATAAAACGTAAAATTGGATATCAAAAGGGTATTTATTCATCTTGACGAGGGGCAATAATGGTACAGGAGGGAACTGTAAAGTGACGATTGATTTTAAATTGACCTATGGTTTCAAAAATAAGAAATTGAAATTAATGGATGGATATCATGATATACTCTCCGAGATCGTGTCCGTAATGCAGACATTAGAAAAACTTGCAAAATAGAGGACATCGTTTGGTGGAGTAGATCTAAAAGAAAATACTAGAAGGACCATGTAGCCAGAATGGATAGTGACAGATTCGCATATACAGCCGCTTATGAAATCCCTCCGGACACCGTCCACCTTAGAGATGGAGGGACAGTTAGACCTTATCATCCCAGGAGAAATGATTTCTGTGACATAGATCGTGAGATCTATGACACAGAAAAAGAAGAAAAAAACAAAATGATGATCAGAAAGGAATGTAGACCGATAGGAAGTAAAAGGTCATCCAATAAGGACGGGTTGATGTTGACAGCCTGTGGCGGCCATGTTGTTTTTGCGGCGTCTTTCAAATTTGTTGTTTATTATTCAGTCACTAATGCCAAATCACCATGGATAGTTACACGATTGAACGTCATGTTCAAATGATAAAATTTTATTATCAAAATGAGTATTTGTAACTGCAAACGTCGCGCGCGTTGCGCCCATTCGCAAAAAAAATCATGTTATTTAATAACAGTGTTTTAAATTTCAACATTTTACAATGTTGAATTATCCTAATGTTTCAGCTAAAATAATGGATTATCTAATATTTTCTTCTATGTTCGCCATACTTTGTGTTGTGGATGTTTTATTTGTATTTTTATTTTATTTATATACTTTGTATAATTAACACTATTAAAATTACAACACTATTAAAATTACATATCAGACATGTTTCGGACAACCAGCCCTTCTTAAGTGATACATATTTAAAATATAATATTATAAAATGGTTTACAAATATGATCGATTTTCATTTCTGTCAAAATATTAAATATGTAATTTTATAATATGTATCACTGAAGAAGGACTGGTTGTCCGAAACATGTCTGATATGTAATTTTAATAGTGCTGTATGTACAAAGTATATAAAAAAACCCAAATAAAATTATCTTATAATTAAATGTAAAAAAAAACACGTTTTGATCATCAACATAAATCGTTATAATCCGGCCCTGTACCTTTTTTAGTTGCTCTAATATAAGAAGGCATTGACTCGCTAAGACGGGAACAATAGTACAAAATTATAATGGTTAAGATTTGAGAGCAGGACTGTATGGCCCTCGCGCTAAGGGACACCGATCCTTCACGGCCAGTAAAAGGGTGTCAGCTAGATGCGATTGCTTTGTAAACACATATCACAAATATATTCCTTGTCATAAATTATCTCCGCATAGCTGATGCTCCCCGAGATGACGCGGGGTCGTCGGCCGCCCTGGGAAGCGGCTTTATGACCCTTCGGATGACTCTATACGAACGGTGGAATGGCAAAAGATATCGAACGCAATAAAAAAAAACTATTTTCAACTGCATTTCTTGTGTCATTTTTTTCCAATTTGTGGTAGATTTCTTCTTATTCTTCCTCGGCCTATTCCCGTCCACTCCTGGAGAAAGGCCTCCTCCATTCGTTTCCATGTCACTCTGTCCTGTGCAGACTGCATCCAGGTTATTCCGACGTGTCTGTTCAGATCATCCTTCGACCGTAGTTGCGGTCGCACTGCACTTCTCTTTGCCGTCCACGGTTTCCGAGTCAGCAGTCTTCTTATCCACTTTTCATCTGAGCTTCTGGCTACGTGACCTGCCCATTGCCATTTTAGAGGCGCCACCTGGGGGATGATGTCAGTGACCTTTGTTTTTTCTCTTACCGTATCGTTTTTCACTCTGTCTCTTAGGCTTATTCTTAATATGGCTCTTTCCATGGCTCTTTTGGTCACTCGTAGTTTCTCGGCACTTTGTTTGGACAATGTAACAGTTTCAAGACCATGAGTACCAACTGGCAGAACGCAGGCTTTGTAGACTTTTCGTTTCAGGTTAATCGGTATTTTCCGGTTTTTAAGGATGTTTCCAAAATGTTTCCGAAAGCTGTCCAGCTTAGTCCAATTATTCTTTTTAGCTCTGTGGTTTGGTTATCTCGGCCAGCTATCTCTCCATCGTTTTGGGAATCTCTCTGGCGGACGCCGTCCTTCTGATGTTCCATGCAGAGCCATGTATGGAATTCTTATAGAATTCATTCTCTGGGCATGTTGTTACCTATACCATCGACATCATCGCCCTCATCTAACCACATCTTGAACCTCGTTGACGTCTCGGACTGTAGTATTCCCTACATGATCTTCCAGCAATTACACGTAATGTTTTATCCATAGTATACTTGCTCTTTGTTCTTATATCTCTATTCCTTCATATGATATCTCTCAGGCAGCCCGCCACAACTGTATCTTTATCTATTAGGTGTACAACTTTGCTTCCGCCGTTTTTTTTTCAAATTTCAAGGCTTTATGGTGAAGAACTGGTTACTTACATTTATGATTCAAAGTATTTTCCATCGTTGGCCACTACTTTCTCCCATCTTTCGGGCAGCATACGAATCCCGTGTCGAAAAAACTCGTAATCTTTTGAGACGATCCACGAATCGATCCAAGTTTTCACTTCTCCATAAGAACGGAAGCGCTGGTCAGCCAGGCCGTGAGACATTGATCGAAACAAGTGATAGTCAGAGGGAGCAATGTCTGGAGAATACGGCGGGTGAGGTAGGACTTCCGCATCTTCGTAAACCTTTTCTCTTCCACCGCAATGCCGGTCTTTGACGTCAAAATCTTCATTTATTATATATAGTTATTTACATTTTAATATCAATAATTTTTAGGCCAAAAATGCTTTACCAAATACTTAATGATAAGTGCCTATGATATACCTATAGGAGTTGTTGCATACAAAAAGTATGTCAGATTAAAAGTGTCTAAATGTCCATCCTATTTTCCTCCCTGCTGAATTCGTTATAAAATAATAATACGTATTTTTTTTTGTTTTGAGTTCGTTTTTTTAGTGTCTCCTTTTCCCTTTTCACAGTGGAGATAATCTTGAATATAATTTCTTGAAGGGTATACAATAAAACTTGTATTATCTAGTCTTCCATTTAAGCTATGCTAATTCAAGAGTGTCGTTAAATGAAAATAACAGCCACAAAGAATAATATTTCAAGACAAATTATGAGATAATATTTATTATTTTCAAATAGAATAGCTAACAAAAAAAACATTCTATTTAATTTTCATTTGAAGCATTCACTTTGTGGTTAGACATTTTATCACTTATAGATATTAAATAATAAAACACTTTGTATTTAACCACGGTATGATTATTATAATTGATGCCGACTAGTTTCGCTTGGACCCAAGCTTCATCAGGGCATTATAACAACTAAGTACGAGTATATACCCAAGCTTCGTCAGGGCAGTATGGTATAACAAAATTTGATATACTGCCCTGATGAAACTTGGGTTCAAGCGAAACTAGTTGGCATCGATTATAGTAACCATACTCTGGTTAAATACTAAGTGTTTTAACATTTTAGTTATTTGATACAAATCTTCTTTTTCTTTTCTCTCTGAATACGCTAAAAAAACTTGAGTGATCCTTTCTTTGAATCATTCAAAATTATTTGCCTACATATTTATATTATATATGTATACGCTTTGATATGTATATTATTATGTTGGCTACTACATATGTATATATGGATCGCTGCGTTGGTTCGGACATATGGAGCGCATGGGTGAAAAAAGAATGGTTAAAAAAGTATACGTTAACGATGTAAGTGGAGTAAGGAGTCGAGGTAGACCGAGGAAAACATGGCATGACCAAATTAATCAAGTACTAAAGGTTGGTCATGTCAGAAGCCGGAAGAATCGACGTGCGTGTATGACTCGATGTATGAATGTGGAGGAAGCTAGAGAGGTATGTCAGGATAGAGTAGTGTGGCGGTCCATTCTCTCTGCCTACCCCTGCGGAGAAACGACGTGTTGGTTTGTTGTTGTTGTTGTTGTTGTATATTATGGTTTGGAATTCTATTGAACAATGTTTTACCAGTAAGTCATTTTAATTTTTTTTTCATTTTTTAGATTGTTGGAAGGTCTCTCCATTTTCGTATATTCATCACGTCCAACGCCATTGATTTTTGATGCTCCTCAACATATCGCAATAAAATGTCTGCAGTTGTTTTTGCTTCGTCGTGGCCTATTTCTTCCTATATATGGTATATGTTTGCTGTCTTCGTATTCGCAGGCATCTTTACTGGCGATGTCGATTATTTCCTAACTAATTAACCATCACGCCGTCTCCACGAAGGGGTAGGCATAAAGAATAGACTGCCACAATTTAACCGATGCGGCACACATCTCTAGATTCCTCCACATTCATACAGCGAGTCATACACACACGCGCTTGGCACTGTTACATTGTATTGTAATAAATAATATCCTTGGCCGTAAAATATTCATTTTCGAGTCCTTCGTCACTTTTTGTCATCCATCCCGTCACGTCTTCTGACTGTATATGATAGGCCGGTTAATCCGAGAACCGGTTGATCCGAGACCGATTAAGAAACTAAATCCTTTAGTTTTAAATTATAAGTAATAATAGCGGAGTCAATTGTTGTTACTCGTAATGTTTTGTGGTTACATTCCGTCCATCACATGTTTTGTAAACGTTATTATAATAAATGTGTGAGAAAATATGCAAATATTTTGTAAGCCCAGCATCCAGATCATTGTGCATTATGTGCGATTTGTTTGATAAGGGTAGAAACCACATAATAAATAAATTCTTCAAGATTTTCTCACGTCTACTGTTTTATAATACTTTCGATCTCACGCTATTAACGTGTTGATCCATTTTTATTGGTTATTTTTACATCACAACTCCTTTACCGCAACAGTATGTATGTATCCCATTAATGGGTTAATGTATGTATGATACATTAACCCATTAACGTCCAGCATTATATTATAATAATGATAACACGCAACATTTTTAAAATTAATTTAATAAAAGTAAAGTCATGATATACAAGGCATATGTTCGCCCCATCATGACGTATGGAATAGAGCTCAAAGCCGATACCAAAAGAACTAAGAACCTTCTTAGAGTAGCAGAAATGCGAACCCTGCGCTCCATCGCAGGCAAAACCCTCAGAGATCGGATCAGAAATGAAACGGTAAGGTCTGTCTGTGGTGTTGAGGACATAGTGAGATGGGGAAGAAGCAGAAGGCACTTTTGGAGAGACCACGTGGACCGGATGAATAATACAAGAATTGCAAAAATTGTTTTAGATGAAAACCCAAGCAGCAAGAAATTACCAGGGAGGCCGCCAAGAAGATGGAGAAATGGCTGGACATCATCATCCCAGGACAGCCCACCGTCACAAACAGGTCATATGACCTAAACTAAGAGGAAGAAGAAGAAGAATTTTTTATTCGAAAGTGTTTATTTCGTTTCGTAATATATTATCTTCTTCGCTAGTTTTAATCCAAGGGATTGGTTTGCAGCAAAGTCTAATATTTTTTTTGGATCTTGGGATAACATTTGGGCTTTTTAATGTGGTTTTTCCCTTTGCTTTCCACATTTGTATACGTCAGGTTATTCTTCTTCTTTAGGCACCATGTCAGGTCTTCCTGACGTCGGCTATTACCCTGGCGTAGGCCTCTCTGTCCTGTGCCAGACGGAACAACTCCCCCACCCCCCTGGCTCTATGTAGCATCTCATTGTTGGTGACCATATCAGTCCATGACACTTGAAACATTCTGCGATGGAACCACATTGCAAGTGCTTCTATACAGTTTATTGTGTTCACATTGCGAGTCCAGGTGGAGACTCCGTATAGTAATATGGACCAAATATAGCACTTGACCATCCTCTGTCTCAATTTTAAGTTGATGTTGTTATTGTCGAAGAATGGTCTCATATTATTGACATGTACATCAGGTTAACTAACTAACTAACCATCACGCCGTCTCCCCGAAAGGGTAGGCAGAAAGAATGGACTGTCACACTTTAATCGATGCGGCACTCCATCCTTCTCTTTTCGCCCCGCGGGAGACGCGGTGTGATGGGTTGCGAACCTCATCGCCACCAATAGGCATCTCCCGCGCACACTTCGATCTTCCAACATCCACAAAATAAATCTAAAACAAATAATACAAAATACAATGATATAAAATAAAATAACAAAATAAAAATAATTTAACACAAAATGTTCTTTTTAGATGGTGCACATATTGTCTATTATATGATTTAATTAATGTTCCATGTATCCACCTTTTTTTTAATTAGCAGTAATTAGGCACTTAAAACCAACCAACATCAGCACGAACTTTAAAATAATATTGAAGAAATTATTCAAATTGTCATTGAAACAAATGAAAAATTTATTTTTACACCTGTCAAAATTATTTATATAAACGAAAAAACTTGTTATTTGAACCCAATACATCATACCGTATATAACTTTTTGACATTTGATTGTAGCTAATCAATTCTACACCAGACCAAAGACAGTGTGACAATCACATTGCCATAGCAGGGAATCAAACTCGGGACCTACGGAATATTTTGTACTCGTATATCATATAAAAAAAAAGTTTTATAAATAAATTGGAAATTCTATTATAACTGTATTATACAACTTTTCACACAATTTCAGATTGACTTCATTTAACAAAACAATATTCTTCTTCTTTCGGTGCTGCGTCAGGTCCCCAACGTTGGCGATCACTGCAACAAAGGTATCTCTATCCTGCGCCACTTGGAACAGGTTCTGAACTCTTGTTATTCCTCTCCACTCTTAGATGTTCCACAGCCAGGACAGCTGCCTTCTACCAACTCCCCAACGTCCCTCCAATTTACCCATTAATATCAGTCGAAGGAGGTGGTATTTCTCTCCCCTTAGCACATGACCATAACAATATTAATATAATTTTAATTTGGAAACCTCGAATGAAATTCGAAAAAGACTTTCTGTGGGAGCAACGCATAATAATAGAAATGCCGAGAACGGATAGAACCAACAATTTCGATATAATTTTTTGATAGCCTTAAATTTGATAAAAATTTTATAGTATTTTTTTAACGCCTTTTTAAAATTTTATCAATTTTTTAAATTGCGATTCTTTTAAATAATGGTTTATACATATAATGGTACTCAGTTAGTTCAACTTGCCCCTTTATTTTAAGCTTAGTTTACAAAGCACGCATTCCTTCTTAATAACATTAGCCATAGCTTATCACATACTTCGATAGATTCTAATGTTGGAAGCAGGTGGATTACTCGCACCGATAAACATTTGAAAAATTCTGACAAATTAGCAGCTTTGACTTAAACATAAATTCCTTCAGTAATAAAAAAAAAAACTCTCGTATTCAATGGCGGTATAGACGATGAGAGAAGAATAGTTAAAAAGTTGTACACAAGCAGCGTGAGTGGAAAAAGAAAACCGAGGACGACCGAGGAAAACATGGCATGACCAAATTAATCAATTACTAAAAGGCGGCCACATTCGAAGTCGGAATAATCGACGTGCGTGCATGGTGCGATGTATGAATGTAGAGGAAGCCCGAGAGGTATGCCAGGACAGAGCATTGTGGCGATCCATCCTCTCTGCTTACCCCTCCGGAGAAATGGCGTGATGGTTAGTTAGTTAGTTCTGTATGGGATTTATTATATCAAATAACTAACTTACTATCACGCCGTCTCACCGAAGGGGTAGGCAGAAAGAATGGACTGACGCACTTTTCTTTTCTGATATATTTCTCTCGCTTCCTCAACATTCATACTTCGTGTCATGCACGCGCGTCGATTTCTCTGACGCGACCGACATTCAATATTTGATTTATTTGATCGTGCCACGTTTTTTTCGTATATATCAAAAATTATAATATGTGAAATATTCGTGATAACTAACTAACTAACAATCTCGCCGTCTCTGGAGGGGTAGGCAGAAAAATGAACCGCTACACTGTTCTGTCCTGACATATTTCTCTTGCTTCCTCTACATTCATACCCAGAAGAATATAGAAGAAGATAGAAGCCCAGAAGCCGGGCTTGCGTAAGATATTTAGAATGAATACCTCTTCTGGCTTACAGAGGTTCAGCTCTTGTAGCTATTCCTCTTACGTCTGATGGGAACATTGTTGGAAGATGATTTCGTGGGTTGTTGGTTTATGCGGGGGCACGATTTCTTAGATTTGGGGGGTTTGATTCAAAATTTCTTACGCAAGCCGGGCTTCTGGGCTTCTATAGGAGTACCGCCACTGGTCGTATTATAAATATACATTTATTAAAATGGAAGATAAAGAATGGTTGCCAATACATGTTATAAAATCTTCTTTTTTCAGTAGATCTTGCGATCTCTTCAGAGAGGAGACCAATCTTGGAAGAAGTCCAATATTCTCTCCGTATCTTTGGTGGTCGTCCCGGTGGTCAACGGTCTTCTAGGGTCTCATGCATCACGATCATGGGATCCGCGCTGGGTTTATCTTCTCAAGGCGGTCCCTTCAGAATCGACTTCTCTGCCCTCGCCATCTCACAATGTCATCAGTATTTGCAGGTTTTGAGAATCTTTCTGTTGGGTTTCCTAAATCTAATGGTTGTAAAAAATCCTTTCTAAAATGATCATAATTTTTATACTCATATGCGTGAGACATTTGCTTCAATTGCAAATCTTAGCCTAGAAAACTATGAGTTTTTACAAATCTTTTAGGTAGTAATATGCTCGTCTATTTTAGACTTTATGGACAAGTATATAAAGTTTATAGTATATATTTAGGTGAAATATGATAGCCAATGAGATGCTAGAATTTTGATATACCTAAAATTTATCGTTATTTTTTGTATACCTTATTTGTTTCGTTGTATTTTTCACCGTATATCACTTGATTGATGACTTTTCATCTACCATAAATTATATTATCATATATTGGAAGCATGAAACTGGCAAAAGAAGGATGAGAGTAGAATAACTGCAAAAGAAATTAAATCTCTTAGACAAATGTGTGGAAAAACTGTGTATGATAGAGTGTCGAATGAAAATATTGTATATCAAGTGAATGCGGTGCGAATGAAAGTGTTATGAACAAAATAATGAATGATTCATTAAAATGGTTTTGGACACATGGAAAGAATGAATAAAGAATGAATAGAAAAAATTCATAAAAATGGCACGATGTATTTTGACATGATGTATGAATGTTGAGGAAGCGAGAGAAATATGTTAGGAAAGAAAAGTGTGGCAGTCCATTCATTCTGCCTACCCCTTCGGAGAGACGGCGTGATGGTTAGTTAGTTAGTTAGTTTATTTAAGCTAATTGTAAATGACAAATGGAATTCAATATCAATTTCATCAAAAATATAAGAAATACTATCGTCATAATACATGACTGACATTGATAAATTACAAGAAACAATTACAACTCTTCGTAGATGGATTCAATGTTCATTGTCATGTGATTCAATCGTGATTGAATGCATCTCGTGAAAGGCGAGGCGGTCAAATCTATCGGCTAACGATTATGACATTAGAACCGTTCCGGACACCAATATTCACGACTTTATGAAAGACATTCCAGGCGCTTTTGACAAGGTCGCTCATTGTGAGGCCCATTGAAAACGCATTCGTTTGGATTCGGCTTATCCCATTCACGTGTATTGTGTAAATAGAATACTAATATTTGTGTCTGTGTGTGTGTCTCGTACCTGCTCGTAAACGCAAGAAAAATATGAAATGTGGTAAGGTCGACCTAATGTGAACTGTAGCGAGCTTAGAACATTGTTAAGTGTGGCGAGCTTAGAACAATTTGAACGGTGGCGAGCTTGAAACAATCTGAACGGTGGCGAGTTTGAAACAATCTGAACGGTGGCGAGTTTAAAACAATCTGAACGGTGGCGAGCATGAGACAATCTGAACGGTGGCGAGCATGAAACAATCTAAACGGTGGCGAGTTTGAAACAATCTGAACGGTGGCGAGCTTGAAACAATCAGAACGGTGGCGAGCTTGAAACAATCTGACTTTGACGAGTTTGAAACAATCTGGTGGCGAGCTTGAAACAATCTTAAGACTTTGAAACAGTATTTACTGTGGCGTTTTGTGTTTACCAGAGGTTCCTAATCTTTTTCGATTTACGGCTCCCTTAAAACATCAGATTTTCCCGCGGCTCCCTTAATACAACAAATTTTTTAAAAAAATTTAACCTTCTTGAGAAATCGGAAAACTTACCTTTTTAAAAGCCATTACTCATTTAACAGCTAAAAATCAAAAACGGATGCTATTTTCCTTGCGATAATATAAAATATCTAATTTCAACTGTTTCGGTAATATCCATATTGAGACTGAACAACCACCATGGTCTTGGTTGCAGGGGCTGGTCGTGGTGCAAATGCATTCAATGATACTTCAACATTAAAATTATAAAACTTTCTTTTCATGATGTATATTTTTTGGACATAGGAACACATAAATGTTCAAAAAATCGCTAAAATTTTACATTTATCATTTATTATTGTCAATGCCTGATGATGTCAACATAGGTTGACGAAACAGCTGTCGCGAAAAATAAAAATAAAATTGTGATACATATAATTTAACAGTTTCTAATATTTATTAGTTACTAACTAACTAACTAACCATCACGCCATTTCTCCGGAGGGGTAGGCAGAGAAGATGGATCGCCACAATGGCCTGTCCTGGCATACCTCTCGGGATTCCTCTACATTCATACATCGTACCATGCACGCACGTCGATTATTCCGACTTCGAATGTGGCCGCCTTTTAGTAATTGATTAATTTGGTTATGCCATGTTTTCTTCGGTCGTCCTCGGCTTCTTTTCCCACTCAGGCTGCTTGTGTACAACTTTTTAACCATTCTACTCTCATCCATTCGTTCCATATGTCCAAACCATCTCAGCGATCCTTTTTTAATTTTATTCATGATGCAGTCTTCTGCCTTACATTTCTTTCTTATTTCATCGTTCGGTATTCTATCATACAACGTTTTCCCGCTCATTCTTCTTAGTGATCTCATTTCTACGGCGTTTATCCTGCTTTCATCCTTCTTTTGCTAGCTCCAAGCTTCACTTCCATACATGAGGGTTGGCACTAGAACTCCATTGTGTTCTGCCATCTTTGCTTCTGTGGATATATTTTTATTTGCAGTAATGACTTTGAATGCGCCATTTATTTTATTCCCAGCACCAACCCTTTTACTAGTTATATTATATATTTGCTTTATTAGTTAAATTGTTAAAATAAAAACATTTAACTTGAGATTCTGAATTTGTTTAATGTTTCAGCGTCCATAACTCGATATATAATTTGTGTACACTGCGCAAGATGATACAGGAGAGTTTATTTCTGTAATTTTGTAAATTAGACGCCAACTGACAGAATTTTCGGAATCCTGACTTAAATTTATCTCCAACAGCGCGCGGACTAATTATTTTGATCAGTTTTTAGACACAGAAGACTACAAAGGGAAGATAGACAAATGCCCCCTTGTCAGCTAGAGACAGAGGAGTAATACGAAGGCGGAGAAACGGATTATCTTCCTTCATCTCATCCTCATCTACGCAAAACATCTTGTCACTAATTCTTCAGTGTGACAATCCCCATGTTTCTCCATTGTTTGTTTGCTTAGATTTTTTGAAAAGCAGTGTTCTATTACACAGCCATTTCATTAGTGCCACATACCTCAGTTCAAAACTAGCTAACTAATTAACCATCACACCGTCTCTCGGAATGGGTAGGCAGAAATAATACCGCCAAAATGTTCTCTCCTGACATGCTTCTATCGATTCCTTTACGTTCTACGGCTCACGTGGCCGACAGTTCTTTCTTTCTGCTTTCTCCTTCGTTTAGACGGCGTGTTTTTATATACAATATATTTATTTATTTTACATACAACATTTCATTGTAATCCCATGAGTAGATTACTCATGATGGTTTATTAGTTTTTTTTTTAAATACATACTTATTAATAATTTAATTTGAAGTATGGAAAATCTGCAAGTTCTCGTATTATTAATGTGTCCAAGTCTAAAGTGGTGGTATATGAAAAGAATAATGTTTGACAATTTTTTACATAAGCGCGAACGGTGAGACACTGAAGCGAGTTACCGAATTTATCTATCTGGGAACCATGTTTACAATAGATGTAAAAATGGAGAAATTATCGAAAGAAGGGTCGGTGCTGGGAACAAAATTAATAGCGCTCTCAAAGTCGTCACTGCAAATATAAATATTTCAACTAAAAGAAATATGGCAGTACACAATGGAGTTCTAGTGCCAACCCTTATTTAGTTTTACATCATTGTTTAACCCTTATAGCGCGGCTGAAATACATTTGGAGTGCAAAAAAATTATTGCAAACTACGACATACTTTATTTGTAGTTCATATTTGAATATATTTTATAAACTTTTTTACTTAAGTTATTTAATTATACGTAATTTTTCGATGAATTGGGACTATCTGTTTGAGCTGTAAATGTACCCAACCGCAGTTAGAGGCCATCTGTATATGAAAGAGTGTCTAACTAACTAACCATCACGCCGTCTCCCCGAAATGGTAGGCAGAAAGAATGGAATGGAAAGGCGGCACTCCATCCTTCTCTTTTCGACACCGCGAGAGACGCGGTGTGATGGGTTGCAAACCTCATCGCCATCAATAGGCACCTCCCGCGCACACTTCGATCGTCCAACGTCCATCAAATAAGTAAATCTAAAACAAATTATATAAAATAAAATAGGTACCTAACAAAAAAAAATATTATCACCTAATGTTCTTTTAGATGGTGCACTTGTAATCAGCTGGACTATCTGGGTATTTGCGTTTTTTAAATTTATGTTCCACGGATCCACCGCTTTTTAATTAACTGTAATTAGGCACTTAAAACAATCCAACACCGGCAAAAACTTATAAATATTATTGAAGAATTTATTCGAATGCAAATGCAAAATATTATATAAGAAGTGAATGCGGTGCGAATGAAAGTGTTATGAACAAAATAATGAAAGGGTGGTTAAGATGGTTTGGATACATGTAAAGAATGAGTGAAGACAGAATGGTGAATAAGGTATATGTTAACGACGTGAACAGAAATAGAAACAGAGGAAAGAGAAGAAGGAATCAAATCAATCAAATATTGAAATGAAATCGACGCGCGTGCACGACACGATGTATGAATGTGGAGGAAACGAAAGATGTATGTCAGGACAGAATAGTGTGTCGGTCCATTCTTTCTGACTACCTCTTCGAGAAAACGGCGTGATGGTTAGTGTAGTTACTGCATATGAAGTCAGCAGCACAATGGGGGTTAAGAATGATTAATATATCCGTTTTAATCTTGTCGGTAGGTGCCTATCGATGGGCACACGCGCCCAGTACCGTAGCGCGTGAAGCAGCGAGACTTGTTTAGAGAAATAATGAGTTAAGGATGCAATATGTATCTTACAATCAGATCCCCGGCCGGGTCCGGAGGCTGCCATGTGTCAGTCGAGTCGGGGCGCGAGGCCTGGGTGAACAGCTGCTTCCAAAATCTGCGCCCAGTAACACTAGGATCTCATACCTGTATCATAATATTAGGAGAAACGAAAGTTAGGCACACCAGTTTAATAAAAAATAATAATAATTTGCTAACTTTTAATGCGCCGTTTTTGTGATGTGATCACCCCACGGGCGCATTAAGACGTGTTTTTAATCTAAAAATCAAATATGAACGCTACAAATGATATTCACGATCGGTTAGAGAGTATTCTTCTTTCGGTGCCGTGTCAGGTCCCCCCAACGTTGGTGATCACTGCAGCAAAGGCATCTATGTCTTACGCCACTTGGAACAAATTCTGATCTAATGTAATTCCTGTCCACTCTTTTATGTTCCGCAGCCAGGACAGCTGCCTACTATTAATTCCCCGACGTCCCTCCACTTTACCCATTAATATGAGGTAGTATTTTTCTCGCCTTGGCACTTGACACAAGTATGAGACTGTTGATAAAGTTTGCCTTGATGACTTGTTTCAGATATATTGACTTAAAAACTTCGTTCACTGTACAATTTCACATTTTAACAACACTTGCAAATTTCACATTTAACCAACACCAAATTGTTCTCTTCTTGTTATACAACAATAATCAGAATAAATTTCAAAATAGTCCAGACACGTTCTCGGGCATGGGCATTGTGTTAGTTAATTTCTAATTACTTTCGGGAAGAATCAAAGTGGTTCTATCTCGCTCTATTGTATTCAAAAATATTATCGTACCCTTTCTTTGATGACATCCAAATTTTTGGATATTTATATTTTGTTGTCCTGTAAAAAGGTTAGAATTATGCGGGTAATGAGAAATTCGTTTAATATCTTAAATCCATTTTTTATCAAACTAAAATTGTTGTTTAAGGTTCGATACCAGAGAGCGCCAGCGTATATTTCGGACCTCTTCATGATACAAATGCCAATAGAAATGCAACGTTCACTCCGATTAGTGAAAACAAATACGAACAAAATTCAGTTCGAGCGAATAAAGCAAGTTTCTACGATCATGCTGTCAGTGTTGCGGGTCCGTTGGCGTGGAATAGCCTCCATGTTATTATTAAGTGTTAAGATAGTGACGTTAAATTTAAGAGACTCTAAAGACTGCACTATTCGGTTAGGTTAGGTTTGGTTAACTAACTAACTAACTAATCATCACGCCGTCTCTCCGAAGGCGTAGCCAGAAAGAATGGACTGCCATACTTTTCTTTCCTGACATATTTCACTCGCTTCCTCAACATTCATACATCGTGTCATGCACGCGCGTCGATTTCTCTGACTCCTCACGTGGCCGACATTCAGTTGTTGAATTATTTGATCGTGCCACGTTTTCCTCGGTCTTCTTCTATTTTTGGTAACATTTACATCGTTAACATATAATTTTTTTACCATTCTTTCTTCATTCATTCTTTCCATATGTCTAAACCATGAATGATCCTTTAATTATTTTGTTCATAACACCATCATTCGCATCGCATTCACTTCTTATATTTTCATTCGACACTCTATCATAAACAGAGTATCCACACATCCATCTCATTTCTACTGCATTTATTCTACTTTCATCCTTCTTTTGCAGTTCCATGCTTCGCTTCCATACATAAGGGTCGGTACAAGAACACTATTGTGCACTGCCATTTTAGCTTTTTGGATAGGTTTTTGTTTGCGATGACAACTTGAAGTGCACCATTCACTTTGTTGCCTGCCCCAACCCTTCTTTCAATATTCCTCGCCACGCGCCCATTTTTTGTAAACACACTTCCCAAATACACGAACTCATCTACTTACTCAAAATTTTCACCATTGTTTCCAACAGGTATCAATTTGTATTCAATTTGTATATTTATTATTTTTGTATATATTTTTTTAAATGTATCAATTAGTTCTGCTATGTTCAATATGCATTGAAAATAATGTTTAAACTTTCGGAAAACTTTTGATATTCTCAAAAGCAATAAAAGATACCAAATGGCACAAGGTGCACGCACGCCCTAGCACCAGATGTTTTTGCTTGTATAGGTGGTACCCTGTACTGTAATTTAAAGGTTCGTGAGGAGAATCAGAATAATTCTTATGAACAGGGTATTTAGGAAAATACACAATTTTCAATGTGCAAGAATTTGGTCTTGTAAAATATCATTTAAGATCTTTAAGACGAATGAGTAGAAAATTTGTGTATGATAGGGTGTCTAATGAAAATATAAGAAGTGAATTCAGTGCGAATGAAAGTTTTAGGAAAAAAATAATAAATGTAACATTATACACTTTGAAACACGCAAGAAAAACCATAACAAGTGCATAAAAATATTAAATGACGCAATAACCAAACTCGAATATGTAAAGTACCCAGGACTAACAATGGACAAACAACTAAAATAGACAAAACACATAGACAACCTAACAAACAAGTTAGCATCACTATACTCCCTCTTCTACAAAATACCAAATTACATACCAAGAAAAGAAAAAGTTATGATGTACGAAGCGTATGTTAAAAGCCGACTGATATATTATATGATTCCAGACTCCAAAGACACCAAAATAAAATAATAAAATTAGCTTATAACATTGACTATCTTACCCCAACCATACAAGTATACCCTAACCATAAATTTAAAAACAAATACCTTTTTTAGGCCTTCCTCGACTTTTTTTTCCATTCACACTACTTGTATATATTTTTTTAACCATTCTTCCCTCATCCATTCGTTCCATATGTCCAAACCATCTTAGTGACCCTTTCTTAATTTTATTTATCACGTATTCATCCGCCTTACATTGCTTTCTTACTTCATCATTAGATATTCTATCATACATTATTTTTCCTCACATCCTTCTTAGTGACCTCATTTCTATGGCATTCATCCTACTTTTATCTTTCTTTTGGCAACTCCAAGCTTCACTTCCATGCATAAGTGTCGGCGCTAGACCTCTGTGCATCTTTGCTTTAGTCGATATATTTCTATTTGCGATAATGACTTTGAGTGCACCATTTATTTTGTTTCCAGCTCCAGCCCTTCTTACGATATCTTTCTCCATTTTTCCATCTCATGTAAACATGCTTCCCAGGTAGACAACATTTTAGTTCCACATATTCGCCATTAATGTTTTGAAAAACCTTACAAATCGATACTAGGTAGGTATATTTTTCTTTTATAATTTTAATTTACAAAAGAACATGTCAAAGTAGAGAAATACTTGCACTGCGTTTCTTTTATTCTCATCTTCGCATTCATCCAATAACATCTCGAATTCCTTATGCTTTGTACCGGCGCCGATATCCGAATGCCACAAATCGAATAAAACCGCCTTCACATCTGCCGTTCGACATTTTTTGTATTTTTGATTCGGGTAGGTACTTTATCTAATCTGTCCGTTTGACCATTCATTACCTTGGACCATAGATGAAAACCGTTAAAAGATTGGCATTGATTAGCGCTAAACTAGAACCATCTTAAAAGCCAACGCGTTTAAACAACATGTATCACAATTATACAAGTAAGAACCTGTTACTATTACAATATATCGATATTATTCCGTTCCATAAAGTTTTTTTTTATACTAATGAGTATAGGTATAATGATATCTCGGAAGCGAAGTAACCAGCTCTAATGACCTCCCCAGAGATGTAAGGTCACAGGTAGATAAGGCTGCAGCGATTGCAGGCTGCCTGAAAGATGTCATATGGAGAAACAAGGACATGAGGACTGACAGCAAGGTACGCATTTATAAGACCTGTGTGCGACCAATCCTCACATATGGCATTGAATCGAGGGCAGACAATGCCAAGACAAAGAGCATGCTCAGGACAACCGAGATGAAAACACTCGAGTTAGGAATACAGCAATCCGAGAAATTTGCGAGGTCGAAGATGTGGTCAAATGGGGACGTCAAAGACGGCGATACTGGCATAAACATGTAGAAAGAATGAGCTCAAATAAAATACCATACATAGCTCTCCATGGAACACCAAACGGACAACGCCGACCAGGAGTTCAGCGTCTCAAGAGGACCTGCCTGAAATAACAGATTCATGAGTCTATCAAAAGTGAAGAAGAAGAAGAAGAAGAGTATATGTATGAAATATCGTATTAGTTTGTTTTATAGAAACAGGTCTTTGGTATAAATTGTCGATTCAAAAACATCTCTTTGCATTGCCATCTAAGCTGATTTGTAATGTAACATCGCTAACTAACTAGCTAACTAACCAGCACGCCATTTCCCCGGAGGGGTAGGCAGAGAGGATGGATCGCCACAATGGCCTGTCCTAGCATACCTCTCGGGCTTCCTCTACATTCATAAATCGTACCATGCACGCACGTCGATTATTCCGACTTCGAATGTGGCCGCCTTTTAGTAATTGATTAATTTGATCATGCAATGTTTTCCTCGGTCGTCCTCGGCTTCTTTTCCCACTCACGCTGCTTGTGTACAACTTTTTAACCATTCTACTCTCATCCATTCGTTCCATATGTCCAAACCATCTCAGGGATCCTTTTTTAAATTTTATTCATGATGCAGTCATCTGCCTTACATTTCTTTCTTATTTCATCGTTCGGTATTCTATCATACAACGTTTTCACGCACATTCTTCTTAGTGATCTCATTTCTACGGCGTTTATCCTGCTTTCATCCTTATTTTGCCAGCTCCAAGCTTCACTTCCATACATGAGGGTTGGCACTACAACTCCATTGTGTACTGCCATCTTTGCTTCTGTGGATATATTTCTATTTGCATAGTTGCATGTAACATCGCAAATGTTTTAAACAAAACTTTGTAAGTAGGCCCCGACTAGCTAATGCATCGATAAAAGCCTCGCTACCGATTAGTGCAAAAAAATGTCGAGGGTAGTAAGATTTATGAGACCTCTTGTTGACAATCAAAACAGAGATATTTCTAGTTTCTCGGTTGTTTTTTATGCCTAGGACATTATACCCATGCTTCTATCATTAGCACAAACCTTTTAGCGATGTTATTTTCAGGTTTTTTTTAATAGAAAAAAATGTTGATTTCCTTTGCATTTTTATTGGACAAAAAAACCATCACACCGTTTCCCCGAAAGGGTAGGCAGGGAGAATGGACCGCCACACCACTCGATTCTGACACACCTTTTTAGTTTCCTCCACATTCATACAGCGAGTCATACACGCACGTCGATTCATCCGACTTCTAACATGGCCGACCTTTAAAATTGTATTATTTTGGTCATGACAAGATTTCCTCGGTCTCCCACGAATCCGTACTCAATTCACACCGTTAACTTATACTTTCTTAACCGGCTAGAAATAGAGGAAGGCCGAGGAAAAAAGGCACGATCAAATCAATCAAATATTGAACGTCGGTCACGTGAGGAGTCAGAGAAATCGACGTGCGTGCGTGACAAGACGTATGAATGTAAAGAAACGAGAGAAGTATGTCAGGACAGAACAGTGTGGCAGTCCATTCTTTCTGCCTACCCCTCCCGGGAGACGGCGTGATGGCTAATTAGTTTCGTTAGTTAGTTAGTTTCTTAACCATTCTTTCTTCATCCACGCGTTCCACATGTCCAAACCAACGCAGTGATCATTTCATAATTATGTGCATAATACTTTCTTCCGCTCTACATTCCTTTCTTATATCAGCATTTGAAATTCTGTCGTACATCGTTTTATCACACATACGTCTAAGGGATCTCATCTCTACCGCATTTATTCTGCTCTCATCTTCTTCTGCCAGTTACACGCTTCACTTTCATACATCACGGTTGGTACTAAAATTCCAGTGAGAACGGCCATTTTTATTTTCATATACAATATATTTTTATTGTATTATTATTATTATTATTATTATAATTTATTTGGTTATATATTTTGATATGTTTATAAAGCGAAATAATTATTTAAAGTGACCAACCGCTAAATTCCATACTGCCACAGGCCTCTGTCTGAGATTACAATATACGAGTATAAGGAGAGGTCAGCATATTTGTGGAAAAGAAAATCGTTATTTTAATAAAATATCACCTCAAAGGTTAACTTTAAAAATATCGTTGAAATGTTATATACAGTCATAATTTTTTCTTGCAAAAATGGCGCTGTTAATATCAGACGAACGACTCAGTCGTTAAGTCCAGTAAGGGGCAGTCAGAGGTATGAAAAAACAAGTATTTTCAATTAAAAAAAAATTGTCGGTAATTAAATTTATTTTATAAAAACGACTATATTTCGAAGGCTTACACCTTTATCATCAGGAGAACGATATAAACTGTTTATATCGTTCTCCCGATGATGAAGGTGTAAGCCTTCGAAACATGTCGAGAAAAATAAACTCAAAAGTAGAAAAAATAGTGTTTTAACTAACTAACTAACCATCACGTCATTTCCCCGGAGGGGTAGGCAGAGAGGATGGATCGCCACAATGGCCTGTCCTAGCATACCTCTCGGGCTTCCTCTACATTCATACATCGTACCATGCATTTGGTCATGCCATGTTTTCCTCGGTCATCCTCGGCTTCTTTTTCCACTCATGCTGCTTGTGTACCTACAACTTTTTAACCATTCTACTCTCATCCATTCGTTCCATATGTCCAAACCATCTCAGGGATCCTTTTTTAATTTTATTCATGATGCAGTCATGTGCCTTACATTTCTTTCTTATTTCATCGTTCGGTATTCTATCATACAACGTTTTCTTGCACATTCTTCTTAGTGATCTCATTTCTACGGCGTTTATCCTGCTTTCATCCTTCTTTTGCCAGCTCCAAGCTTCACTTTCATACATGAGGGTTGGCACTAGAATTCTATTGTGTACTGCCATCTTTGCTTCTGTGGATATATTTCTATTTGCAGTTATGACTTTGAGTGCGCCATTTATTTTATTCCCAGCACCAACCCTTCTTTCGACGTCTTTCTCCATTTTTCTGTCTCTTGTAAACATGCTTCCCAGATACGTAAATTCAGTAACTTGCTCCAATTTCTCGCCCATCGCACTTATATCACAAATCGTTTTAAATCATAAAAATATATTTATAATATTTATATCACTGATGAAAGGCTTCTGGGTCCGAAACATTTATTATTATTATTTTTTAATAATGTTGGTGTTGTATACAAAGTTAAAAAAGAAAGAAACACTGTTCAATGGATCCGTAACACAGTTATGGCGAATATTGAAGAAATACTTTAATTTGGCCCAATATTAATGAAAATTGTTCAAAGTTACTTATAATAATTCAATTATTGTATAAGACGTTTGAACAATTTCAAAATGTTCGTTGAACTCTAGTATATTCTTCGTTTTGTTTACTTGGTGCATTTATCTGTAATTAATTCGTCATGGTAATTACCTATGTAATTACTTAATTACTCGAATTGTAAAATTTCACTTACTTTTGAATCTTTTATACTTGCTTTTTATTGTTGTTTTTTTATTACTCCAGAGTATTTAATAGCTATTATGACATTTTAATTATTGTATTCGTTTCTCATACTTCTCGGATAAAATTAAATGTATACGCTAATTTAAAGTACTTACTAACCATCACGCCGTCCCCCGAAGGATTGGCAGAAATAATGGACTTTAACCGATGCGGCACTCCATCCTTCTCTTTTCGCCCCGCGGGAGACGCGATGTGATGGGTTGCGAACCTCGTTGATTTACAAAATATAAATTAATGCCGCTTAATCTATAATAAACAGGTATACCTACACGATTAAGTTAAATGCTAAAGTGGCAGAATACTCGTATTATCTATTTGGACTATTTTTGAACATGGTTTTATCAATATGTATTGTTAAAAGATAACGAAAGAAGGGTTGGATCTGGAAACAAAATAAATGATGCACTCAAAGTCATTACAGCAAATAGAAATATGTAATATCGACTAAAGCAAAGATGGTAGTGCACAATGGAGTTCTGGTGCCGACCCTTATGTATAGAAGTGAAGTTTGGTGTTGGCAGAAGAAGGATGAAAATAGGATAAATGCCGTAGAAATTAGGTCACTAAGAAGAAAGTGCGGGAAAACAATGTATGATAGAATATCTAATGATGAAGTAAGAAAGGCATGTATATTCGGTGGTGGTCTAGGGGATAGAACGCTTGGCTCCTGATCCAGGGGACATGGGTTCGAGCCTGGACACGACCAGATTCCTTCTTCATAATAATGAGCATTTTCTGCTCACATTGAAGATTGTAAAATAAATTCTAATATCATTGATGTAAATCCTTGATATTAGTCTTTTTTTTAAAAACAAAAAAAAAATGTTAGGCGGATGAATGCGTGATAAATAAAATTAAGAAAGGGTCACTAAGATAGTTTGGAAATATGGAACGAACGGATGAGGGAAGAATGGTTAAAAATATACACACAAGTAGTGTGAATGTCAGAAGAAGACAATGGAAAACATGGCATGACCAAATTAATCAATTACTGAAAGACGAGGCACGAGGATAATGTCAGGATATAACAATGTGGCGATCAATCCTCTCTGCCTACCCCTCCGGAGAAACGGCGTGATGGTTAATTAGTTAGTAAAAAATCCATGCTCTTCTCACAACTCATATTGTTTCCTTCAGTGGCGGTACTCCCACAGAAGCCCAGAAGCCAGGCTTGCGTAAGAAATTTTAAATCAAAACCCCCAAATCTAAGTAAGTCTGCCCCGCATAAACCAAAACAACCCACCAAATCACCTTCCAACAATGTTCCCATCACACGTAAGAGGAATAGTCACAAGAGCTGAACCTCTGTAAGCCAGAAGAGGTTTTGATTCAAGATTTCTTACGCAAGCCGGGCTTCTGGGCTTCTATGGGAGTACCGCCACTGGTTTCCTTGAACTATGATGCTCCATATTAAATTATTAATATTAATGAAAACGTCTGTCTTCTAGGAGTTATATTAAGTTTTTTTATGGAATGACATGTTTCGCCCTTTTGAGCCATTATCAAAGTTTTCCCCGAGTATATCAACATCCCCTCTAAGAATGGTGGCCGGTGCCTGTTACTGCAAGTCTAGAGTTGGTATGTGTGTCTGTCCACAATACTAAACACAGATATGTCCGCCGCAGAATACCTGTACAGACTTACTTACCGCGCTATCTCCGCTTCATGCCCCACTTTGGCTGACTTGTTGGTTCTTGTCTGAATCGGCCGAGACAAAAGAGATGACGGTGGAGACTCGGAGATAACTTTTTATACAAGCACAGCGCATTAGTGAAGGTCGTTGTGTAACACCTTTAAACCTCAACAACAACAACACACCATCTTGCTGAAAGGGTTGGCAGAGATAATAGACCGACATAATATTCTATCCTGACACACATTTTCAGATTTTTCCACATTCATACAGCGAGTCAGACACTTACCATTCTTTCAATTTTGTATAAAATCTCCGATCGTGGACCATGCGGACCACGTGATCTCTCCAAAAGCGCCTTCTGCTTCTTCCCCATCATAATATATCCTCAACACCAAAGACAGTCCTTATCGTCTCATTTCTGATTCGATCTCTGAGAGTTCAGCCTGCGAGGGAACGTAAAAAAAATATTTTAACAATATATTAGTATCATAATGTTCAACACAACCAACCTATAAACAACGTGGATATTAGAAGACGCACCAGGGTCACTGATATAGGGGTATGCATTGCGAGGAAGAAGTGGACATGTGTGCCGATGGGATGATGGAAGATGGAGTCAGAAGGTTGCAGAATGGAGGACATGGTTGGGTCGGGAAGTGTCGAGGGACAGCCAGGCGAGAAGGACCTGGAGAACACTGGCGAGAGTCCGAGAGGGATGGCGTGGGGGTGGAGAGGCTTGAATGGATACAGGCTGATGATGTAATGTTAAACAACATTTTAAATTTGTATATATCCTGCTAAACATATTTTATTGTAAGTATGTACAAACAGGATACGCCATAGTTTCCACTAAATAAATAATGGCGTGCTCACCAATAAAACTTTCTCAACTTCACTCCATCTGTCGGATCTCGTTAACAATAGATTTTTTATCGGAAAGAATTCACTTCCTGCGGTATTAAATGGCCGGCAATCGGGGCACTCAATGGCTTCTCTCTGATTCAACTCGTCTTCTGTTCATATTGATCCTTTCAATGGGATGACGGGAATTGGAATATCCGCGAAACGCCCCGATAAAAGGATATCCGAGAATAAACGATTGTTCGGGTTTTCTGACCGGATATTGAAGAACAATTAGGGTCCGTGAATGCGATCACTTATTTTCGAAATCTCTCGAATATTCGTTTCGAGATATCATTTTCTTAATTTGTTTCATATATAATATAATTAATAATGAACTTTTATTATCGCTGGGTCCGTAAATTTAAGATATTCTCTGATATATAATAAGTGAATACAGTGCAATTGAAAGCATTATGAACAAAATAATGAAAGGTTTATTGAAATGATTTGGACACATGGAAAGAATGAATAAAAAAATAATAGGAAACGATGTGAACGGAAATGGAAATATAGAACAACTACAACAACAACAACAAACCACCACGCCGTTTCCCCGTAGGGGTAGGCAGAGACAATGGACCGCCACACTACTCTATCCTGGCACACTTCTCTAGATCCTCCACATTCAGACAGCGAGTCATACACGCAAGTCGATTCTTCCGACTTCTAACATGACCAACCTTTAAAATTTGATTAATTTGGTCCTGCCATGTTTTCCTTGACCTTTAAAATATGGAAATATGGAAAGTTTTAGGAAAACGTGGTGTGATCAAATCAATCAAATTATTAATAAATAAAAATTACAAATGAAAATATAGCTATGTATGAACTTTAACTAGAGGTTAAACATTTTCACTTCGACTTATTAGCTTCATTCGTATTTTTTTATATCGCTTGTTCATAAAATAGATACTCGTATATCCTATCCCACAAAAAAAAATTCGAACATTTACTATAATATTTTAGACAATGATAGTCGTTAGGATTTTCGTATGGTTTTGCAAACAAAGATACATATATAATATATTGTTATTTAGGATTTTAAGGATTAAGCTTTGTAGACTGTGCCAATTTGAAAACCTTGTAAAAAAAGAAATAACTTTTTTTTTGATACATCGTAATTGTGATGATTGAACTTTAAATTAAAACTATACAAGTTAAGATATGTTGGAAATGACGACCTTCGCGTCAGAGTGGCAAAAGCTATGACTATCATACCGAAATTCTCGGGTTCGATTGCCGGCGATGGCAGTGTGATTGTCAGACTGTCTTTGGTCTGGTTTAGAATTCACGTGACAATAAAATGGCAATAGATTAGCTACCTATCACATGTCTTGAGAATCAGTAGCTAAAAAAGGTGTACACAATAATAGGATTCAAATAACCTGCTGTATACAAATGTGGAAAGCAACATGAAACTACCAAATTAAAGATCCAAGTGGCATCCAAAGAACCTTAAAAAATTTAACACTTTGCTGCAAACGAATCCCTAGGATTGAAACTAAACTAACTAACTTAACCATCATGCCGTTTCCCGAAGGGGTAGGCAGAGAGGATGGATAGCCACATTGTTCTATCCTGGCATAATTCTCGCGCCTCTTCTACATTCACACATCGTGACATGCACGGTCGTCGATTGTTCCCACATCGAACATGGCCGCCTTTCAGTAATTGATTAATTTGGTCATGCCATGTCTTCCTTGGCCTTCCTCGACTTCTTTTTCCCTTCACACTACTTGTATATATATTTTTAACCATTCTTTCCTCATCCATTCGTTCCGTATGTCCAAACCATCTTAGTGACCCTTTCTTAATTTTATTTACTTATTGATTGAAACTAGCAAAGAAAAATATATATTGTGTTTTCCCTTTTCCCTATTTGTTCCCTTGTATTTTTCCTATTGAGATTATGCAAAGCGCATCCTACCTAGAACTGGTTACTCCAGTTGGGAGGTATTTAAACCATGTACTTGGTAAATGATCAATAAATAAATAATGGATGCATATTTTTCATACATTGTATTAAATTCTGATGAAAATAAATTCAAATGCTCATACCTCCAGCCTATTTTAATTTATTGGACGGAGGCACACACATTTAAATGCTAAACATACACGTCCTTTTCGTAGTGATGTGAACAATCTTTTTACTTTCGATTAATTTAAATTCGATTATTTTTTCATGAAAGCCACCGCCTAAAATTGAGGCCCAGAAACTTGGTTATGAATAATAAGATTGTGACGATTTTTTTATCACAATAAATACAATTTTTTTTTCTTCCAATTTATAGTTTTACTCGACATGTTTCGAAGTCACCTTCGTCATCGGGAGAACGATCTAAACCCTAAGTTTATGTAAAAAAAATTACATTATATTTAGACAATAATATTAAATTTAAAAAAGGTGTCATATATATTTTTTTCAATTCGTTTCTCTTATATTTAAATATAAGAGAAACAAATATTTGATCGTGCCACGTATTCCTCGGTCTTCCTCTTTTTCTAGTTCCGTTAACATAGTTTACACATACTATTTTGCCATTATTTCTTTCAAGTGTACAAACCATCTTAATTATTCTTTCATTATTTTGTTCATAACACTTTCATTCATTCTGCAATCACTTCTACCGATATAGTCAGCAACTTAAATGTTAGAATCATCTTTTTCTCCACCACTGGATAAGGCCTCTTCCATTTCTTCCACTCGTCCCTGACCCTTCCGCATCCAGGTCCTTCCAGCTATTGGGGCAATATCGTCGTCCATCTTTGAGATGGCCGACACTCCTTTTCTTTACCAAAGGCCTCCACTGAAGTTTTCTGGATATACATCTGGTATTACCCTGTCTTGCTATATCACCATATGTTAGAATAGTACAATGTTTAACACAGCAGTTCTTCAGATAACGAAGGCATAAAGCTTACAAAACATGGCGAAAAAATGTTCTCACAATTGGAAAAAAGGATTTTCCCAAATTCTTCTTTCGATCTCGATGTTGGTAAACACCACACTAGAGCCACGCACCTCCTGGTTCAGCCTCCGACAGGTCGCCACAAGTCGGTGCAAGACACCCGGCCACGGGAGGAAGTCGTATTTCTCCTCGACCTCCGTTCTTTATTGCCAATTTTAGGATTTATTTATTATATTTTCAAAACACAAAGAGATTATTACTATTAGCCGCCACAAACGAGCCGCGTATACATGTATTAGATATAATATGTATAATACAACACTAGCCTATTAGAGGTACGAAAAAATAATATTTTAGACCTATCGTAACTAATCCACCTCTCGCTCCAGTGTTTTTTTTGTGTCTATTGTGTGGACGATTTAATTATAATTTTATACTATTATTAAACATAACAGTGTTGCAAATTAAACATTACCTGTTTAATTTGCAACACTGTTATAATATCATTATTTGTTGATTTAATTCATGGATTAGGTACTATCTTAATTATCTTTTCGTTAATCAAATGATTTTACTGAAATCTCTTGATGGAAGTTCATTTTAAATAATAATTAAATGAAACGATGTTTTTTAACTACTTCCACTTTTGTCAAAAGACAAAAGTGGAAGTAGTTAAAAAACATCGTTTTATTTAATTATTATCTTTTCGTTATTTTACTCGTAAAGTTTTCACCCTGCGTTCTCATCTTATGTACGAGTATATCAACCTTTGACACTGTTTTATACTAGTAACAAGACAAAAAGTAGGTAATCGCAATGAATACGTCTGTTTTCTAGAAGTTTTTATGTGAATGATATCATTCGCCTGTCTAGGGCATTATCAAACGTCAAAAACATTTGATAATGCCTTAGACAGGCGAAACATGTCTTTCACATAAAATATAATAAATCTTAGTCCATTGTTTTGGCCGAAACACTATGTTACTTCAATATTATAAACTGTTAAATTATAAAACTCTGTTAAAATATATCACAATTTTATTTGTATTTTTCGCGACAGCTGTTTCGTCAAATCTAGGTTTTGTCAACATAGGTTGATGAAACAGCTGTCGCAAAAAATAAAAATAAAATTGTGATATATAAAAACAGAGTTTTATAATTTAACTTATAATAAAACTTGTTTCCAATAACTATTTTTTAAGCTCCATTCACTTTGTTATCCGCACCAACCCTTCTTTCGATGTCACTATCCGTTCGATCATCCGCTGTAAACATGCTACGTAAATACACAAATTTATTCACCTGCTCCAAGTTTTCAACAAGTTCGAAAGAATCGACGTACGTGTATGACTTGTTAAATGAATGTAAAGGAATCTAGAGAGGTGTGTCAGGATATAGTAGTGTGGTTGTCCATTGTCTCTACCTTCCCCTGCGAAGAAAGGGCGTGATGGTTTGTTTATCTTCTTCTTTCTGTGTCCTGTCAGGTCTCCCTAACGTTGACTATCACCCTTGAGAGTGACCCGGGGGAAAAATATCCATAGTGGTATCTCCTTGCCTTCTCTGGAGGATTTTCTGTCGGGGATACCTTCCCTTAGCTGGGTGTATCCAGTTTAATGGCGCTGGAAGCTCGCCATTCGTCTTGTCTCTATCTGCTTTGGCACTAAGTTATATGTGCCACATTACCCGGGGTTAGCGGGGTCTTTAAAAATACCTCTCGTGGACGCTAGAGAGTTGGACTTGATAATAGTGTTGCTGTTGTAAATGCAACATGGCGCCTTACGACATTTTGTTGAGGCATATTTTCCAGCAAAACATGCCCCATCGTAGCCCTAGTACCCTTTTGAACCCCCCCTTTTTTGTTTATAATAAAACTTACAGACGTTTTCATTCGTACTCATTATTTAATATGGAGTTTCATTGTTCAAGAAACAATAAATAAGACAAAAAGTGTCAAAATCTCTTAATTATATGAGCTGTAGGCGCTGCCTTGGGCCTGCGTACAATAATAGTTCACATTCTCCACATTAATTAGTTCTGGATCAGCGATGAAGTCAATTACTCGTCACACGAGAGATGAATAATGATCCATCAGATGCTAGGTCGTGCGGGAGTCCCTTCATCATTTACTATCCCGCGGGAATTCTACTTAAAATACTCACTTGATATATTAATAGAAATACTATATAATCTAATGTAAACTAGTAAAAATTAACTGGCTAACTCACTATCACGCCGTCTCACGAAGGAGTAGGCAGAAAGATTGGACCGCAATACTCTTATTTCCTAACATCGTATCATCCACGCAGTCGATATTTTCGACTCCTCACGCGGCCGACATTTAGTATTTTATTTATTTGATCGTTCGTCGTTTTCCTCCGTCTTCCTTTATTTCTTGTTCCGTTTACATTGTTAACATATACTATTTTTACAATGCTTTCTTCGTTGTGTCTAAACCATCTTAATATTCCTTTCATTATTTTGTTCATAACACTTTCATTCGCAGCGTATTCACTTCTTATATTTTCAATTGAAACTCTATCATATTTTCGGCACATTCGCCTAAGAGATTAAGTAAACGTAAAGAGCAAATAATTCATAACACACAAATAATAGCGTCTGTTTTCTTGAAGTATTATTAAATTTTATGGGAATTTCATGTATCAACTTTACTAAGCCATTATCAAATATCTAAGTAAGGCAACACTTCTAGAAAACAGACGTTTTAATTCTTACTAATTATTTAATATGGACTTGGACTTGGACTTGGATCTTCTGGCTTACAGAGGTTCAGCTCATGTGGCTATTCCTCTTACGTCTGATGGGAACATTGTTGGAAGGTGATTTGGTGGGTTGTTAGTTTATTCGTGGGCATGATTTGTGTGGCCCGGAGTGTTTCTCTGAAGGAGAATCGATTTTGGGCGCTTGTGGCGGCTGGAAGTGTTTGGGTCGTAATTAGAGAGGTCTTTTATTGTGGGGTTGGGATGTGAAGGGAGTCCTTTGTAAAACGTTCGGCAAGTTTCAGAATGAATTCATCTATCATCGGGATTCCCGATTCTAGGTGCAGTTGTGTAATCCTGGTCCATGAAGGCGCACCAAGCGATAAACGGATAGCCTTATTTTGCAGGATTTGGAGTTTTTGTATGTGACTCGAAGCTGCATAGCCCCAGATTGGGGCTGCATAAGTGAACATCGGCCTTATAACCGTTTTGTATATCAGGAGTTTATTGTCGATGCTTAGTTTACTGTTTCTAGCTAACATTGGGTAGAGGGCTGAGATTGCTTTTGACGCGGCTTTGACTTTATTTGTAATGTGTGGCCTCCATGTCAGCTTAGAATCCAAGGTAACCCCAAGGTATTTGATTGTTTTGGTCCAAGGAACGTCTTGGCCGAACATTTTTATGTTGGGAATGTTTGGAGGAATGTGTCTTTTACTGAAAAGGGTCGCTGCGCTTTTACTCGGATTGATGGTAATGCGCCAGTTTCTGCACCACACCTCTAGCACATCGGCCTGTTTTTGCACCCTGCGGGTCGCGAGAAGCGGCCTCTTAGCACTGGAGATGATGCCCGTATCGTCAGCGAATTGGGCAATGTGGGTGTTCTGATCCCGGGGAAGAGGGATATCACTGCAGTAGATGTTGAACAGAGTAGGAGCCATTACTGAACCTTGGGGAACTCCTGCTCTGATAGGGCGTACAAGGGATTTGGCCTTGTTGATTTTGACGCTGAAAAGGCGATCGGACAGAAAACTATTTAATATGGAGTTTTACATCATTGTTCACTAAACAATTAATTGGAAAATACAAATTACATACATTTAGAAAACACAAGACGAAAAAAATCTATTTAATACATAAGAAATAAATATTTTCTGAGGTTAGTCTCACTATTGTGATAAATGTCCACATCCGAAGCGTTGCGGTTTAGATTTATTTCTTGGTATTTCGCGCTTTCATCGATTTCATTATTCATTCTCATCATTAAATTACGTATGTAACTTAATGTTCTCGCCTACCTTTTTTTGTTATATGTACCGATGGTTTCAGTAAGCCTCTTGCTATTTTATTCATGACACTTTCATCCGTAGAGCCATCAAAAGTGGAAAAAATGTGTTTTTATTTATTAAAAAATCGTCTTTATGAAATTCTACAGTGGTAAAGCCTTGTTTGTAAAAAAATATTTAATATTTTTTATTCAATTTGATTTTAAGAATTAAATTTTATCTACATTTTTATTTGCACCATTTTATGTACTTAATTAGTAAATATTTAGTATGATGATGATAATGACGATTTTACGTCATTTTTGTGAGAGATTTTAATGTCTTTCTTCGTTCGGAAAGCTTCTCTTAAAAAGGAATGTTTTAAGACTCCTTCGTTGTCTTAATTACGGACATTGTAGGCCGGTCTTGCGATGCCAAAAGCACGATCCGCAAAATTTTAAGCTCCTCGGTGCCCCGGGACTTATAAATAGTTTATATGAGTTTTTGTTAATAATATGAATAAAACGAATACACTTGTATTTTATCCGAGAACAAACATTTAAAGAGATGGTATTAAAAAACGTTTAAAAAACAATCGTTCGCCTTTATGTATAGATTGGTGATTTCGATTTTATGTTGGTCTTTGAGCCTTCTTCTTAAAACGAAAAAAAGAGACCTCTATTAGCGAGCAAATGCTTAGATGTTGTTTTTAACAAACAAATAAAAACGTTACTATTGTTAGTCTTTTATAAATAAATTATATCAATGGTAGAATAATATGATAAATGAAGATACATTTTACCTTTTTCTTTACATGATGTAGGTCGGGTTATGTTAGGTTGGTCAGTTGCAAAAAAATACAATAAATGAATAAACAGAATGAAGCTGAATAGTGGAAGATATCCCATTATTTCTTTTGATACGATCATCGACAATCGTACAGTAATTATATTCTTTGGATTGCCGAGTATTTCCGGTGCGAGCCGAAACGTCAAAACCACTCGCCGTTCCGAGGCCAATCAAAGCCTATTTTTTTTTCAGCTACGATTACTGAAACGCTTGCAAAACACGTGTGATGTCACCAGGGACCAGCAATCTCCCGAACTATATCGCCTCTTCTGAACAAAAAGTAACAAAGGCCAAAGAATAATTAAAACAAGATTATCCAACTTGTTTTGTTGACTGCCGGTTCGTTGACACAGTTTCATTGTTGCCATTATGGCGAGCAACACGAATTAACTTCGAATTACTGTTAGTCTGACAGTGAGGCTTGCTTGAATTTTTGGCCCGAAGGTAATATACTCTTACTCTATTAAAGATTAGTCAGTTAACACAGTGGAATTTCCTTTTTGATTTGGAAGGAGAATTGTAAACACTGCATAATCCAAATAATTAGTTAATTAATACGAATGAAAACGTCAGTTTTCTAGAAGTTTTATTATATTTTATGGGAATGACATGTTTCGCCCTTCTAAGGCAGTATCAAATGTTATATATTTTAATTAATTAATATGCAGTTTTACATCATTATTCAAGAAACAATAAACAAATTATTAATATGTTTAATTGAAATTTCTTGGTAGAAGTTCATTTGAAATAATTGACGACCTTCGTGGCAGAGTGGTAACAGCTCTGACTTCCATACCGAAGGTTCCGGGTTCGATTCCCGGCGATGGCAGTGTGATTGTCACACTGTCTTTGGTCTGGTGTAGAATTCACGTGACAATAAAATGGCGATAGATTGGCTACCTACCACATGTCACGAGAATCAATATATTAGCTAAAAAAATAAATCGGATACAGAAATTGGGTTCGAACAACCTGTTGTATATATAAAAAATAAAAAAATAAAAAAAAATATTATACAAAATTTCTTTATTATTATATAGTTAGCGTGCTTCCACTTGTGTTTAACGTCGACTGGTTTCGGCAGCTTGCTGACGAGAAGATAGCAGCAAGCTGGCGAAACCGGTCGACGTTAAACACAAGTGGAAGCACACTAAATATACAATAATAAATTTGTTTTCATTATTCTGCAAAATACACTTTAAAAAAAAAAAGTTTTTATAAAATAAAAATATTATAGATACACTGTATGTCTCGGAGGTGACATCCTCCACCCTAACTAAATAACTTACTAATTAATCATCACGCCGTCTCCATACATTCATACAACGTGTCATTCACGCACGTCGATTTCTCCGACTCCTCACGTGACCGACATTTAATATTTGATTTATTGATCGTGCCACGTTTTCCTCGGCCTTCCTCTATTTCTAGCTCCGTACACGTCGTTTACATATACCTTCTACACTATTCTGTTTTCAATCATTCTTTCCACGTGTCCAAACCATCTTAACGACACTTTAGCACCGCATTCACTTCTTATCATTGATGCATTTGACACTCTATCATTTATCCAGATTTTCCGTACATTCGTCTCAGAGATATCATTTCTACTGAATTTATTCTACCTTCATCCTTTGCCAGTTCTATGTTTCGCTTTCATACATAAGGCTCTTTAGATTTGATCTCATTTCACATATTTTCTATATACAGATTTACCACAAATAAACTGTAAAGTGGAAAAAACAGTGTTTTAACACATAAAAAATCTCAATAGAGACGCAGATGCAAATTTGAAATAGAATATGGTGGTCGAGGTATTTACAGGACTTATGACCTGTCATTGGTTGGGTTAAGCGAACGCTTTATGTAATACAACATTCCCCATTCCACCCAGGGTGGATTCTTATTGTTAAAAATAACAGCGTGGTACTGAATACAAAATCTTCAACTGATGTTAATGTATTGTAACAATTGTATGGAGTTCTAGTGCGAACCCTCATGCATGGAAGTGAAGCTTGGAGCTGGCAAAAGAAGGATGAAAGCAGGATAAACGCGGTAGAAATGAGATCACTAAGAATAATGTGCGGGAAAACGTTGTATGATAGAATACCGAACGATGAAATAAGAAAGAAATGTAAGGCAGATGACTGCATCATGAATAAAATTAAAAAAGTATCCCTGAGATGGTTTGGACATATGGAACGAATGGATGAGAGTAGAATGATTAAAAAGTTGTACACAAGCAGCGTGAGTGGGAAAAGAAGCCGAGGACGACCGAGGAAAACATGGCATGACCAAATTAATCAATTACTAAAAGGCGGTCACATTCGAAGTCGGAATAATCGACGTGCGTGCATGACAAGATGTATGAATGTAGAGGAATCGAGAGAAGTGTGTCAGGACAGAACAGTGTGGCGTTCCATTCGTTCTGCCTACCCCTCCGGGGAGACGGCGTGATGGTTAGTTAGTTAGTTAGTTATATTTGCATACACTCAAAATGTCGTAAAAACATAAAAAAATCGTTTGTTTATCTTGTAAACATGAAGCAAATCAAGTTGTTCCGGTTTTATTGATGATTGATGAATCTTATCACTGTTTTGTTGTGATAGTTGATATATTCAAATCCGCATTTAATGCACTTACTTGAATACATTGACCCAATAGAGCAACTATCTGTCGCGCGGTTGAGGTCAGCGGTCATGTCCGCCACCGGACACCCGAGCACTTTTCCATTCAAACGGCGATGAAATGACCGTTGAATCGGCATAATTTAGACGTTAATAATAGAATATAAAAACTGTCCGAAACCAGTTTCAAATGACTCACGGATTTGCAGGTTATGAGAATTCCGCTGGGCGGGTTTTCGAATCCCCGCGACAGTGTAGAGAGGCATATCGAAAATAATGGAGGCAAATGCGTCATGTTTGTGTTGTGGCGGGAAAATCTGGCGCCATTTATTAAATGTAATTGTAAACATCTTTATAAAGTAGTAATGGCGCCCATTTTATGAATAAATACTAGGTAATAATATTATTTAACGTACTTAACTTAACTTACGTTTTGTGTACCTCAAAGAAAACGGTTATTACCCCTGGCTGTACCCAACTGATTTATTGCTGGGTATGCTGGACTACCAATCATTGGAAATTAGACGAACTATCCATTTGGGTGTTCATTTTTTTCAACTGATTCGTGGTCGAATACATAACTGGGATATTTTAAATGACTTGACTTTGTTTGTCCCTGACAATTATCTGCGACAAAGGCAACATAGATTATTTCACCTGCCACTGTGTAGAACCAATTTACGTATAGGTTATGCCCGTGGGCAGAGCAATAATCTTTCTAAACTGCACCTCTTCGGATGTGGACATCTTCCACGATAGTGAGGCTACCCTCAGAAAACATCTATCTCTCAAATAATGTGTTTATCTTCTTATTGTTTCTTATTACTTAATTGGTCTTAATTTTTTAATTATCTCGTGATTTTATTGTGTTTGTGTCTATTGTATATATTGTAATTTTTAAATTTCACAATTGTGTATTCTGTTTAATATAGTTTTTTTGTTGTTTTTGTATTCTACCTGTAAAGTCATAAGCGCTTTGGTTATATACTGTAATGTTTATGATTTAAAAAAATAAATAAATTGAAATTGAAAACAATAATTAATACGAATGAAAACGTCTGTTTTCTAGACGTTTTATTATATTTTATATTCAAAATTCAATTCTCGTACTCTTTCTTTGACGACAACAGTCCGGCCTATTTAAATTATTAACTGTTTAAATAAATTAAATTAAATAAACTTTGTTATAAATATCCTAATAGTTTCGCTTACCGATGTTAGCATCGTCAGGTCTTACAACCAACAGCTATTGTTACAATATATAATTAATTGTGATATTTATAACATTTTTTTATTTAAACAGTTCATTATGTTGAAATATCAAAGTGTTTCCGCCAAAACAATGGATTATCTATTTAAATTATGATAAATGATTAATGCCTAAATGTGCCATAAAAATACATTAAATTAAAAGCTTAAATTTAAGTTCAGGTTTAATGTTTGTTCTAGTCTTCTAAAATATGTTTTTCTTTTGTTTTCAGGTAAGCAATTAAGAGTCACGTGTAGGTCTTTTTTAAGGTAAGTGTGTCGATTTCTTGGTTGTATTTTAAAATTATAAATCGTTATAAATTTTATTACGATGTAAGAAGAAATCGCTAGGAGTCTCTCTCGCACTCCCGAATATAGAAGTAGCGACAGTGTGACGTAAATATTGTGTGTTAGATAATCGAATATTCTTTACTATTTACGCTTTACTTTTCGACAATGCGAGATTGTGTTTGATTGTACTATTTATCTCTGATTTACTATTAAATATATTCAAAGTGTTAAAATTTAAAATCTTTTTATTCACTGAGAGTGTCGCGACAGCCGTTTAGGCAACCGATGTTGGCATCATCAGGTGTTACAAAAAACTTAAACAAGTAAATTTTAACACTAATAATGTCAGTAATAAGGCCAAAACAATGGAACTGGCAGAAGAAGGATGAGAGCAGAATAATAAGGTCCCTAAGACGTTTGTGTAGTAGAACGATATACGACAGAATCTCAAATGCTGATATAAGAAAGGAATGTAGAGCGGAATCGCTGCGTTCCGTTGGTTCTGACATATGGAGCGCATGGATGGAGAAAGAATGGTTAAGAAAATATACGTTAATGATGTAAATGAAGTACGGAGTCGAGGCAGACCGAGGAAAACATGACCAAATTAAACCAATTTTAAAGGTTGGTCATGTTAGAAGTCGGAAGAAACGACGTGCGTGTATGATTCACTGTATGAATGTGGAGGAGGCTAGAGAGGCATGCCAGGATAGAGAAGTGTGGCGGTCTATTCTCTCTGCCTACCCCTACGGGGAAACGGCGTGATGGTTTTTTGTTGTTGTTGTTGTTTACAGAAATAATAAAGTCATTAGAGTAAATGTGTATTAGCTACGCAGCACCGGTAAGGGAAGGTTCACAATATTTTGAAACTAAGCGTGTCGAGAGTCAAGTAAGCCACCTTAATTACTAATGTATAGTAAGCATTGTGATGTGCAAAGATAATTTATTATCAATGAAACCACTAGCTAGAGGATCGCTAACGACCGCTATACGTACGTCGGCGAATTTCGCTTTGATTTTTTTCCCTCTTTTATTATGCTCTCAACTGTCATGAGATTCCAAGTACCTGTCCGGTTCTACCACGAGGCATGTTCTAATTCGCAATGCCATCAATTATTACCATTGTGTCTCCGTCTTCTTCTTCTTAGCGTCAATGGCAGCTAGCCTTATACTAATTTATCTATGGTATATCTTGGAATGGCGCCAAAAGGGTCTAATCTCTTATTTTTCTCTTGCTATTATGGCAAAAGATTTGGCCGACTTTGTTTGCTATAATTTAAGTACGGCCTTTGTGGCAGAGTGGTAATAGCTACGAATGCCACACCGAAGTTCCCGCGTTCTATTCCCGGCGATTACATAGTGAAAAAAATCTCACACTATCTTCGGTTTGATAGAACTGACGTGACAATAAAATACGGATATACTAGCTACCTGTCATGAGAATCACGTGTCATGAGAATCAATGGCTAAAAAATGTATACAGTAATTGGTCTCGAATAGTCCATTGTGTACACAAATGCGGAAAGCAATGGGAAACTACCACATTAAAAGGCGCATTTGGCATTCTAAAAACCAGCAAAGATTTTAGACATAGCCGCAAAGCAATCCCAAGGATTGAACTTTTTAGAGAAAAATTAGTAACACCACACCTGTAGGGTCCTCCAAACCCTCGTAATTTACGTATTACATATCCTTTTGTATACCGAAATGTCAAATGCAAATATAAGTAGTGAATGCGGAGTGAATAAAATTGTTATGATCAAAATAATGAAAGGATAATTAAGATGGTTTGGACAAAGAATGGTAAAAAGTATATGTTAACAAAGTAAACGGAACTAGAAATACAGGAAGACCGAGGAAAACGTGGCACGATCAAATAAATCAAATATTGAATGTCGATCACGTAAGGAGTCAGAGAAATCGACGTGTATGCATGACACTATGTATTCCTCCTCCACTGCATTCCTCTTGGGCATGCTGGGTACCAATAGTTTACAGATAAGAAGGGATGGGTACACACTTACCCATTTCTTCGGACTTATCAGGGGATTCTTTGAGAATTCCGTCATCTTGGAGGCTATCCATCTTTATGTTATCTTCGACAGCGTCAGCACAGACTGTTTTATCTCCCAGTATGCAGAACCAACCTGCCTCTGGTGATGCCGATAGGGAGAGCAATAAAACTGCTGAACATGATCGCTTCGGAGATCAATATCTTTCATATTCGTGAAAGTACGTTCAAAAGACAAATACTCTTGACTTTGGAAAGTATCTTGTATTCCTAATGTCGAACCATCTCTCATGCGTTCCTGGTATTATACAATATATTTTTTATATTTTAGCTGTTCTCAATGGATGCCTTAAAGTATAAAAAATGTTTGTAATGTCTTTTGAGAAAATAAGATTTGATTTGATTTAATTTGATGAATTTAGAGGAAGCGAGAAAAGCATCTCTTCTTTCCCTTTGCCATTTCCCATTATCTGGGGTCGGCCCTCCTCGTACGAAAACGCCAAACTTTCCTATTTTGACTCATTTACACTGTCAGGTTCTCGCGTTGGAGCTCCTTTTCCATGTTGGCCCACCATGTTGCCATTGGGCGACCTCTTCTTCTTGGTTTTGTGGGAAGCGAGAAAAGCATGTCAGGAAATAAAAGTGTGGCGTTCTATTATTTCTGCCTAACCCTTCAGTGACGGCGTGGTTAGTTAATCATTTATCATTTAATATCTCAATATTAATTATAGATTTAGTCTTCGAGTCACAGCAACCTGTTTTCAATACCCGTAATATTATTTAGTAGGTGATAATGTTCGCGAGGTTTCTCGGTATTCGCGCTGTGATTCACACGGACGTGTCTCCGCTTCCTCTGAAGCTGGCTTCATCGGCCACACGGCTCCGTGGCCGGAATAGTAATGCGATCATATTGTGTGGACGGGGCGACACTTCTAGTGAGATGAAATATTGGAATGTTTTATTCATGATTCATCACATGAATAAGATGCACATACCACAGAAATGTATGTGTATAAAGAACCAGATTCAAATCTTACTACTTTTCCAAAGTCCTCTGGGAAGAACTCGTAATACAGACATCATCTTAATTTTAAAAAGTCGAACTCTAAAAAGTAATACAGACTTCATCCCAATTTTCAAATGTCAAACTCTAAAAAGTAATACAGACATCATCCCAATTTACAAATGTCGAATTCTAAAAAGTAATACAGACATCATCCCAATTTTCAAATGTCAAACTCTAAAAAGTAATACAGACATCATCCCAATTTTTAAATGTCAAACTCTAAAAAGTAATACAGACATCATCCAAATATTGAAATGTCGAATTCTAAAACGTAATACAGACAACATCCGTATATTGAAATGTCGAATTCTAAAACGTAATACAGATATCATCCCAATTTATCAAATGTCGAACTCTAAAAGGTAATACAGATATAATCCCAATTTTCAAATTTCAAAGTCTAAATAATATTTTTCTTCGGTTCAATTAAGAGTTAAACTATTCATCTGTTTTCTAGAAGTTTTTTTAAATTTTATGCAAATGGCACATTTTAAGTCGAAGTTTTGACCAAGCTTTAGCAAGGCGAAACATGTCATACCCATGAAATATAATATAACTTATAGAAAACAGACGTTTTCATTCGTATTAATTATTTAATATGGAGTTTAACTCAATCGTTTAAGAAACAATAAATAAGTTTAACCATTCATTAATTTCTAAAATTAAACTCAAATAATTAATACGAATGAAACGTCAGTTTTCTAGATGTTTTATTATATTTTATGGGAATGACATGTTTAACGCACATTTGATAATGCCTTAGAAGGGCGAAACATGTCATTCCCATAAAATATAATACCTAAAACTTCTAGAAAACTGACGTTTTCATTCGTATTAATTATTTAATATGAGGTTTTACATCATTGTCCAGGAAACAATAATTAAACTCAAATAGTTATATAATAATATTGAATTGATTTTTTTTTTATTAATTTAAAACATCGTTTGAATTTTACTACGAAGATGTAATCGTCTGTCATCTTTTAACGGATTCGGGTCCATCCGACTGATTACGCTAACTGAAAAACGTAGTTTCTTTCCCGTTAATCCTCGGAATCTCCAAATCCCCTCGAGATGGCATCATCCTAGGTGTGTCCATCGAGCGATAAAAGCTTTCTTCAAATATAATCCATCATCCATCCATCAGTCTGACCAGTTCGTCCAACCGTTTCGGCTTTGGGATAGAAGCCACGCGTCCGTCAATGTTGTAATCTGTGACAAAATGCCACTACCCCGGCTCCGAGAAAGATCGGTTTGTGTGATATACGTGTACAATATATGTATAATAGAAATAAAACGATGTCACATCTTATCCGATAACCATTCGTTCCTTTGATACGATCTTTACATTCTTCGGCATCATACATTTAAACTAAGGAGTTTAAATCAATTAACTCTTTAAATAAAAAAATAAAAACCCAGTTATTCACTACAACATAAAGAAGTGTTATCTATAAAATCAAATATATTTGGAAAATTCGCATTTTCATTTTATTGTATTAATAACGGTTTTATTTAAGTTAAGAATTCTTAGAATTATCCTGGGACCCAGACTCGGTGTTGCAACGGGAACTTGGAGGCATAGGACCAACCAAGAGATCCGTGCGATGACCTAGCAGCCCCTTCCAACGAGCACCGTGAGAGCCGGTCGCCTAGCATCGATTGGGCACGTATGCTGATCCGAAGAGACCAGAGCAATCAAGACCCTGTACGCGTCTAGACCGACTAGAGTAAGACCTCTAGGAAGGCCTAGACAGCGCCTAATGGACAATGTTCTGGCTGACCTGGCTAGGTTGAGCGAATCGGACTGCTGGGAACAAAAGGCGCAGGATCGAGGAGCTTGGCGAAAAATTATCAAGGAGGCTAAAACTCTTCAAGAGTTGTATGGCCATAGGAAGTAAGCAAGTAATAACGGTTTTGACTGGTTGTAGACGATAATCCCATAGAACAGGTCACGAAGTTCAGATATCTAGTTGCAGCGATCTATGCCCCTTGGTGGGTGTGTTCTGATCTACTTTTCTGTTTATAATGTGTCTTTTATATATACTGTTTTTTTTTAAATTCATTTCTGCTCTTTCTAAAACCTGTCCTCCGTCCATCCCATCCCAATTTATTCATTCTTACTTAACATCTTCCCACCTCCCTCATACACTATCTTCTTCCTGTTTTAAAATTTAGTTTGTTATATATTTTTCATATTGTGTATTGTGAATTAATGTGTGTTTTATATAATTTTAATGTGTTTTTTTTACTAATTTAAGGTGTGCTTTATATAATATTTACTTCTGATTTTATTTCATAATAAAGAGATGTGAGGCCGCGCGGGAGATATATAAGGTTAAAAGAATAGATTAAATGTGGTCTGTCACCCTTTTGATTGATGACAAGAAAAGGCTAAATTAAATTAACGTAAGTCCCGGATGGACAAGGAACAGGCCTAGATAGTGCAGCGAGACTGACGAAAGGGCGTCGCTGCGTCCTATAACAGTCTCGGGTGGTGGTGGGAATCTTATATATGCAGCGATCTATAATATATAATGAAGTTAAAAAACAGACTGATAAAGCAGCAGTTATCTCCGGATGCCTAAGGGGCACTGTCTGGGACAATAAGCATATGCTGGTGGAAAGCAAAGTTAGAATTTATAAAACATGCATCGGGCCCGTAATGACTTGATCCAAAAAAGAGCAGACACTGTCAGAACCAAACATCTCTAAAGAGTAGCAGAAATGAGCAAATTTTCGCAAAACCTGCAAAATTGAAGATATAGTGAGATGAAGTAGGCAGAAAAGAAGATTCTGGAAGGACCACATCGGGAGAAGGGATCCTGCAAGAATACCTAAGGTCGTGATGCACGAGACTCCAGAGGGCCGTCGATCACTAGGATGACCGCCAAAGAGATGGAGAGAAGGCTGGTCGTCTTCATCACAGGAAGAAAGTTGATATATTTTGTTTCAAAATAAATCTTTATAACATCTGTCAGAACATGTAAACAATTTTATAATATTTTAAGGACTGTTTGTCCGAAACATGTCAATGTAATTTAATTTTTTAAATATAAGTGTTGTATAAACAAACTAAGTAACTAACTAACTAACCATCAGGCCGTCTCACCGAAGGGGTAGGCAGAAAGAATGGACTGCCACACTTTTCTTTCCTGACATATTTCTCTCGCTTCCTCAACATTCATACGTCGTGGCATGCACGCGCGTCGATTTCTCTGACTCCTCACATGGCCGACATTCAATATTTGATTTATTTGATCGTGCCACGTTTTCCTCGGTCTTTCTCTATTTCTGGTTCCATTTACATCGTTAACTTTTTTTACCATTCTTTCTTCATTCATTCTTACCATGTGTCCAAACTATCTCAATGATCCTTTCATTATTTTGTTCATAACACCATCATTCGCACCGCATTCACTTATTATATTTTCATTCGACACTCTATCATACAGAGTGTCCACACATGTATAAACAAAATATATGAAAAATAAAAAGATAAATAATTATAAAGCTTTTAGGAAACGTATATTTTCAATTATAATTCGTTTTTTACACGTGAAAGTCTTGCACGTGGCCTACAATTGTGTTAATCATGGCACAAACAGTCACATAATAGAAATTATGATTCAAGAAAAACATATTTTCGTTGCATTAGTGAAAATGGCAGTAAAACTCGCGAATTCATTAAGAAACGAAATCACAAGCTGTGAACCGTGTCAGGGAATTCTTTATTCAGATGGAACAATACGAGACGATAGCAATGAAAGTGTTCTGGGCTAGTTTTGGCTGACTCCGCGATATTTTAAATTTCGTTTGAACTTACAATACAATATTTAATATTGAACAATGCTTTGATTGGCATTGAATTGCTTTCTCCCTGATGGTGTGAAATTTCAGAACCAAATGTTTTCCCTTATTCAATAAAAACTATTGTTAGGTATATTATAATTTAATAACTTATGTTCATCCCACAATGAGTTCTTATTGCATGGGAAACTGTATTTGTGTGATTTATGAAATAAATATATTTAAAAAAAACTTCAAAAATAATTAAATTTTTTAATACAAAACAAACTATCACGCCGTTTCCCCACTTGTGAAGGCAGAGAAAATGGATCCCCATACTACTCTATCCTGGCACACCTCTCTAGCTTCCTCGACATTCATATAGCGAGTCATACACGCACGTCGATTCTTCCGACTTCTAATATGACCAACCTTTAAAATTTGATTGGTTTGGTCATGTCATGTTTCCTCGTCTGCCTCGACTCCATTTACATAATTTACGTATACTTTCTTAACAATTATTTCTCCATCCATGTGCTCCGTATGTCTTAACCAACGCAGCGATCCTTTCATAATTTTGTTCATAATACATTCTTCCGTTCTACATTCCTTTCTTATAACAGCATTTGAGATTCTGTCGTATATCGTTCTACCATACATACGTCTTAGGGACCTAATTTCTACTGCATTTATTCTACTTTCATCCTTCTTTTCAATATGAATTTGAAATGATAGAGTCAAAAACGATGACTAATAATAAATTAAAAACGATAAACAATAACAGGAAGTGCATAGATTACATTAATAGGAAAGGTGACAAAAGTTGAAGGTAGTATTATTATTTTTTAACTAGACTGTACAGGGGAAAAGTTTTGAATGTACGAGTACTATACTCGTATACTAATGGGGAATAAGAAAGAATTTGGTTATTTATAACATTTAGTTTACAAATTTGGGCTTTAAAATTTCAAAATTTTCTAATTTCTCTAATTTTTTAGGATTATTTGCTATATGTAAAAGTTTTGTGTTTTTGATCTCGAAATGATGGTCAAAATTCACGCAATGATTGGCCATTTCCGAAAAGATGTTTCTGTTTTTGTATGAAATTTTGTGTTCGTATAACCTCTTCAAAAATGATCGACCTGTCTTTCCAATATACTCGTACATGGCATCACAGTCCTCACAATTAATCTGGTAGAATTAATAATTAGTTAATCGATTACCAAACACATTATTATGTAAGTAAGATGATAGCAGAAATATAGCGTGATTGTTAATTAGTTAATTGATTACGAAACATATTATTTAGGTACTCATTTATAAGACGTAATAATTAGATACTTCGATAAATAAGTAAAATCTCTTTGTCTTCATAAACGTCAATTGGCGGTGGTGCAAATGTGAACTAAACGTCAAATGTCAATGTGACAGATTTGTATTTTTGTTTGCATCGTCGCCGTGATTTTCAGTTTTCTTTATTAATTTCAGACTAACAATGCCCATAGTTATAAAAATCATTATAATATAGACTATTCAAAAAGTTAAAACCTTTTTGTAAAGAAGAACAGTGAATATTTGCGCCATTAATTCCATTCCAAAAAGTCAACGCGCGTATTCGTAAAATGACAGATAAGTCTTGTTATTCGTAGAGATTAAATAATCGATTTATGATTAGTGTAGTAATAATTATAAAAATATTTAGTGTATATTTTGTATTGATTTGTGAACAAATCATTGGAAGAGAACGGTTTGTAATTCATCTTGAAGTAAACGAGATCTTAAATTATTTCAAATCTGTTAAGATTAAGGTCCGGGTAGAATACACCTATAATTATTACACACCACGTATTTAAAATTAACAAGGCTACATAGTATAAATTAAGTTTATTTTTATTTTCATCTTACACAGACAAATCATTATCCACCACATTCGCTTTCGTGTACGCAAGTACTTTTGTTTGTCTTCCAGTGGGGCCATAAATTAAAATTTTAATTCATTTCTTACAGAGTAGGAAACTACCGTCCAGTTCTCGGTATTCTTATCTCAGATGAAGATCTATGATTTCCTCTGGGCTAGCTCAACGGACGAATCAATTACAAATATATGGAGTCAAGACGTAACTTATATTTTTCGTCTTTGGTCTGGCGATTGTCGCATCATTTGGGGTCCGATCTCAACTTGTCAGTTCTGCTATACTACAGCCGTTTAGAACGGAGTCGTAGGGCCATAAATGTCAATAGAAATAGGGATGGGAGGCCCCAGGACCGTTATCGGTATACGGCTACCTGCTCTCGTGGTGTCGATGGGTCACTATAATGATTTTATAATGATATGTACGATGAGTCACTAATGATTGGTTTTTAACGAATGCAGTGCTTTTTTGTTATAAATGTGTTTACTGCAATTAAATGAATTCATTCGTGTGTCACCACTCGTTACGCACTATGGATACTTTATTTTCCAACATTGATTTGAAGAAATTACATGGCGATATTAGCCCTCAAACTCGAACAGTGATTCACAACGTATTCTTGTTTGTCAATGAATTGAAAAGTGATCCGAATAAAATAGCTTCTCTTAATTTCAACAAACCACGTGAAATGGCCGCGTTTATTTGTGGTGTGAGTAGAGTGACAGTGGACCGAATAAAGACTGAATTATTGCAATCAAGCAGCCCCTGTACACCAAGAGCAAATTTTAAGAAACAAGAAACTGTCACCAATATTGACGATTTTGATAAAAGTGTATTGAAGCGGACTGTAGGTTCATTTTATGATAGTGGAGAGTATCCGTCCGTGGCGAAAATATTAGAAAAATACCGAGAGCAATTACCTGATTTTAAATGCGGAAAAACTTCGATGAGAACACTCATGAAGGAGATTGGGTTCAAGTATAAGAAAAATGCCGAAGGACGTAAATATTTAATGGAAAGAACAGATATTGTTTGTGCCAGAATGGACTTTTTAAGGAAATTGGATTTACTTAGAAGAACTAACGATCAGCGGCCGCGTTTCTATCTGGATGAAACATGGATTAATCAAAACCATTCAAGAAAGCGTATGTGGCTTGGAAGCAACGATGAAGGAGGTTTCAAGAATCAGCCTGTAGGAAAAGGTCAAAGATTGATAGTTTGCCATGCTGGTTCCGCAAGGACTGGCTTTGTTCCAGAAGCGAAGCTAATATTTAAAGCGGTAAAATCGAAGGATGCTGATTATCACACAGAAATGGATGGCGATATATATATGGCATGGTTTTCCGCATTCCTAAATATACTTGAAGAGCCCTCAGTTATAATCGTCGATCACTGATGAAGAAGACTCCGATGAGGATTGATACATTTTTTTGTAATATAAACGGCTCTTTTAAGGGCCACAATATGATCTACTTTGTTTTTTATACTTAACTTTCTTTCTGGGTTTATAGACATACGGTATACAAATTTTAAAATTAAACAATTTTTCTGTTTTTACTGGTATTTAATTTAGTATCTGGTAGTCATTAATTTCATACTAATTTAAACGCACGTAAAACCCATAAATAAAGTTTAATATCAAAACTTTGTTAACTCGTTAAAGTTTATGAACAAGATACGATAATAAACGTTACTTATCGATATATTTATTTTATTGTTACGCCCATCCCTAAACCGCTCCATAAGGCCCGTAAGTGCAAGCGAGATAGACATAGGGAAATGATTTATGGCCCCAAGACTCACTTCTGAGCGGCTCTAGTATAGTGCCTACTCGATCCCGGTCGATCATCGCGGTCCACATTGTCTATGGACTTTTAAATATTCTAACGATCATAGAAGTATTCGGTAGGTATGCTTTTCATATGCATCTAAAACGTTTTTTTTTTTAAATATGATTCATTTTTATTATTATTGATGATTCAATAATGGTGTACATTAACGAATTAATACTAATGAAAACATTAACGCTGTTCATTGAACGTTCATTGTAAATAATGAAAATAATATTATATATAAAACAATGTTTTATAATATGTCCCTTTTTCTTTTTTATATATTTTGTAAATACAACACTTACATTATTTTTTATTTATTACATAGACATGTTTCGGACAACCAGTCCTTCTTCAGTGATACATATTATAAAGATACATATTTATAATATTACAAATTTGTTTACATGATCTGACGGATGTCAGGTATTCTAAACAATTTTATAATAGTTTATATATGTATCTTTATAATATGTACCTATCACTGAAGAAGGACTGGTTGTACGAAACATGTCTATGTAATTTAAAAAATGTAATGTAAGTGTTGTATATACAAAGTATATAAAAAAGAAAAATAGAAATAAAGCATCTACGAGTACAACACAAAGTATGGCGAATATAAAATAAATTTATAATATGTATTTAGTATAATTCCTCTTGCTTTTTTTTAGTATTGATTTGGTTTGGCAGCTCACTGTCGTTTTCTATGCTGCAGTAACTGGTCGTTACATTAAAAAAATAGTTTGAAAAAAATTAAATGGGTACTCGTATATATTAGAATAGATTTTTTTTTCATTATTTACGAATGAAAATGTTTTTAAATGATAATTTCGCCTTAGCAAGGCCCTTGAAATAGAATAGAACTGACGATTTTGATATAATTTTATGATTTTTTTAAGACACTTTTTCCACTTTTGAGTTTATTTTTCTCGACATCATCGAGAGAACGATATAAACGTATTCGTCATTATGGAATTCCAAAGTGTTAACGTCTTAAGTTTATCCAAAATTAAAATAGAACTTTTAGAAAAAAGACGTTATCAGTCGTATTAAATATGTTATTTGTTACAACACTACATTTAATAACGTTTATCCGTTTATACCTTCATATATGCTCATGTGTCCTGAAAGAATCCAGTATAAACTATGCTGGACTGTTTTTAAAGCGCTTCGCGGAATGGCACCAGCCTACATATCTGAACTTTGTGTTGCTGATAGCCCTAATTTGCGGCAATCTACGCTTCGATCAGCAAACTCCTCGGCAATAGGCAGATTAGTTGAGCCAAAGCGCAACCCCCAGACAAATTTCGAAAATCGGGCTTTCGCAGTGGCAGGTCCGTCCGCCTGGAATATGCTTGCTGCACGCCTCAGATCCATTGACAATCCGACATATTTTAAATCTCACTTAAAAACCCACATATTCAAAATATCGCATAAATATAAACAACGGTTATCTGATTGCTGGTGTCACATGCAGCTCTCATGACTAAAAACATTGTCAAACGACGCTATAAAATTTAACCTAATTATTATTATAATTATACACAGATATACTTGGCGTTTGTGAGGAATAGAGTTAACATATTTGGTTCTACATTGGTGGTGCGAATCGCCGAAAGTCTTCGTTTGTCATGAACAAAGCCGATGAACAAGACCGAGCGAGTCGTAAATCAAACGGCTCGGAACAAAGAAGTTTTATTACGTTTGCTTTTAATCGTTTAAACATACTCACATAATGGATTAAGTTTATCTCTCTAGCCGCTGACACGAGGACATGAAATTTCCTAGCCGAGATTACGTACACATTCGGAATTTGGATCCATAAATACCATCTTAGAAAGTGGCGCCTTTGTTGCGGCCGAAAATTAAACTATTTGACAGGTGTTTGCTGTTTACTGTTGTATGCCTACATTACTGATGTTTGCGGGTATTACAAACTAGGTTTGCCAAGGCTCCCGAAAACGTGACGACAATATAAACTACATCTCACGCATTGTAGAAAAAGCTTTTATGTTATCTTTAGGAATTGTACTATCCAATGATCACCCTTTTAGTTTTAACGGTAAGATGCCCGAGAAACCATTCGCTCGGTAATAAAATCATCACGCAATATGTCTGATATCTTAATAACGATGGAACGCATTTCGAAGTGTGGACACCAGCTGTATGCTTTGAATATGGAACATAGTAAATTCGTTGATCACTGTTTATTAGTTGACGTGCATTAAGTTTTCCGGAAATTATAAAGTAATGCCAATTGTAATATATTCTAGCGGGTGTACATTCGGCACAACGGTAGATGGTATTTACATTTTATGATCACAAATGACTTGGACTTGGACTTGATCTTCTGACTTACAGAGGTTCAGCTCTAATGGCTATTCCTCTTACGTCTGTAGGAAACATTATTGGAATATGATTTGGTAGTTGTTTTATGATGGGCTATATGTATGGCCCGGAGTGTCCCTCCGAAAGAGGGCGAGGGGGGATTTAAGGTTTATGAATAAAGTCTTACATTATTGTCAAGGAATGGAAGACCAGTTAGGGTTGGGATTGTGTTTATAAAAAAAAGTCTGTTCCCGAGAGGAAGATAAGACGAACAATGCCTAGATGGAGTTGTGGTAGATAGACGTTTATTTCGTGAGAAATTTCTTGATATTAATAAATATGTTGCTTTTGTTAGAGATGATAAGGTAAGCCTGTGATGTTGAAGACATCTTGATGTGGGGAAGAAGCAGAAGACGCTTTTGGAGGGAAAATACGAACCTCATGGAAGATAAAATATTTGTAGAAATGTTATGAAAGTATATGTAAACTACAAAGAATGGTGAAGAAAGTGCCATATATGTAAACGGAGCTAGAAATAGAGGAAGGCCGAGGAAAACGGGACAGGATCAAATCAAACAAATATTAAATGTCGGTCACGTGAAGAGTCGGAGAAATCGGCAACTTGCTCTAATTTCTCACCGTGAGTGCGTGACACGATGTATGAATGTAGAGGAAGCCAAAGAAGTACGTCAGGACAGATCAATGTGTCCATTATTTCAGACTAACCCTCCGGGTGACGGTGTGATAGTTAGCGTATTTTACAATAATTTTATAGTGAACATGTCACACTTCCAGCAACCATAAGTTTACTCCATAAAAATATGTTATATGACAATGTCGCAAGTGCATTGCACATTCTAAAATCAGTGGTGGGACATGATTCATCATCCAATTGCAAGATTCGTCGTCATCTATGACGCACGATATAGTCATGGAACCAAAGCTGATTAGAGGTTGCATGCGTTAAAGTAGCGTAGAAAAGAGAAGTGATAATCGTTCCGTAATATTACTTTCATATTATATATCTCAGCGAATGAAGTATTCATCATTTCAAAACATTTACTCTCACCCATGTGTAGAATGTGCAAAATTAAAGTTGGACAACGGGCCATGGAAAGATCCATTTTGGGTATCTCGCTTACCCAACGTGGAGATTAGAAGACGCACTAAGGTCACCTACATAGGGATACGCATTACAAAGATGAAGTGGCAATGGACTGGGCATGTGTGCCGACGGGATGATGGAAGATGGAGCCAGAGGGTTACTGAATGGAGGCCAAGATTGGGCCGAAGAAATGTCGGTAGATAGCCTACCAGGCGGAGCGAAAATATTGTGCGGACAGCGGGAAGGACCTGTAGAACACTGGCGAAAGATCGAGAGGGATGGCGTGGTAGTGGAGAGGCTTACGTCTAGCAGTGAAAGGAGACAAGCTGATGAAGAAGCTTTTTCTCTCCATTTCTCCACTCGTCCCTGTCTTGTCCCTTCCGCATCCAGGTCGTCCCAGTTATTCGGGTAATATCATCAGTCCAGCTTTTAGGTGGCCTTACGATACCCCTTTTCTTTGTCCATGACTTTTTAAGTATTCTGGGTGTCCATCTGTACTCTCCTGTCTGGCTATATGTCCAGGCCATTACCACTTCAATTTAGCTATACGATACATGAAGTCGGCAGCTTTGGTTCGGCGTCTAATTTCGAAGAAATTAGAAAAATAAAAATAAAAAATAGAAATTACCTTGTAGCGAATGCGCCTTAAAAACATTAGTATGTTTCAATATAATAACATTTACCAAGCTAACGAAAGCGTTTTGTAAAAAAAAAAAATCTTTTGCAGCTTCTTAATTTTAACTTTTTGAGCCATCGTTGCGACTAATTCAAAAATTTAATAAAGACGCATTCATCTACCTTAAATTCCCGCCCTTCATCTTAATTTCGTATTCTGTCGTAGTTATTATAAAACATATATTTCAAATCAATTTTTATTTTTGCAAACATTTCAGCGTTTTTTTTTTCTTCTGACCTTGTATTTTTTAAATGCCACATTCCTAACGTTGCAAACCGTTTCTTTCTAAATTTTTTTTATATTTAAGTGCATATTATATCCATGAATACACATACTATACGTATTTGAATGCATATACACATATGCACACTTAGCATAATATTGTGTCTATCGTGTATAATAATTCACTATAATAATGTTCTCAGCATATGTCTTCCAGGGATGAAGCGGAAATTTGATTAAATAAGTTTTATAAATTATTTAAAAAAAATTATTTGTCGATAAAGTATATTTACCCCAACTTCTATAATATCAAGCTAGACTCGACATTATACTACCTAATTTTTAAGCAAAGATGTATTACTCCAAATTGTGTTGATATACTATTGAAAAACTTGTGTTTTTTTTAGTTTTCTAATATTTTAAATGAGCACCAGGTTTCAGCTAACAAGCATATTTTCAAATATCAGACATTTCTAATCCTTTGGTATTTTTATATAAAATAAAACTATCACTATCAAGTATCGCGTAGATAGAGGTAAACTGTGGGAAATATTGTCGGAATATGGAATAAACACAAAACTGATCACGGCAATTACATCGCTGTACACAGAAAGCACTGCTAGTGTCAGAGTAAATGGGGATCTTACAGCCTGGTTTGATATCAATAAAGGTGTCAAACAGGGGTGTGTAATGTCTCCATGGTTGTTTAATCTATATATGGACAAGTGTATGAAAGAGCTGAAAGGGTTGGAAGCAGGTGCAAAAATGGAAGATGTTTCAGTAAGCTGTTTGTTGTATGCGGACGACGCTGTGCTACTTGCAGACAACGAGCACGAACTGCAAGCCCTGGTGTCTAGGATGTATGAGGTATGCAAGCGATACGATTTGATGATGAATGTGAATAAGTCTAAGGTAATGATTTTCGAAAAAGAAGGAAGCATGACAGTGTGCAACATTAGTGTAAACGGTGAAAATCTGGAACAAGTGGATGAATTTGTTTATTTAGGAAGTATGTTTACAAAGGATGGGAGGGTGGAGAAGGATATTGAAAGAAGGGTTGGGGCAGGCAACAGAATAAATGGTGCACTTAAAGTTGTCATCGCAAACAAAAGCCTATCCAAAAAAGCTAAGATGGCAGTGCACAATGGTGTTCTTGTGCCGACCCTTATGTATGGAAGTGAAGCATGGAACTGGCAAAAGAAGGATGAAAGTAGAATAAATGCAGTAGAAATGAGATCTCTAAGACGAATGTGTGGCAAATCTGTTTATGATAGAGTGACAAATGCAAGTATAAGAAGTGAATGTGGTGCGAATGAAAGTGTTATGAACAAAATAAGGAAAGGGTCATTAAGATGGTTTGGACACATGGAAAGAATGAGTGAAGACAGAATGGTAAAGAAGGTATATGTAAACGGCGTGAACGGAGCTAGAAATAGAGGAAGGCCGAGGAAAACGTGGCACGATCAAATCAATCAAATATTGAATGTCGGTCACGTGAGGAGTCGGAAAAATCGACGTGTGCATGACAAGATGTATGAATGTAGAGGAAGCGAGAGGCGTATGTCAGGACAGAACAGTGTGGCGTTCCATTCTTTCTGCCTACCCCTCCGGGGAGACGGCGTGATGGTAAGTTAGTTAGTTTAGTTAGTTAGTATCACTATCAATATTATAATAAGGGGATATTTTGAAAACTCAGCCGTGCTGGAGGGAGTAGATCTATTTGTTCTCGACAGATATCTCCGACAGCGCCAGCATAGATTGTTCTTTCTTCCGGCCGCAAAACCAAAACAAATTTCTGAGGTATATCTACATGAAGGAGTATGGTAGCTATCCATGGCTCTATCCCACAGCGTTTCTTTTGGGAATGTTGGGGTTGGTTGTTCTCTGGAGCTTCGAAGAGACCGGTTTCTCATAACTTAGAAAACCAAAACAAATTTCTGAGGTATATCTACATGAAGGAGTATGGTAGCTATCCATGGCTCTATCCCACAGCGTTTCTTTTGGGAATGTTGGGGTTGGTTGTTCTCTGGAGCTTCGAAGAGACCGGTTTCTCATAACCTTTCTTTAGATTAATTAGGGGATATTTTGAAAACTCTGCCGTGCTGGAGGGAGTAGATCTATTTGTTCTCGACAGATATCTCCGACAGCGCCAGCGTAGATTGTTCTTTCTTCCGGCCGCAAGAACTAACCTATAACTAATAATGCCGGTAGGAAGAGCAATCAGTACACTGAACAAGATTACCTCGGAGATGGACATCCTTCATATTAGTGATAAAACGTTCACAAGAAAAATACTCTTAGAGAGTATATTGTCTTCCTAAAGATGAATCATCTCTCATGCGTTCCTGATTATTTGCCCTTTCTAAAATAGATGCCTTAAACTGTAATTATGTTTGTAATATCTTTTGAGTGAATAAATAAACTGATAAGCTGATAATCTAATAATTATTAAATCTTAAATTCGAACACATTTGCTTATCGACTTCATTTTTTATGTATTTCGCTTGTTTTTACTTTTGTATAGGTATGCTGTTCGAAACCAATTCCATTTACCATCTTATTAATTAGCTCCGAGTGCTTTTCAATTCAGACTATGTTAAAAGCATTTACTTGCTTTTAAAAAAATTACCCAAGTTTTGAGTACAATTCAATATTTCGCCACTCAGAACATCTAATTGAGAATAACGTTTTTTTAAAGTGCCTGTCGTGAAGTTTAAAATCTACAAGAACTCACGGAGAAAAAGTTACCTAATTTTAAAATAACAGTTTAACTGAGCAATCAACATGATGCCTTGCCGAAGGGATTGGCAGAAAGAATAGACCGCAGCACTGTTCTATCTTGGCTTACTTCTTTCATTTTCTCAACAATCATACACCGTGGCAAAATAATGAAAGTATCATTAATATGGTTTGGACACATGGAAAGAATGAATGACGAATGGTAAAAAAAGTGGATATTAACTATACGAGGTCTGTTCAAAAAGTATCGTGAATTTTGAATTTCCGCTGGCTACGTATATTTGATTTTTGATTTTTTTGTAGCGTTATGTTGGTACTCATGTCCCTTACTTATGCTGACAAGGTCGGCCATTTTGAATGTTTAGTTAATTTTTGACAGCTGTTTTGCTTGGATGTGTTTTGGCTCGTCTTCGATTTTTGCCTATTCCAAAAAATGGATCAAAGAATCTGTATCAAATTTTGTGTGAAAAACAAAATAAAGTGCGCGAACGCATTTCGAATGTTGACTGTGGCATATGGTGAAGCTACCTTGGACCAAAGCAACGTTTATCGGTGGTACAAAATGTTCTCAGAGGGCCGAGAAGATATGAACGACGAAGAGCGTGCCGGACGCCCGAGCACGTCAACAACAGACGAAAACATTGATAAAGTGAAGAAAATAGTATTAGCCAATCGTCGAAAATGGAACTATCGACAGAAATGGAACTATCGACAGATACCGGTTTCGCCAGGCTCGCTGGCATCGTTACCAGTCTGTCGATGCCAGCGAGCCTGGAGAAACCAGTCACTGTCAAAATAAAGACAAAAGTGGAAGTAGTTACAAAAACATAGTTTTATTAAATTATTATTTAAAATGATTTTCCATCAAGAGATTTCAGTAAAATCATTTGATTATCTTAATAAAATATACTTTCTTTACCATTCTTTTGTTCATTCGTTATTTCCATGTGTCCAAATCAGCTTAATGAACAATTCATTATTTTGTTCATAACGCCTTCTTTCGCACTTCATTCAGTATTTGGCACACTCATATAAAAGTTTACCACAAGTTCGTATAAAAGAACTACTTTCTACTCCATTTATTCCATTTTCATTCTTCTTTTGCCAGTTCCATGATTTTCTGCCATTTATAAGGGTCGGTACAAGAATCACAGTTTTATTTAATCAATATGAATGAAAACGTCTATTTTCCATAAGTTTTATTATAATTGATGATATTGACATGTTTCGCCTTTCTAAGGCATTATCAAATCCATTCGGGGAAACGGGTTGATGGTTAGTACATAAGAAAGTCTCTTTTTTTAAAGTATATAACAGGTCGTTTGAACCCTATTACGGTATACAATTTAATTTTTAACTATTATATTGATTCTCGTGACATGTGATAGGTAGCCAATCTATCGCCATTTTATTGTCACGTGAATTCTACACCAGACCAAAGACAGTGTGACAATCACACTGCGATTGCCGGGAATCGAACCCGGGACCTTCGGTATGGAAGTCGCAGCTTAAACCACTCTGCCACGAAGGTCGTCAATATTATTTTCAATTTTCAATTTTATTTTCAATATTACGAAGTTCGGTCCTGTGCTCGTGTGAACGTTTGCGATATCCTTCTAGATGGAAATGAATTCCTCGGAGAGCGTAAATCAAGTTGTGCGAAGATTGTTAACTTAATGTCAAAGTGTAAATTTACGCCTCACTACACTTGGGTAGGATTTAAAATATATATAAAACTTCAAGAGAAATCGATGAATCCCTGATTACTTTGTTAACCATGTATAGCAATTTTTTTTCATACAACAGGTCGTCGAACCCCATTTACTATAACTAGCTAACTAACCCCATTTACTGTAACTAGCTAACTAACTAACTAACCATCACGCCGTTTCCCCGGAGGGATAGGCAGAGAGAATGGATCGCCACATGGTTCTATCCTGACAAAACACTCGCGCTTCTTCTATATTCACACATCGTGACATCCACGCTCGTCGATTGTTCCTACTTCGAATATGGCCGCTTTTCAGTAATTGATTAATTTGGTCATGCCATGTCTTCTTTGGCCTTTCTCAACTTCTTTTTTTATTCACACTACTTGTGTATATATTTCGGAAATCGACGTCTTTTATATTATTGAAGATCTCTTAGACGAATGTGTGGATACTCTGTGTATGATGGAGTGTCGAATGAAAATAGAAGAAGTGAATGCGGTGCGAATGATGGTGTTATGAACAAAAAGGATCATTAAGATGCTTTGGACATATGGAAAGAATGAATGAAGTAATAATGGTTAAAAATAGTATATGTTAACGATGTAAATGGAACCAGAAATAGAGGAAGAACGAGGAAAACGTGGCACGATCAAATAAATCAAATATTGAATGTCGGCCATGTGAGGAGTCAGAGAAATCGACGCGCGTGCATCACACGATGTATGAATGTTGAGGAAGCGAGAGAAATATGTCAGGAAAGAAATGTGTGGCAGTCCATTCTTTCTGCCTACCCCTTCGGGGAGATGGCGTGATGGTTAGTTACTTTCTGGGGATAAATACTCTTGACTTTAGAAAGAACCTTGTCTTCCTAATGTAGAACCATCTCTAATGAGTTTCTGCTATTATGTTGTATTTTTATAACATTTTATTTGTACTCAATAGATGCCTTAAACATTTTGCTGTTTTGTAATGTCTTTTGAGTTAATAAACTGATTTGATTTAATTTGAACATATATAGATAACCATGGACCCCAAAGCTTGACTGAGTCAGCTCTGTAGAATTGAAAGTAAACTCGTAATAATAATATTAATAATAAATTGTATAATTTATAGAGCGCCATTTTTATGAATTACTCATCTCAAGGGCGTAATAATCTTCATAGAAATAAAATTTTAGCCACTTATTATTTAATATCCTTGAGAAAACCGCCAGCAAGGATCATTATATTTTGAAATAAATAATAAAAACATCTTAATGATCCTTTCATTATATTGAATGCAAAATATGAAGATTATCCAAAACTGACGTTCCCTATCGTATTTATAATAACGAGTTGTTGTGCTTATAACAATTTTTCGAAAATTTTAGTATGTTTGAACAAGGGCACCGATACCCTTTAGTATTGTCTCCTTATCTACATGTATTAGAATTACTCGTGTGCGTATCGACCAACAATCTATTTGCTTCGTACCCACATATTGTAGATCTAGTCACACGTTATTTGTGCACTAATAATGTCAGAGTAAACAATTTCACGAGACAAATTCGTGGCCCGTCACCCCGTCCACTGCCCCTGCCGGGAGACGTGTAATTATTTTTGACATGTCGCGCCCTAGGGCACCTTATCTATTGACATTCTGGTGTTCAGTATTTTAGTTTGTCAAATATCCCATCGGTAGGACAGCCATTGTAACTATGAAAGTTTACGGACGAGTCACACTAACGCGGAGACGTTTATTTGTAATTATAATCTGACGCACGAAAGACAGCGCAGGCGTGACAGTTAGACGATGATTAATTAGAAAATTAATGTGATAAAACTTTCAACTTCAAATCTTTCAAATCTCTTTTTTATTATCGACATAATAAAAATAGGTCAGAATATACAAAACCTGCGTAAGGCCTATACTGACATAGCATTGAGACCAGAGCGGATACCATAAGAACGAAGGCTAAAGTGCGAGCGGCGGAGATACGGACGCTGATGATGATAGCAGGTCGAGATAGGGTGAGGAACACGGCTATCCGCGAAATTAATTTTAGTAATTGATTAATTTGGTCATGCCATGTTTTCCTCGGTCGTCCTCGGCTTCTTTTCCCACTCACGCTGCTTGTGTACAACTTTTTAACCATTCTAATCTCATCCATTCGTTCCATATGTCCAAACCATATCAGGGATCCGTTTTTAATTTTATCCATGATGCAGTCATCTGCCTTACAATTCTTTCTTATTTCATCGTTCGGTATTCTATCATACAACGTTTTCCCGCACATTCTTCTTAGTTATCTCATTTCTACGGCGTTTATCCTGCTTTCATTCTTCTTTTGCCAGCTCCAAGCTTCACTTCCATACATGAGGGTTGGCACTAGAACTCCATTGTGTACTGCCATCTTTGCTTCTGTGGATATATTTCTATTTGCAGTAATGACTTTGAGTGCGCTATTTATTTTATTCCCAGCACCAACCCTTCTTTCGATGTCTTTCTCCATTTTTCCGTATCTTGTAAACATGCTTCCCAGATACGTAAATTCACAGAATTGATACCTTTATTTTATAAAATATACTTTAGATTTTTTGTATGGTTGCTTTACGATTTATCCAATGCAGAGTCAAGCCAGTATGTAGCTCGTGAGTGTGTACGAAGCTAGCATTTATTGCCAGTACTCACGCTAGTACACGTAAGACAATGTGACTGAGAGTATGCGAGCAATTGACCCAATAGCACAGAGCAGCTATTCCCCGATGATCTCCGCTGGCATGATGGCAGGGCAAGGGGTCAATTAGCCCGGAGCAGGATGTCGTTAGTTGTCCAACTATTGTTTCGGGCTGAATGTGTAACAAGCGGTGCACCTTCAATGATAAGAGATGACAAACACAATGTGCTTCGGAGATAGATAGTAAAACTCAATATATAGAAACGTACCTTAATGTTTTTATATGTGTAATGTCTCAAATCAAATCAAATCAAATCAAATCAAATCAAATCAAAGGCAATTAGTTTATTTACTCAAAAGGCATTACAAACAGCATAAATGTTTAAGGCATCTATTGAGTACAGGTAAGATATTATACACATACAACATAAATACTAATAAAGCAATAAAGCAAAGATGGCAGCACACAATGGAGTTCTAGTGCCAACCCTCATGTATAGAAGTGAAGCTTGGAGCTGGCAAAAGAAGGATGAAAGCAGGATAAACGCCGTAGAAATGAGATCACTAAGAAGAATGTGCGAGAAAACGTTGTATGATAGAATACCGAACGATGAAATAAGAAAGAAATGTAAGGCAGATGACTGCATCATGAATAAAATTAAAAAAGGATCCCTGAGATGGTTTGGACATATGGAACGAATGGATGAGAGTAGAATGGTTAAAAAGTTGTACACAAGCAGCGTGAGTGGGAAAAGAAGCCGAGGACGACCGAGGAAAACATGGCATGACCAAATTAATCAATTACTAAAAGGCGGCCACATTCGAAGTCGGAATAATCGACGTACGTGCATGGTACGATGTATGAATGTAGAGGAATCCCGAGAGGTATGCCAGGACAGGCCAGTGTGGCGATCCATCCTCTCTGCCTACCCCTCCGGCGAAATGGCGTGATGGTTAGTCAGTAACATAAATACCAGAAACGCATTAGTGATGGTTCGACATTAGGAAGACAAGATACTTTCCAAAGTCAAGAGTACGAGTATTTGTCCCCTGAACGTACTTTCACTAACATGAAAGACGTCGATCTCCGAGGAGACCGCGTTCAGCAGACTAATTGCTCTTCCCACCGGTGTCACCAGAGGCAGATTCGTTCTGGCGGCCGGTAGATAAAACAATCTGTGCTGTCGCTGTCGAAGATATCTATCGGAGACAAAAAGACCAACATCCTCCAGTACGGCCGAGTTCTCGAAGTATCCCCTAATTAATCTAAAGAAATGGGTTATTAGATGTCCAACTCTTCGAAGCTGTAGAGAATTGGTTCCGAACATTCTCAAAAGAAATGCCATGGGATAGAGCCACGGATATCTACCATACTCCCTCATGTAGAGATATCCAGAAATTTTTTCTGAACCCTCTCCAGCATAACGGGATATCTCGCATCGTGAGGACTTCATATCACAGAACCACTTTCGAGTCTGCTCCGAACCAATGTGTTATATAGGACTCTGATCACATTGCTATCCCCGAAAACTCTTCCGGTCCGGACGACCTTAATGTTTTTTTTATTTTGTAATGTATAATGTCTCATCACAAAGAAATCGAAAGAAGAATCACAATTGGCAACAAAACATTCTTCTCTCTACTACCAGTGCTCAAATCAAGAAACGTACACAGGAAAACCGAAATCACCTGTATAAGACAATCATCCGAACAGTGGTGACCTATGGGTGTGAGCATGGACAATGACAGCGAAATTCGCAGAGCGACTGGATACTTTTGAGAGAATGGTGCTGCGCGGAATTCTGGGACCTGTGAATGACGGTGAAGACTGGAGAGTGCGGCATAATGACGAGCTGTACCATATTTCCAAAGCTCCCAGTCTCTCCACACAGGTCAGACTGAATAGACTGAGATGGGCCGGTCACGTGCAGAGGATGGCGTCATCGCGAACCCCAAAAAGATTGCTTGAGTGGCAACCAGGTGGAAGAAGACCAATAGAACGACCAAGGATGCGATGGGAGGATGAAGTTGGGAGAGTGTTTATAAGTTTAAAAATACAATGTAAATTTGTTGTGTTATATTTGATGATAATTTGTAAAATTTTAAAACGTCCTTTATCTCTATCTAGGCGGAATTATAATACATTTTCGGTTTCTTCGATTTAAATGTGCCGACGATGACCGGCAGAAAACGAAAATAATCGAAATGTTCAATAAACGAAACCCTTCTTTCGTGTGAATTTGATATTCCAACTCAATCGGCGATCGGTTCCACCATAATGGCACAATTAGTTATGCAAAAGCGTTTGCAACACGTTTCTGTGACCGAAAAAATCAATAACATTTGTGAGAATATCTTCATCGCCATCATTCGCTAACCCAATGTTGTAAATTGTCATTCATTTTTGTTTTACGTTGTTCTAGACTTCTAGACAATCCATATTTTATCTTCCACTTATCTTGTTGACATCATACTACTTTCTCGCGATAGTAAGGTATACTTAATGTGATCAGCGTGTCCCGGTTTCCCCGGAAACAGCTTCGGGACGCCAAAATGTCCCGTTTTCGAAACGAAAGAAACTCGCATTAGAATTTAAAAATATATAAAAAAGCGCGCAAATAAGAATCCTGGCGGAAGAATCTAGTACCAGTAGATGAAGACGTGGGCATGCGCAGTAAAAGAATACAGTATTTTCATTGCGATTGCGCATAAAATCTCATAATGCATCTGACCAGAGATAAACGATAATTGAAGAGAAAACATACTCTTTGCTCTTTGATCTGACGTTTACAGAGTTGAAGTGATTAAATTTTATTTTGTGTGAACCCTTAGCTTCAAAAATGACAATTTTGGCAATTTTCGCGAAAACAGCGCTATATATGTTGTCCAAATTCATTATTATTATTAAGTACCTACCTTTTTTTTGGTGTCTCGTTTTGGAGGAAAAAATAAATGGTCACGTTAGGTATACTACCGCCAAAACGAAATAAGTAAACTCATCATTTGATCTACCTGTAATGGCATTGAGACGAGAGCTGACACCACTAGAATAAAATGTTTGGTTTAGTTATTGATTAATTTCCTCCCACCATATTTTCCTCGGCCTACCTAGACTTTTTTCTGTTCACAATATTGGTATATATCCTTTTAACCATTTCAATTCCATTATCAATTCATTTATGGTGACATTTTCTGAATGTTTTTAGGACGCATTCATCTGCCTCACATTCCGTTCTTGTTTCTTCATTCTTCTTCTTTCTGTGTCCTGTCAGGTCTCCCTAACGTTGAATTTCACCTCATAGTGATGACCTGGGTATATATCCAGAGTGGTATCCCCTTGCCTTCTCTGGAGGATTTTCTGTCGGGGTTACCTTCCCTTAGCTGGGTGTATTCAGTTTTATGGCGCTGGAAGCTCGCCATTCGTCCTCTCTCTATCTGCTATGGCACTAATAGTAATATGTGCCACGTTGCCCGGGGTTCGCGGGGTCTTTAAAAGACCTCTCGTGGACGCTAGAGAGTTGGAATTGATAGTAGTGTTGCTGTTGTAAATGCAACATGGCGCCTTACGACATTTTGTAGAGGCATACTTTCCAGCAAAGCATACCCCATCGTAGCCCTACTACCCTTTTGAACCCCTTGTTTCTTCATTAGGTATTATAAAATACATCGTTTTTCTTCAAATTATTCTTAGCAATCTCCTTTCTATGGCATTTATCCCACTTCCATGAATACTACACATTCCATGCATAAGCGTGAACTCTATAAATAAAAGTCGGTATTGTTTTTTTAAAACTTATTATAACGGGAAAGATTGAAGGACGATGTGGTCCTAGCAGAAGTCAAACGTCTTGGCTGCACAATGTTAAAGTCAAGACTGGAATAAGGAGTGTAGAGGAGTTATTCCGGGCGGCGCAATTCAGAAAAGCCTTTTCAGAAGTGATGGTCAACATTGGAGAACCCTGATATAGCAAAAGAAGAATAAGAAAGTTGTTTTTTTTCTAGTTACGTTCTAAGTATACATATTTACCTGCTATGATATTTTTGAAACACACGTCGAATTAAAATTCAGCTCTGGTTTCGGTTCGTATGATTTTTTTTTACGATCCTTATCTTTTTCTTAGCCATCTACAAACTACAGTAAGGCTGTATATCTCATAGATTTCTTTGAAGATTATGCGATATATGTTTGTATTTATATTGTCATTCCTTCGAGGACAGTTCGTCGAATAGCTATCAAATTACCCCACCCAACTGAAGACTAACTTGGTGCCAACCGCTTAGATCAGATGGGCAGATCCCAGCATCGATGTGGTTTTGTGATTCAAACCGCAGAGTCAACTTTTCGTGGAAACGATTCGAATTCCCGTACGCCTCAACGAAAGCTCTTCGATTCTCACAGCCTACAATAAATTAGTATTTATTTGAAAGTGTGGTAGTAAAAAAATCATTTTTATGACACACCTAACGTGAAATAAAATTCCTTTAGAAGATAAAATAAATATTTTAGCAGCGAACTGCCGAAACCGGTCGAAGCCATAAAATCACGTGGAATGAAACATATTATATTTTTCTTCAGCTTGTCTCCATCCACTGCTGGACGTAAGCCTCTTCACCCCCACGCCATCCCTCTCGGTCTCTCACCAGTGTTCTCCAGCCCCTTCCAGCTGTCCGCACAATATCTTCGCTCCACCTGGTAGACTGTCTCCCGACACTTCTTCGGCACAACCTTGGCATCCATTCAGTAACCCTCTGGCTCCATCTTCCATCATCCCGCCTGCTCACATGCCCAGCCCATTGCCACTTCATCGTTGCGATGTGTATCCCTATGTCGGTGACTCTGGTGCGTCTTCTAATCTCCACGTTGGGTATATGGTATCTAAGCGAGATAACCTTCATGGATCTTTCCATGGCCCATTGTCCAATGCACAAAATAAAATTTGCACAACGGGCCATTAATTATATATTATAAAGCAATTACCGACCCTTATGTATGGAACTGGCAAAAGAAGGATGAAAGTAGAATAAATGCAGTAGAAATGAGATCTCTTAGACGAATGTGTGAATACTCTGTGTTTGATAGAGTGTCGAATGAAAATATAAGAAGTGAATGCGGTGCGAATGATGGTGTCATGAACAAAATAATGAAAGGATCATTAAGATGGCTTGGACATATTGAAAGAATGAATGAAGAAAGAATGGTAAAAAATTATATTTTAATGATGTAAATGGAACCAGAAATAGAGGAAGACCGAGGAAAACGTGGCACGATCAAATAAATCAAATATTGAATGTCGGCCATGTGAGGAGTCAGAGAAATCGACGCGCGTGCATGACACGATGTATGAATGTTGAGGAAGCGAGAGAAATATGTCAGGAAAGAAAAGTGTGACAGTCCATTCTTTCTGCCTACCCCTTCGGGGAAACGGCGTGATGGTTAGTTAGTTAGTTAGTTTAAAGCAATTTTTTTTTTTCTTTTTCTTTTCATTATTTGCCATGTTAGAAGTCAGAAACATCGACGTGCGCGCTTAACTCGCTGTATGAATGTGGAGGAATCTCAAAAAATGTGTCAGAATAGTCGTGTGGCAGTCTATTCTCTCTGCCTTCCCTTTCGTGGAAACAGCGTGATGCTTTGTTGTTGTTTAACATCAGAACGTTGTGTTATCGTGACGGTGGATTGAGAATTTCATTAGGCACGGGCCCATAAGTTACGCGTTTTCATTTACCTTCTCCGGGCGTGTGATGGCCATCCATCGGTATTCCGGTAAGACCCTCGTGTGTGTGGAGCCATTAACAGCTATCACCAATTCACGGAGATAAGAGCGGACAAAGGAAGGATGTGCGGCACACGACGGCGGACAATGGAGCCGTGAATGAGGGAAACCTCTCTCAAGAGTCGCCCAAGAACAATATCGTCACGGAAGACGCGCGTGCGCTTACATCAGTCGGCACGTGTTATCTGTGATAGTGAAGTGCTAACCCGGTGGGAGGGTTATTGTATGTAGATGCCGAGTAGGTACTCATCAAAATGTTACAAGTATACATACGAATTTATTATATGTTATAGAATATATAATAGAAAAAACATACATTTCACAAGACATAATTGAAGACTACAGGGGAAAAACAAGGAATGTCAGTAGAAGGTTAATTAGAATAAATTGAGAATAAAGCTAATCAAAGTCTATATATTTCTTAGCAATGAGCAATCGATTATCTGGCCATAGTCGATGACACAGATGATTTTTGAATATGAAAATTTTACTGTGGATAGATACGTACAAATGCCGCTAGATGGCATTTTAACATTTATTTTGAATTTTAACTGACATTCCTTGTTTTTCCCCTGTAGTCTTCAATTTATATAGAAATTAATCTTCTTCTTCTTATTGGGGGGAGCTGATCTGCGGGAAAAAATACAAACCCAAGTAAACAAGGCAGCTGCAATCTCTGGGGCTCTAAAATCCACAATATGGAAAAACAAAGACATGGCCACAAGAGTAAGATGAGAATCTATAAAGCATGCGTAAGACCAATAATAACATATGGCGTCGAAGCAAGGGCAGACACAGTAAGGACCAAACAAGTTTTGAGGACTTCCGAAATCAAATCAAATCAAATCAGTTTATTTAATCAAAAGGCATTACAAACAGCATAAATGTTTAAGGCATCTATTGAGTACAGGTAATATATTATACACATACAACACAACACTAGGAACGCATTAGTGATGGTTCGACATTAGGAAGACAAGACACTTTCCAAAGTCAAGAGTATCTGTCCCCTGAACGTACTTTCACTAACATGAAAGACGTCGATCTCCGAGGAGACCGCGTGAAATGAAGACACTGAGGACGATAGCAGGCAAGACACTGAGGGATCGCGTGAGGAACATCAAAATAAGAGAGATATGTGAGGTTGGGGATATTATAAGATTGAGCAGACAGCGAAAAGGGACTGGTACGGTCATATCTAAAGAATGGACACCACCAGACTTCCCTATATTTCATTGCAAAATCAACCTCACGTGGAAGACCTCCTAAAATATGGAAGGACAGCCGGGAATCTACCTCACAGGAGGAGCAACACTCTGGAGAACAGGCCACATAGGTCTACAATAAGAAGAAGAAGTTTAATTTATTGCTATTGTTAACTGTGTGTAGAAATTTTGTGTCTTTTTTATCGAAACTATGGTCAAATTCAATACAATGGTTAGCCATCTCAGAAAAAATAGTATGTTTGGTGAAAGCTTGTTTGTGTTCGTTGATAAGTGTTTTAAATGTTCGTCCTGTTTTGCCTACGTAAAAAGCATCACAATCTCTACATTTAATTTTTCTAAATTTCATTTTTTATATTTTTATTTTTTTATATTATCATCATGTATTATTATTATTTATTAGTTCTTACTGATAAAAAAAATATTAGTACTTAAAACAAATAGTCCAGGTAAGTTTTTAAATTTGAATTATTGAATCGAATTTTAAACACCTTTTTATATTAGTCTTTCTTTGTTTAGTTTTTAATATATTTGTACACCTGAAGATGGAGGTATCCTCCGAAGCATGTCGTGTTTTTTAATATTATTTCAATAACTAGTGGATTAAACAAAGTTATTTTCAATTTCCCAAGTAATATTACTATGGAATTCCACAGTGTTAATGCCTTAGCGTTCAATAATATATATGATGTATACGCATATTTTTCGAACACCCGTCAAAATGACGGATATCAGTAAATACGAGTATAAAATAAACGCCAGTAAATCTAGTGTTAGCAACCAATTGTATATTTGCCTCCTTCGTCTTATACCGCTGATATCGTCTTCATCAATCTTTGCCACTGATCGCTGCATCACGCTTCTAGCAAAGTTCATAAATACATACACGTAGTGGAGCTTAATTCTACCTTCTCCTTCCAGACACTTGTGCCGGATACCCCATGCTATCTAAATTGATCTGAAAATCTCTACTATCATATTAATTTAATAATTTTTAATGCATAAACTGTTCTTCATAACATTATTTTTTAACTATTGTGTATTATAGATACGAGTGTGGGGTTATAAAATAACAGTTCTTGGTCGAATCCATCATGAATTATAATCAACTTTCAAGCTTAAAATAACATTATTTATGCTAATGAAAGCATATATTTTCTAGATTTTTTATAGTTTATGTTTTGCTGTGCTAAGGCATTATCAAGGCGTAATTAGCAAAGCAAAACATTCCATAAACTATAATAAAACTTAAAAAAAAACAGACGCTTTAATTCGTATTCATTAATTAACGGCCCTACTTTCAGGTTATTTTTCGAGAAACGTGCAAAAAAAGCAGGTTTTTTATTAATGAAATTTAATTAAATATTAATTTTATTTTTTTTAATTACGACACATCAAAAACTTGGCCGCACACTTCGCCTGCCCCTTGTAAAACTATCATATTTAGGAAGACTTGTACTCAAGTGTTGTTGGCACACGTTTGTACATTTTAGGTACATTACTTAATCTCAAGCGCGCACGTGATACGGGATAGCGCAGAATGGTACAGTCAAAGTGAACGTATTACGTACGTTCAAATACGTAGGGTGGTTAATATAGAGTTTTACAGCATTGCTTAAAAACACTTAATAACTTATAAGTAGAAAGTACTAGTACAAATTTCGGGGATCGAGCCTTTGCAGTAGCTGGCCCATAAGCTTGGAACAATCTCCCTTCATACCTTAGATGCATAAATGATCCGACAGATTTTAGATTTAAGCTGAAAACCCATATTTTTCACATTTTATACTCAAATTAAAACCCAATTTGTATATTTGTTTTATTTTACTTTCTAACCGATCGCGAATATCAGATGCAGTGTTCATATTTAGATTTTTTACATTTAAAACACGTCTTAATGCGTCATTGAGGTGATTACATCTCAAAATCGGTGCTTTAAAAGATAGCATTGTATTATTATTACTATTATTACAGCTATATTAATATAATAATCTAAGCTATATTCAATATAAGCTTGAAGAAGAAATTAAATTGATTTTCGAGAAATGCTATTGAATAAGTTAATTCAATATGAATAACGAAAATGAAAAAATCGTATATCGACTGATTTCGACATCTCGTCCATAGAAAGAGTAGAAAAAGAATAAATGGATAAGAATACTACAGCTAAAAGCTTTATATCAAATCTCATTTTGAATGTATACTTTCTACTCTTTTCATTTAAGTTAACTGTTTTTAAGCAATGCTGTAAAACTCTACATTAATTAGTCAATACGAATGAAAGTGTCTGTTTTAAAAAAAAAAAAATTATAGTTTATGGGATGTTTTACTTAGCTAATTACGCCTTGATAATGCCTTAGCACAGCAAAACATAAAATATATCTTAATAGATGACGCTAGTGTAGAGTGAACCAAAAAAAATGGGAAGATAAGTGCAGAATTCTAGCATCTTCCAAAAATTTGTCAGATGTGGTGGTCGTAAGAAGGGCGGAATGGGGAATGTTGTTAAACATAAAGCGATCGCTCAACCCAACCAATGACAGGTCATAAGTCCTGTAAGCGCCTCGGCCACCATATTCTGTTCCCAGAAAATAATTTACATCTTCGTCTCTATTGAGATATAATTAATCCTTATAAAAAAATCTCATTTTCGGTATTAAATATTTTAAGGTCCATAGAACATATAATATTTATATAAACGGTCAATGAAACAAACCGATGCTGAACAGAGTTAATTGTTTTAAACATTTATTGTAGTATGTTACTACCTACTCGTATTTTAAATGGTCTTATTTGAAAAAAGATATTGAATTCCGTATTCAAATGACGAGAATGCATAATACAATATTTACGTACGAAGTTTTGTTAAACATTCATACAATAAATTCAATGAATCGCTAACATTACTCTTATTATTATATCAAATTACTTTTGAGTAAGAACCTCTCTTTTGATATTTCAAAACAAAGTGCGCACTCCAAAGTCTAGACCCGATCCCAACAAAAATTTCTATACCATAACATAGAACGTTTAACAAAGAAGCTCCTCCAATTTTCATAAAAGCTTCCATTCATAGCTGGAACTGTTTCCGTTATTAATTCGTTAAAAAGAGGAAGGCCGTTGAGTGCTTGAAGGGATGAAACACGAGAGGGCACACTTTCGATAGGATGGGGGATTGGGGTAGCGGTGGCGTGGACCACCCTTGTTGGGAGGTCGGTAACACGACGCCAACCCCTGTACTAGCTGCTGCTCCCGAACTTTGCTTACTGTCGATCGTAAAACTTATTAGATCTACCCGTTAAACCTCAAAATTAAAATACTAGTGTTTTATTTATTATACATTTTCTATTAATAATTTTGATAATCGATTACCGTGTACATGGTTTTAATGGTTTCGAAATTAGGTAACACATCATTGGAAAACATTAAATATATAATTCTACTTCTGTATGTTCGTATTATAAATCAAAATCATAATAAGCAAACAAAAACATTGTTTGCTAACACTAGCTGACCCGGCGAACTTCGTACCGCCTCTCAATCAATAAATGTTGTGTTAACTTATTAGTTGAATTAAAATCAGTCATTTATTAAGTTAAAATGATTGCTCAAAATGAATTGATGTGCAAAAATCAAAATGAAAAGTATTTGAAATACATTAATATGAATGTAATTCATATGGCGGCAAGGGATTTGCTTTATTGAAGCGAATCGAAATGATTCGAATTATTGCACTTCTTTCTGTTAAACTATTGTATTGTATTTGCTGGATGGGATGCACTCGGGTTGATTTTTTTCCGATGTTTTAATAGTTATTCTGCTATTCGGGACGGAGACAAATCCAACAAACCAAAGCTCATCAAAATCGGTCCAGCCGTTCTTGAGTTATAAATGGGGTAACTAACACAAATTTGTTTTATTTTATATTATATAGATATAGATTTTATTTATTATTTCTTAAACAATGATGTATCATAATACTCCAAATTAAACATTAGAACGAAATCGAAAACAAAACACAAATGAAAACATCTGTTTTCTAGAAGTTTTATTATATTTTTTGGGAATGACATGTTTCGCCTTTTTAAGGCATTATCAAATCCCAATCCCCTAGAAGGAGTAGGTTTAATTACCAGTGCGTTTGGGCATCATAGCTTACTTTCTACTACTACCGAATATAAAGAAAATCAGAAATACACTTTTAATCTAGGCAATTATTTTAACCAAAAAAAGTGTATATTTTTTGAATATATAAAATAATGTGTAATGCAAATCTTCATCTATAATGTGTAATGCAAATCTTCATCTGTATGAGTCTTATTTCTGCGTTTCTAAGATAGAAAGAATAATGACGTCAATGGCTAATTTTCTCCCGTTCTTGAATAACCACAAATATATTTTTTCATACTTTCCCATGGCGGGGCAGACGAGACCCTCATATTCACATTCGATCCCAAGGGTGGCACACGACACGCGTAAATTCAATATTTACCCAATTGCAAGCAACCCCCCGCTATTTTAAAATTAAGAACATGACCCTTCAGATTTTTCAAACACAGATGGGCGTCATTGAAACATCGAGAACAGAGTTTCCGAAAAATAAATTGCATTGATCGGTGGTACCAAATATAATGTTTTGATTATTTCATTTATCATGACTTTTGTTTAAACACGTTGATATCCCAAAAATATGTAAAATAGTATATTAAAAAAAAACATTAATTGAATATTCTTGGTTTATTGTAATAACGAAAAAAATAAATTCTTTATAATATGTATTTCATTTTATTCCATTTTTATTTAAGTTTACCGGTTTCGGCAGCTCGCTGCCATCTTCTGAGAATTCTCTCACTAGAAGATGACAACAAGCTGCTGAAACCGGTCGTAACTAAATAACAACTGTAACAAAACTAAAAACATAGTTGAGGATATTATAAGATGGAGCAGAGAGCGAAAAATGGACTGGTACGGTCATGTTCAAATAATGGACACCACCAGACTCCCCTATATTGCATTGCATAATCAGCCTAATGGGACTCGTCCTCGTAAAAGACCTCCTAAAAGATGGAAGGATAGCTGGGAACCTACCTCACAGGAGGAGCAACACTCTGGAGAACAGACCACATAACACACACATACTTTGTTCCACTATACTTTTTAACCGATCGCGAAAATCAGATGCAGCGTTCACATGTAGATTTTTAGATTTAAAACACGTCTTAACCGTCGCGTTGCCATGTGGTCAATTGAGTTTCCACTGCCAATTTAAAGTTGATTTTCTTAAAACCTATGGACCCTAATATTATTAAAAAAATTGTAATCCTCCATTGAAGTGTTCTCAATATTTCGTAATAAAAAAAAGCAAAAAATTACTTCCTTCATCCCAAAAAAAAATATTTTTAAGACTGCCCTCACCTTCATTCGTGTTAAGGTAGAATTTGTTTTGCTAATATTTACAACTTTATCAAAAGTGACAAATACTTACTCGCTGTTTTGAACATATTATAAATTATATGTTTGGCCTTTTCTCATAGGTACGTAATAATACCGACTGTGGACGGAAACGCAGCACGCAACTTAATAATATCAGAACTGTGAAAATATTAACACTTTACCAAAAGGGACAAATATTAATACGTACTCGTTGTCTTGAACGTACTATACATTTTGCCTGGGTACCTTTATCATACGTAAATTATAGCGCCACGGCCGCGGCGCGGCGCGGCGGGGCGAGACAAGTTCATACTTGGTGTCAGTTGCTCATATGCTGTGACGCATTCCATATCAGAAATCGCATGGTTCCAGAAAAAAATTAATAATGATATGTTTTTCAAATAATCCATGTATGTTATAGATATCGATCTATTCCTAATGAAATTCCCTACAAGATGACATAAATTAAATTTTGATTCATCGAGTCATATGCTTGATATTTAGATAAAGTTAGCGGTAAACTGAATTGACCACATGGGAGCGAGCGTTTTGTTTTGAACACGGTACGTTAAGGGTTAATGCACCCTTGAGGTGATTACATCACAAAAACGGCGCTTTAAAATTTAGCGTATTATTATTATTATTATAATTATAGGTCGACAACAAGGAAGAAGAGTTTTAATTTTTTGATTAATTTTCATTACATAAGTTTTTTTAGGACTAAGATTAATTATCTCAATCGAAGGTATTAGAAGGTATCACTGAAATAATAGCACATTATTACGAAGAAAAACTGGGGTGTGTCCAGGATTTAACCCTGGTTTCTTAGATCAGGAGTCAAACGTTCTGTCCTATAGAGTCTAGACCACATTCCGGATTATTTATGCACATTACAAATCTAATATCAGACGCATTAATTCTTCTGTTACACGGATTAACTTTGTACGTGTTTCAAATAATACATTTGTCTGTGTATAAAGCAAAAATGTATTACCCACATTTCTGTCGATGCCAAAAGTCTGGTGAATGAACCTGAACAAGGGCTTATGGTATATACATCTTGCGAAGTTTATAGTACGCACTCAACTAGGGTGGGTTTTAACCCCAGTGAATATGTGTTTTTTTTTTTTTTACGTATACAACAGGTCGCTTGAACCCAATTACAGTATACAATTTGTTTTAAGCTGATATATTGATTCTCGTGACATGTGACAGGTAGCCAATCTATCGCCATTTTATTGTCACGAGAATACTACGCCAGACCAAAGACAGTGTGATAATCACACTGCCATCGCCGGGAATCGAACCCAGAACCTTCGGAATGGGAATCAGAGCTCTTACCACTCTGCCACGAAGGTCGTATATAATATAATTAGCACTATTAATAGTGAGATCGTTCATTGATATAAAGAAATAGGGCGATACATGATTGAGAGATTTTTAAACTTCAAGTTTAAAATAAATATTCTTGTGACGAACATCTCCTGATTTTTAGAAATATTGCCTGTTGATTGAAAAGTTACAGAAAAAGTTTTTACGTTTTTTGTACCTCAAAAAAAAACGGTTATTACCCCTGGCTGTACCCAACTGATTTATTGCTGGATATGCTGGACTACCAATCATTGGAAATTAAATTAACTATCCATTTAGGCGTTCCATCAATCCACTTTAAGTCTGCAGGGAGACCGTTCCAGACCGAGGGGTCAGCTGCAGCAAAGGCCCGGTCGCCGAAATTTGTGCGAGGATAACGCTTTGGTACTTGCATACAATTTACCCATCGCAGAAGACCTTGCTGATCGCATTGTAGACTGCCTCGCTTTCAGGTTCTCGGTGATGCAGAGTTCAGATATGTAGGCTATAGTTTTATAAACTTCACTATTTTGGGCTCGTTAGTATGAGAATACAGACGTTAAATTTAAGAAACAACTAAAGACTGTACTATTGGGTCAGCTTTTTCTGCGCCCTTGGGGTAGTTTTTCTCCTCCGGTCTCAATATAACGATTGGTCTGCAGCAAAGTGACGCATCTCCTCTTTCACTCCGCTCGGTCCTCGGCAACTCTTTTCAACTCCGCATAAGAGGTGCAGCCCATATCTCGGTAAATCTGGTCTAGGTACTCTTGGCGAGGTCGTCCTCTGCCAATCGATCCCTCGACCATTCCCTCAACACATTATGCAGGAACATTCGTGTCGCAACACATGACCAATCCATATTGCGCGCCTCTCAGCTCAGTGGCGGTACTCCCATAAAAGCCCAGAAGCCCGGCTTGCGTAAGATATTGTGAATGAATACCTCTTCTGGCTTACAGAGGTTCAGCTCTTGTAGCTATTCCTCTTACGTCTGATGGGAACACTGTTGGAAGATGATTTCGTGGGTTGTTGGTTTATGCGGGGGCACGATTTCTTAGATTTGGGGGTTTTGATTTAAAATTTCTTACGCAAGCCTGGCTTCTGGGCTTCTATGGGAGAACCGCCTCTGTCTCCGCTATGGTGTTAATTTTACAAAATGGTGCACTTAAATATAAATTTGTCGCGAAATTGAATTCCGAAATTTAAGATTTGTATGTCCACTGGGTTCAGCGGGGGGTGCGATCTCCGGATCTGCCGCCGCGGGGATGGCTCGCAGATGTGGCACTGCTATTGTCCCGTGCCGTGGGTGTTGCCAGGGCGCACGACAACAGCCGAACAACAATCCCTCGCAGAGTGCAGCCCTGCAGATTGACGGATGGCTCCCGGTGACGCGGGCAGCTGTCGCCTTTGTCTGCCCTTGCAGCGCTTTAATAACTGGTTAATTTTACCTACATTGAAACGCGATAACAGCCCATTAAAACTGGCACACATTCCTAAGAAGTGTGTTAGCGTATTGAACATCAATAGACCTAGAAGAAAAAAAAACACTCAAAGCCTTTGTGACAGATTTTCTTGGTTTTTTTTTGTATTGGTGCCGATATAATAGCATTTGATTTTATTAGATTGTAACTAACTCACTAACCATCAATCCGTCTTGCAATAGTGGACCGCCACACTGTTCTTTCCTGACATACTTCGCTCGCTTCCTCAACAAACACGCACGTCAATTTCTTCGACTCCTCACGCGGCCGTTATTTAATATTTGATTTATTTGATTGTGCAAAGTTTTCCTCGGTCCTCCTATATTTTTTGTTCCGTTTACATCGTTAATTTATACTTTATACTTAAAATTGTTAATTTATACTTTATAAAATTGAAAATAACTTTGTTTAATCCACTAATTATTTTTAAAAATATTTAAAAACACCACATGTTTCACACGCTATCGTTTTTGTATTAGTCTGAAGATGGAGGTATCCTCCGAAACATGTCGTGTTTTTTTTATATTTTTTTAATAATTAGTGGACGAAACTAAGTTATTTTAAATTTTCCTAAGTATATAACAGTATTTCCATTTAACTAATAATTATATACTGGTCATTTACCAAGTTCTTTCCATGTAAAACATAACCGAGTGACTCTTTGCGGAGAGCTGTTATATTAAATATATGGAGAATAAAGTATGCTTTTTTGTTAATTTTTTTTTCTAAAGGTCATTCGACCGGCCTTTAAGGATGTGCCAGAGTGGCGGCGTGTATACATTACACGCTCCGAGGGGTAGGCAGATAGCGCGGGCGGGGAGGGGGTGTAAATAGCCGCTAACAGCTGCTCGCTTCCTAGCTGCCCCAGCGTGCACCCAGGGCTGCCATGCAGTTATTATATAATAAGAAATTTTGATTTTGTCAATTACTTAAGTATATAGTTAATACTAATAAAAACCTCTGTTTCTTCATATTTTATAATTTAATTTTCTTTCATCTTGCCTAGGCATTTTCGCTCAATACCCTAGCAAAGCAAAGCATGTCATTGTCGCAACCCCTGGACAAATTTCGGAGATCGGGCTTTCGCAGTGACAAGTCATTGACAATCCGACAGATTTTAAAAATCTCCCCTAAAAACCCACCTTTTCAAAATATCGCATAAAATGTAAACAACGGTTATCTGATTGCTGGTGTCACATGCAGCTCTCATGACTAAAAATATTATCAAAGCACCCTTGAGGTGAGCTGTTCACGAAAACGGCGCTATACAAATTAGCCTATTTATTATTAAAAATTCGGCGATCGAAAAAAATACTTCTCATGATTCCTCAACATTCATATATCTTGTCATGCACGCACGTCAATTTTTGCGACCCCTTACGTTATAAGAATATTTAAATAACTAACCATAACGCCGTCTCCGGGTAGGCAGAAAGAATAGACCGCCACACTGTTCTGTCCTGACATACTTATATAGATTCCTCTACATACATACATCTTGTCATGCACGCACGTCGATTTCTCCGACTCCTCATTTGACCGACATTTTATATTTCATTGATTTGATCGTGCCACGTTTTCCACGGCCTTCCTCTATTTCTAGCTCCGTTCACGTCGTTTACCTTCTTCACCATTCACTTTTCACTCATTCTTGCATTCACTTCTTATACTTGCATTTGACACTCTATCATATACATATTTATCATACATTTGTCTAAGAGATCTCATTTCTACTGCATTTATTCTAATTTCATTATTATTTTGCCAGTTCTGTGCTTCACTTCCATTTATAAGGGTCGGCACAAGAACACCATTTTTAAATATCTCTCATACAGTAATTAATTTCAGTAAAGTGATGTCAATAAAAATCAAGAAAAACATGTCCAACAAAAAAATTTAATCGTCAATAAATTTTTGATTGCAGACAATTTTTTTTTTCAATCTTATATCATTCATATTAAAGCATTCAATAACATCTGCGACAGCCCGGAGGGTTTCTTCCAATGTTCCTAATTCGAAATGTTACAAAAGCACCAAAACAGCTGCAGTTTTTGTTTATTGTTAGCTTTGTACCACTTTTTTCATACAACGGCCTCACTCAGGCTGTGCTGGAACACGTGCAGACTCTTCAGGAAGTCCTCCCTTCCTTCAATCCTTACAGATCTACCCCCTCCAGGATACCTCACCGCGCAACCAATCCATTGTTGTGACAAATAAAATTTAACATACTCATCAAAAGGTTCAACACATGAAACATGGGTATATTTTTACTTGTATGAAAGTCAGCAAAACTATTTATGAATTCCTTTTAGCTTTTTGTGAAATTCATTCCCGCGCAGACCAACTAGTTTTGAAAGCTTTGAACCAGTCGAATGTGAGCGCAACAGCGTACGATTTTCATTCTTCGGTGTGCGTCCGTCGCGAAAGGTTGTGTTCGAAGTTGTTTTATATATTTCTATACAACAGCTGATCGCGTCACAACAGTCGGAATCGTTCGGTTATTCTCAGAAATAAAATAAGCGGTGACCGGTGTATTTAAATTAGTGAACTGACTATTGATAATATAATATAAACTGAAAATATATTTGTTATGTGAAAACGGCAATAGTGATTGACGATTTCAATTAATTGACGTTGGTTTTGATTTTTTTTTTATATATATCAAAGTGAATCAAAAACGCAAGAAGATGGTGAGGAGTCTGTCTCAGTGGACCAAAACTTTGAGTTTCCCCTCGCGGCTGTCTCCTAACAGGAGCTCCAAGGAGAGCGTGATCAACATGCAGCCCACCGCGGAGATCGGGACGTCTCCGACTCCTAGTTCCGGCTCCATCACCAGGCAATCCTGCTCTCCAGACCAGAAAAGCGTCTGCCCCATCACGAAAATAAGCCAAATCGTAAGGATTTCATTGTTACATTTTTACAGCTATTTCCAAATTTTAAAACGCCGACAACTTAGGTATTAAAATATTCAATGCATTTTTTTTTATTCAATTGAAACTATCTAAACAACTAAGCCGCTAAATAATTTCTCTTAACATTTTATTTACCAACGAAATTTTAAGTTTAAGCACATTTATTTTTTAAATTTTAAGTTCATAGTAAATATCCTTTTTAAATGAATAGTTCAAATTTGAAATTGAAATAGTGATTTACGTAATTGTGATAATCATTTCCAGTAGCAATGGGGTAGAAAAACCGACCAATCGGTTTTTGGTCGAATACGGTTGAAATCGAAAAGCCGACAAGTCGGCTTTTGGTAGTTAATGTGTTCAGATGATAATAATAATTAGGCTAATTTGTATTGCGCCATTTTCGAGGATAACTCACCTCAAGAGCTCTTTGACAATGTTTTATTAAGTATTGGGAGCTGCATCTGACACCAGCAATCAGATAATAGTTGTTTATATTTTATGTGATTTTTTGAAAATATGGATTATTCAGATAGATTCAAATTCAGTCCGATTCTCCATGCATCTGAAGTGTGCGGGAAGCATATTTCAGGCGGACGGACCTGCAACCAGATGCCATATTATTATTTTTGATGACTTATATTTTAAGTGCGCCGTTTTGTAAAATCAATTACTCCAAGGGCGCACTAGGAAATGACTAACCGAGCAGTGCAGTCTAGGACGACCGAGGAAAACATGGCATGACCAAATTAATCAATTACTAAAAGGTGGCCACATTTGAAGTCGGAATAATCGGCGTGCGTGCATGGTACGATGTATGAATGTAGAAGAAGCCCGAGAGGTATGCCAGGACAGGCCATTGTGGCGATCCATCCTCTCTGCCTACCCCTCCGGGGAAATGGCGTGATGGTTAGTTAGTTAATTAGTTAGTTAGTTAGTTAAATTTAACGTCACTATCCTCATTCCACGCCAACGGACCCGCAACGCTGAAAGCACGATCATAGAAACTTGCTTTAACTTTTAACTTTGCTGTTGTTTTCACTTGTTTCTACTGATCGGAGTGAACGTTGCCTTTCCGTTGGCATGTGCGTCACGCAGAGGTCTGATATATACGCATATGACACATCATTGAATTCTAAAATAAAAATATATTACTTACCACCAATATTGACAACATCAAAATGCTCTTAATGCGAAATTAAAGTATCGAAAACAGCGATTTTCAAATAAACCATTTTTTTCTCACATTTTAATTTAGCGAAGAATGCCGTGCAGTGTTTGGAATAATCATTATTATAAATTGCACTTACTTTCATAAATATTTCGGTCTCCCAGCGCCTATTTTAAAACGGCTTCATATTTTACCGCAACATTAATAGGATTAGCAGTCCAGTGAGAGCATGAAACGAGATCTCCAATACCCGGCAACATTATACTTGATTGTGCAGTTAATCATTGGATGCTGTGATAACTATTTTAATCCCAATTACCTGGCTGTCTCGGGATGCTCGCTTTTCATTTCGGGCCGTTAGTGTAGTGTGAAAAACGATAATAAGGAGGTCATTACACCATATCGTCACCAAAACATTAAATAACCACTGGGCATTTGTTTATTAACAACTAGCTGACCCGACGAACTTCGTACCGCCTCAGAATCAATAAATGTTGTGTTAACTTATAAGCTAAATTTAATTCACCTTTTTATTGAATTACAATTAATACTTAAAATGAATTAAGTTCATGAAATGTGCAAAAGTCAAAATTAAAAATATGAATTACAATGGAATATAATTCACGTGGAAGCCTGCATTAATACCTACTTAAAATGAATTATAAATTGTTAATTAAAAACTTTGTTTTATGTATCACAATTGTGTTTTTATTTTTTCGCGACAATATATTCAACCAAAGTGGAATCTACCAGATTAATTGTGAGGATTGTGATGCCGTGTATATTGGAAAGACGGGTCGATCATTTTGAAGAGGTTATATGAACACAACATTTAATACAAAAACAGAATCATTGTGTGAATTTTGACCATCATTTCAATTCCAAAAACACATTTTTTTTGCATATAACAAACAATTTAAAAAAAAATTGATAAATTAGAAAATTTAGAAATTTTTAAAGCAAAGGCACGTGAATTGAATGTTATAAATAACCAAATTCCAGCTTATTCCCCCTTAGTATATATGTAGTACATTAAAAACTTTTCCTTTATACAATCTACCAAAAAAATATTAATACTACCTTCCATTTTTGGCCCTTTCTTACTAATATAATCTGCTTCCTTATAATGTTTATCGTCTTTAATATATTAGGATTTATCGTTTTTGACTCTATATTATGTATGATTGTTCCTTCTAATAATTGTTTGAATTATTATTATGATTATTATCATTCTTATTATTTTATTATTATAAATAAATGAATTTCATACAACAACACAACAACAACAACAAACCATCACGCCGTTCCTCCGCAGGGGTAGGCAGAGAGAATGGACCGCCACACGACTCTATCCTGGAACACCTCTCTAGCTTCCTCCACATTCATACATCGAGTCATACACGCACGTCGATTCTTCCGGCTTCTGACATGACCAACCTTTAATATTTGATTAATTTGGACATGCCATGTTTTTCTCGGTCTACCTCGACTCCTTACTCCATTTACATCGTTAACGTATACTTTTTAACCATTCTTTCTTCACCCATGCGCTCCACATGTCCGAACCAACACAACGAACCATTCATAATTTTGTTCATAATACCTTCTTTCGCTCTACATTCCTTCCTAATATCAGCATTTGAGATTCTGTCATACATCGTTCTACCACACATACGTCTTAGGGACCTCATCTCTACCGCATTTATTCTGCTCTCATCTTTCTCCTGTCAGTTCCATGCTTCGCTTCCATACATAGGAGTTGGGACCAGAACTCCATTGTGAACGGCCATTTTCGCTTTCATTGATAAATTCTTGTTTCCAATAACTACTTACTCCATTCACTTTGTTACCCGCACCAACCCTTTTTTCAACATCACTGTCCGTTCGGCCATCCGCTGTGAACATGCTACCTAAATACACAAATTCCCTCACCTGTTCCAAGTTCTCTTCATTTACACTTATATTACAAACTGTCATTTGCTCTTCCCTTTCAAAAACTAACACCTTTGACTTTCCGACATTCATCAAAACACGTTAAAACAATTAAATAGCAGACAACATAATTTTGAATAAGTGTGATCCATCAATGAACTCCGTTTTCATCATTAGCATCATCATATTCATCATCTGAAGAGTTTGATGATTCAGTGTCCGTATCAATTGAAAAAAGAAATTCCTCGTCTTCATCTAGCCAAATATTTCGTTTATTAAGTACTCGCGGCTGAATTTCCTATGGTAACAATTCTCTGGACCGAATGTACACAGATACACCTATAAAATCAATACAAAATATACAATACGTATTTTTATTATTATTCACTAATCATAAATCGGTTTTTAATCTCTACGGAACACTCATCTGTCATATTTTTCGAATGGTAGGTATTAATGGCGCAAATATTCTCTGCTCTCCTTCACAAAAGGGGTTTAACTTTTAGAATAGTCTCTCTTATACTGATTTTTATAACTTTGGGCATTGTTAATCTAAAATTAATAAAGAAAACCAAAAATCCCGGTGACGATTAAAAAATAACCTCAAATCTTTCACATTGAGTATTGACATCTGGCATCAACAATACACCACCTACGGGCGTTTTTGAAACTAAAATGGAAGCCATGATGTTTTTTGTACTTTGTCTCAGAAGTCAAATATAGTCAAATTTACGACAAATATAATTAATTTTAAATCATTTAAGTGATTTTTTCAAATGTTTTAATGATTATTCTGTTATCCGGAACGGAGACAAATCCAGCTAATATAAGATCTTCAAAATTGGTCCAGCCGTTCTCGAGTTATAAATGGTGTAACTAACACGATTTTTGACTTTGTTTTATATATATAGATTTATATTTACAAATGCGTTATGTGTGATCTAAATTAGATAACAAACTAACTAACCATCACGCCGTATCACCGAAGGGGTAGGCAGAAATAATGGAATGTCCCACTTTCCTGACATATTTCTCTCGCTTGCTCAACATTCATACATCGTGTCCTGCAAGCGCGTCGATTTCTCTGACTCCTCACGAGGCCGACATTCCACGTTTTCCTTGGTCTTCCTTTATTTCTAGTTCCATTTACATTGTTAACATATATTTTTTTTACCATTCTTTCTTCACAAATTCTTTCCATGTGTCCAAACTATCTTAATGATTCTTTCATTATTTTGTTCACAACACTATCATTCGCACCACATTCACTTGTTATATTATATTTTCATTCGACACTCTATCATACACAGAGCATCACACATTCGTCTAAGAGATCTCATTTCTACTGCATTTATTCTACTTTCATCCTTCTTTTGCCAGTTCCATGCTTCGCTTCCATACATAAGGATCGGTACAAGAACAACATTGTGCACTGCCATTTTAGCTCTTTTGGATAGGTTTTTGTTTGCGATGACAACTTTAAGTGCACCATTCACGGTGTTGCCTGCCCCAACCCTTCTTTCAAAATCCCTCTCCACTCGCCCATCTTTTGTAAACATACTACCCAAATACACGAACTTATCTACTAGCTCCAAATTTTCACAATTCACGCTAATGTTGCAAACTGACATTATTTCTTTTTTATTTAAAAAAATTACGATAATAATTAATTCTCTCGCTAGAAAAAATTAGTATAAATAAGAAATTTTACGCATAAATTGTATACTTGTATACTTTGAGTAACATCTAAGAATATCTTCAATATAAATTTGTTAGGTTAGGTTATGTTCCATATGAATATATCTTTTTTATAATACTTTGAACGCAGTATGTTGTAGTTAGGTTTGTTCTAAAAGGGTAACCGTATTTTTTTAAATTTTGATCGGTAAATTTTAAGAATGATCCTTCTTATTAATCCTCCTCTAGGGCAGGACAGGTGGCGCCCCTCATAAAGAATTAAATTAATATCTCGATGGCACTTCACTGACATCCTTTTTCATCTAACCGGTTGGCTAACGGCCGAAAAAAAATAGGATAAACATTATTAAATTATTTAAATGAGTTGCCGTACGGTCGAACATCGTGTTTCGTGTGCCTTGTCTAAATAACAACCCATTTGAATTAATTTCTATTTATTCTCCTTTTTGAAAAACTATTTTAAACAATGTACAATATGTACTTTCCCTGTCCTCTGATTATTCTAACTAACTAACTAACTAACCATCACGCCATTTTCCCGGAGGGGTAGGCAGAGAGGATGGATCGCCACAATGCTCTGTCCTAGTATACCTCTCGGGCTTCCTCTAAATTCATACATCGTACCTTGCACGCCCGTCAATTGTTCCTACTTCGAACATGGCCGCCTTTTAGTAATTGATTAATTTGGTCATGCCATGTTTTCCTCGGTCGTCCTCGGCTTTTTTTTCCACTCACGCTGCTTGTGTACAACTTTTTAACCATTCTACTCTCATCCATCCATTCCAAAGGTATACCAGAACACAATATCGCATTGCAAGGAAAGGGTCACGAAGATGGTTTAGACGTATGGAACGAATGGATGAGGGAAGAATGGCTAAAAATATATATACAAGTAGTTTGAATGGAAAAAGAAGTCGAGGAAGGTCAAAGAAAACACGGCATGAACAAATTAACCAAACACTGAAAGGCGACCATGTTCGACGTAGGAACAATCAGCGAGAGTGCGTGTCACGGTGCATGAATGTAGAAGAGGCGCGAGATTTACGTCAGGATTGAGCATTTTGGCGGTCAAATCTTCTGTGCTTAGTTCGTCAAGAATGTATTACGCCTTGATATTGTCTTTACGTAACTAAATAACCATCACGCCGTATCCCGAATGGGTAGGCACAAATAATGAACTACCACACTTTTCTTTCCTGACATACTACTCTCATACACCGTGTCTTGCAAGCACGTCGATATCTCCGACTCCCCACGTGGCCGACATTCAATATTTGATTTATTTGACCGTCCCACGATTTCCTCGGTCTTCCTCTATTTATAGTTCCGTTTACATCGTTAACGTATCTTTACCTTTATTTCTACATTCATTCTTTCCATGTGTCCAAACCATCTTATATGATCCTTTCATTATTTTGTTCATAACACTTTCATTCGCACTGCATTCGCTTCTTATATTTTCATTTGACACTCCATCACACACAGATTTTCCACCCATTTGTCTAAAAGACCTCATTTCTAATGCATTTATTCGGCTTCAATCCTTCTTTTGCCAGTTCCATGGTTCACTTCCATACATAAGGGTCGGTACAAGAACACCAAGAGTCTATTGTATCAAATGAAATTAACGAACAGCGGGTCTTGATCAGTGACACACTTACGAGTATGTATGAATCATTTTATTATCCGGAAAAACGTAATGACGAATACATTCTTCCGCAGAAGGTAAAATCTGTGTCCCGAAACATGTTTGTGAAAGGTGCAAAAAAGTGGTCTGGTCCCAACCCTTATGTATGGAAGCGAAGCATGGAACTGGCAGGATAAGGATGAGAACAGAATAAATGCGGTAGAGATGAGGTCCCTAAGACGTATGTGTGGTAGAACGATGTACGACCGTATCTCAAATGCTTATATAAGAAAGGATTGTAGAGCGAAAGAAGGTATTATGAACAAAATTTTGAAAGGATCGCTGCGTTGTTTCGGATATATGGAGCGTATGTGTGGAGAAAGAATGGTTAAAACCGAGGAAAACATGGCATGATAAATAATAAATCATATTTTAAAGGTTGGTCATGTTAGAAGTCGAAAGAATCGACGTGCGTGTATGAATGTGGAGGAAGCTAGATAGGTGTGTCAGGATAGAGTAGTGTGGAGGTCCATTCTCTCTGCCTATCTCTGCGTGGAAAGGGCGTGATGGTTTTGTTGTTTTTGTTGGTGTTGTTGTGTGGTCTCCTCGAAGATCGACGTCTTTCATATAAGTGAAAGTACGTTCAGAAGACAAATACTCTTCATTATTATGGAGAGTATCCTGTCTTTCTAATGCCGAACCATCTCTCATGCGTTTCTGGTACTATACTATTCTCAATATATTATTTTACCTGTTCTCAATGTTTTCTAAAGTTATTCAAATGTGAATCCACAACACAAAGTGGTGGCGAATATACATAGAAGAGATTAAATATTCTTCATATTAAATAGCGTCTCTTCTCCAAAAGCCGGTCCGAAGTAACGCATTCTCGGTTTCTTTAAATATAGATCCAGTGTATGTATTGTGTAAACAAACTGACTCTAACCGGTGCGTAGAATATGGATAGATACGTATTTATAAAAATAAACTTGCCGAAGCAGCGTACTATAAGAGAGTTTTCATAAATTTCCTCCGAAGAATGCCAAGTCCGGCGGCTGCCTATTTCATTTGGATCTACGGAGTCATTTCAATTATAAACCGCACATTCTAATATATCCACGTATTCCGCACTCTCCATTTCCATCACGCGCTGTTTACCATCCAGTTGTCGGTTTTCTCTGTTAACCATTGTAAACAATTCTCTCATAATCATTATTCCAGCTTCAAAAATAACTGCGGCCGAATCCAGTTAAGCGCTAACTGAAAGAGCGCACCGTTCTGGTCGCAGCTCATTAATTCTAAACGAAAATAAAGTGAAATGCTTGTCACTAATTAGTGTAATTGCCTCTTCAGTGCTACCCGTTTATTAGTTTCCAACAATGTCGGGGTTGTTGCTAGCTTTAATGGTCACCTACCGTTGGCGCATTCAAGGCAAGGCCATCGGTTTTGTTTACCCGTCTGTCCATTCAGCCAACTCTTAATATTGTCACTAATGCCTTTTCAGAGTTACATAACTCTCTCCAGGTAGATTCCCAAAAGGCCTTTTGTTCATTATCAGCCAAACTGTAAAGTCGTTGAAACTGTTATATTATACATTGTTATTGAAGGTGAGCATACCTTTTTTTGTATCGCTTGTCCCATTTGCTCCTTCTGTATATTTAAAAAACCTCTAATTACATTGCAATGATATTTTATTACCACTTGAATTTAGTTTGTTGTCTAAATAGACCAAACTTTCTAAGATAACTGTAATTAGATTATCGATTGATATCGTTTTGGTGTGTACGGTCCGCCATAATTGGATACATCTAAGCCATTATTCGGAAATCTGTGCACAAATTAAAATTCAGATTTGGTTCTGGTCTTATAAAGAAGCAAACAAGCCAATTGCCCAACGGCGGTACGGTCGCGCATACGTGGTACAGGCGCAGGTTCCCAGCGTGGCTCGTGGGCAGAACACAATCTGCAACCAGCTTCACTTGCATCGATCATTGCGTCATCGAAATGCGCTGTAACAAGTGGGGTTTGCGATTCGCCGGAATACTCTATCGAAACAGCCCCCTCTTTCTTTCTAATCCGGCGTACTCGGAGATTGGATAGTGACGTCACCCCTTGTCCGGCTCCCCTTTGCATTCTACCGTGTGATATTGCTGTGCTGTGGGTGCGGCGCATTCGTGAGAAACGCAAAGATAAAACTATTAATGTAAATTAAATAAGGAAGCGGATAAGTGTGTGCGCCGGTCACAGGGGGATAGCTTTATGGCGCAATCGTCACCGAGCGGCGCCAGACGATCGATAATCTACAAAATTACGAAAAAATAAGTGGACCCATATTTACGTACAAGGGTATAATTATACACAGAGCATTAGAAATGATTATAATTGTTAAGCATGGCGCGCCGTTCAGATCTTGTTTGTTTCGCTTCTAACGTCCATATTAACGGTTATTATTTCACAACTATTAATCCGATTACGGAGCAACCTCGCGGAGTTGAGTTCTATACTAAGTGAATCCCAAACATAATGCCAGAGTATTGCGCAAGCCTTGTCACGACATGTAAACAATGATGCCTTTTTTGCGATTCGCGTAATGAGTATCCCAACAGCGGATCTCGACGTGCGAATTACGCTAATTTCATAATAAATAAGTGCCGACGTTTAAAAAAAACAAACCGCAACGCGAACGCATTTCGTCGTAAGAAAGCAAGGTTTTCTAAACAGCATTTGTTGAGAGAAAGTCGCGTGCGCCTGAGAACCGAGAGGGTCTCCTTCCCGGAGCGTGGGACTCGTTGCATTCATCTTATCCGATGGACTGCGCAAAGTCAGCCTTTACGCGTTTCGCGAACCGGTACGAGCTCGTGACCGATGCACTTTGCATAACGGTTGTGCATTCCCGACACTGAATGCATTGTGCGATTAGCGTTTCTCTTGGGCGTGTGAAGGTCGGCCGAACCGGGCCAGGAATTACTGGAAGAGAGTTCCAGGTTTCTTTGTCTCTCTATAAAAATTCTTTATTTACAATGTTCATAATAAAAACATTTTCTTCCTTTTCTAATGGTTTTATGTCAGATCCCCCCAACATTGGCTGGGTTTTGGTTTTGTGGCGCCGAAAATATGCCATACGACCTCTCAATCGTCTCCTCAATCCTAATTATAACCCCTTTCACTCGATATGTTCCCGTTACATCTCCTTCTCCTCATTCCTAATTATAACCCCTTCCACTTTTATACATAACTCGATCTCTATTTAATATATTTGATTGTTAAAATTGTATGCATTGATAAAGGTTACTTGTAACCGAAACATGTCCGAGTTCAGTGAAAATAAAAAGTGTTGTAATACAAAGTGAAGGCGAACATAGAAGAAATTTATTTTAAAAATCAATGCTCCTCGCATTCGAGGCAAAAAATCATATTTAGCGGCGAAGAGTCTTGTGGCCCACTATTAGATGAATGAATGTGTGAACAAGCAAAATTATCGGATTTGGGACGATACAAATCCACCAGCACCAAATAGAATACGTTCTATCAAGCAAAATCGCGATGGATATTTGAACGATGTAGTATTGCATACTAATTGCAATAAAGTATTGTTTTAAATAAAATTAATAATTGTGTAGATATCTCACATTCAACTTGTTTTATTTACATTTAAAAACCGAGCGTTCTTATTGAAATACTCTATACGTATGCAACATTTTTTTGAAGTGTCAATTGCAATTTAATATCGGCTTTGTTGCGCGCTACATATCAGTTTATTTATAGCGACAGGTGTGAGCAAGTACCTGCATGTCAGTTCCAACCTTTCTCCATAAGGTCATTTAATATTTTTTTACCCCATTCGTAATACTGAATAAGGTAGCATTAAAATGGTACCTACTCGTTAGAGCGCTATCTGCAAAACGGCAGGTGCTAAAACGGAATTACACAACTTGTTCATTTGTTCTTTATTCAAAAACTCTCGCAAGACCTTTACAATTCGTTTTAATAAGAGAGCGATGGATAAAGCACCCATTTAGTTTGAATTACGAGAGCCTTAATTTAACCCACATAAGTTCGTTATATTATTATTGTGTAAGCAAGACAACACGATCTATTATAAAAGTGAGTTTAAATAGATTTAACTAACCATAAATTTGGCCGTACTAAGTTTTCATTCAAATCTTTCTCGTAACTATTGTAACTAACCATCACGCCGTTTCCTCGCAGAAAGAATGGACCGCCACATTGTTCTTCCTGAAAAACTTCTCTTAGCGGGTTTTTTGCTTGATATTTTTCGCCATTTGAATTCAACTAATGTAATAATAACACTTTAGTAACGTACAATAAAACAACCATCTTTCTAGAAGGCAACATAGAATCACTTTTTCTGTAATGCCTAAAACTTTGCTCATATAAGCGGAAACGCCAATAAAAACAAAAACACAACATACTTCTCTTGATGCCTCTACATTCATACATAGTGTCATGCACGCACGTCGATTTCTCCGTATTATTGTGTATTTATTTCTTCCGCTTGTTCCAACTCATCAACGTGTTGCTTCCATCTTTATTTTATTCTTTCCATATATTCCAGGTGTTTAAGCTTAAATCCGTTGTTTCCTCATAGATGGCGTTAGTGAGCGTATTAAACTACCAACTTAAAAAACAATGTGTAATTATGTGTCACTTCAATAGTTCTTTGACTGGTGTCCTATTTATTGTCGTGGATTGGAAATACTTCCGATATATAATGTAAGAGTGAGTTTAAGACCGACAGTAAACAGATGCACTCGAGATGTGACCCACAGCTCTGTGTCAAAATAGACAACCAAGTAGTGTGTAGATAGTTTATGTTTTGTAAACATTATCTATAAGGGATTTCCTGTCGACTAAAATGTGGTTCATTCTGTTACTTATAGTCCAATCAATATGATTAATTATACTTTTAAAATAATAATATATAATTAAGTGATATGTGGTCATGAATAACAATGTCAAAACTGACCACATTCATGAAAATTTTATTTAAATATTTATATTGTACTAGCAGTCCCGACAAACGTTGTCCTGCTCTAACGTTGGGCTGCCTGCCATGTATGAAATATCGAAACACAGCTAACAGAATTTTAAACCTACGCCACGCTACAACGCAAGTGAATCGCGCTTGCTTAAACACAGAATTCGACATCAGCGCCATCTATGATAAACAAATATAACGTTTAATTATTCTCAGATTCTCAAGTATTCATGAACTTCCCAGAAGGTTTAACGGTCACCTAGCGGTCTAATTGTGAATCTAAACCATCACCAAAACCTACCTCCGCGCAGAGACGGCGTTTCGAGAAGACGAATATGATCAGGGTCTCGGCAATCATTGTGCGTTTTATCGAAGGATTTTCTCACGGAATGTTTCATTGGATGGTTTTGAAAGATTTTGTTGATTTCCGAATCGATTATCCACAGCCTTCTAATGCCCGGGCCACTTAGCGTCGCGCGGTTGAACAATGCGCCTAAAAGCAAACAAACTGAACACGAACGGCGACTGTTTGAATTTCCCCAAATTCTTCCGAGGACAGAACGCAAGCAAGTTCACGGACATGCTTCTATCGTTCCTACCCAGGAATTGCGGCTATTTTATTATTATTATTCTTGGAACCACCGAACCGAATTCGATCGGAAAGAACCATAGACATTACAGCTTATTCGAAAGTAAGTCCGTATATTTTATAATGTATTATTTCAACGAGTTTTTTTTGTGTATGTGCCGGCCACTGTTGTTATCTTTTCCACAATCGTTCCGCTTTGTGCCCAGGAGTAATTTGATGCTTTACATATCAACGGAATATCCAACAACGACTCGAGAGCATTGCTTTCACATACGCGTATTCAAAGTAGGAACTCTGCCATCCGATTATAATATTTCTCTTGTAACCCGTCTGCAGCTATCTTTCGACCATATTCAATACATATTCTAATGAATTTAAATTCGAATATTTTTATTATACACCGAAAGGCATTCATTGCACATTTAAATTTATGCATGTCTTACTTTTGACGTCCGTTTGGGACAAACCGTCAGCCTTAGACAATATGGATCATTGACTACTTACCATTGTTGTTATGAAAGATATTGATCACCAACTGGCATTATCAGGGGCAGATTAGTTCTGCAACCGGGAGATAACACAACATATTCTGACGCCGCCTAAAGTACCTATCAGTGACATAAATAATATTATATTATGTATTATTTCTTGAACAGTGATGTAAAACTCCATATTAAATAATTAATACGAATGAAAACATATGTTTTCTAGAAGTTTTATAATAGTTTATGGGAATGACACGTATCGCCTTTTTATGGCATTATCAAACATTTGATAATGTCTAAAAAAGGAGAAAATATAACTCCCATAAACTATTATAAAACTTTTAGAAAACAAACGTTTTGACATAAATATTAATGTTGTTTGAAATTTCACGGTTAGAAGTTCATTGTAAATAATTGAAATGGAAAAATGGTATGTACTTAGTTTGATTCCGCTTAGATTAATGGCTTCGATTGGTTTCGGCAGCTCGCTGCCATCTTCTGATCATCTTCATTCAAATATAATTATGCTATAAAGAAATTATTAATTAAGTTTGGAATATGAAATTTTATGGTAGAATATACATAATATATAGTATATTAGTATACAATTCACCATATATAGTATGCATGTAAAAAAAATCTCCTTCTTACCCTAATTGTAGATCTTGCGATCTGCTTATGCAGAATATCAAATTTCTTCCGGGACTTCTTCCCGCTTTCTCTCCAAACGCACCTTTTCAAATTATCATTTCCTGACAGGAAGGGCTGATCGACTTAGTCAGGTGCAGCCCTCATACTAAATAGGTTTATAATTTTTTTTTATCATTATTATTTTTATTAGTATCTAGTTGATAAAATGGAGTATCTTCTACAGCGCCCTTGAGATGAGTAATTCATAAAAATGGCGCTTTATAAATTATCCATGTTATTATTATTATTATTATGTCTTTGGTGGTCTTCCATGTCTTTGGTTGACGGCTCTCTGGAGTCTTGTGCATCACGATCTTAGGGATCCTCGCTGAATCCAACCTCTCGGTGTGGTTCCTCCAGAATCGTTGATACTTTAATTTTATTTTCATTATTGACATAAATATTGATTTCCTGTATGTCTTATTGACCAATAAATAATTACATATTTCTAATTCGAATGTTAAGCCCCGCGGGACAGAGGGACAGCCTTCTGTCGATGTTAATCGTTAATATAATGTTCTTTGGATACTTTTCGACACCGAAAATTGTATAGTTAACACGTTCGCGTGGGTGCCAATGGTTCGATTCCTATCTGATTTGGAACGAAAGAATTTTAATTTGCGTTTTTAAAACGCCAATTTAATGGCGGCGTACCGTGTGAAACATTTTCATAGAATCTGTTTCTAAACAACTATTCGGATCCAAAGAGAGCCGTGGCCGCAGCTAATACTGGTGTAATGGCGGCTCTTATTCCCATGTTGTGATTTCGAGCATTAGCGTGGGGCAAAACCGACGTAAATTTATTGTGGCACTTACCGCTGAGACACGTTGACATATTTCACTACCACCGCATTCCTTATGCGATCATTCAAAATTCGAATCATTGCCGATAGCTGTTAAGTTTCAATAAATCGATTGCCGTGTACCGTAATAAGAAGCGTTTGTAATTTGACGCTCTTGTTAATTGAAAAGCTAAGATGGCAGTGAATGAGTTCCTGTGCTGATCCTTATGTACGGAAGTGAAGCATGGAACTGGGAAAATATAAATGAAAGTTGAACAAATGAGGTCTCAAACGAATGTGTGGTAAATCTGTATATGATAGAGTATAGTTCTCCCGATAATAAATAATAATAATAATAATATGCTAACTTTTAAAGCCCCGTTTTTTTTATTTAATCACCTCAAGGGCGCATTTAGACGTGTTTTGAATCTAAATGTGAACCCTGCATCTGATCGATATTCGCAATCGATTAGAAAGTATAATAGAACAAAATATGCAGGTTTTAAATTGGGTATGAAATATGAAAAATATGGGTTTTCAGCTTAGATCTGAAGTCTGTCGGATCATTTATGCATCTGAGGTGTGAAGGAAGATTGTTCCAAGCTGATGGACTGGCTACCGCAAACGCTCGATCCCCGAAATTCGTACTAGGGAAACGCTTTGGCTCAACTAATCATATTCAAATTTATTATTTCTTGAACAGTGATGTAAAACTATTTCTAATTCCATTTACATCGTTAACAAATACTTTTCTTACCATTCTTTCTTCTTTCATTCTTTCCATGTGTCTTCTTCTTTCGGTGCCGTGTCAGGCCCCCCAACGTTGGCGATCACTACAGCAAAGGCATCTCTGTCCTGCGCCACTTGGAACAGGTTCTGAACTCTTGTAACTCCTGTCCACTCTTTGATGTTCCGCAGCCAGGACAGCTGCCTTCTACCAATTCCCCGACGTCCCTCCACTTTACCCATTGATATCAGTCGAAGGAGGTGGTATTTTTCTTCCCTTAGTATATTACCCAAATATGAGACCTTTCTAATTTTCACACTGGACAACAGCTCTCTATAGGCTCTAGCTCTCTGTAGTACGTCTGCATTACTGACCCTATCGGTCCACGGTATACGGAGCATTCTGCGGTAATCCTCATCTCAAATGCCTCCAACCGGCATGTGTCTAAACTATCTTAATGATCCTTTCGGTACTAACTAACTAACTAACTTACCATCACGCCGTCTCCCCGGAGGGGTAGGCAGAAAGAATGGAACGCCACACTGTTCTGTCCTGACATACGTCTCTCGATTCCTCTACATTCATACATCTTGTCATGCACGCACGTCGATTTTTCCGACTCCTCACGTGACCGACATTCAATATTTGATTGATTTGATCGTGCCACGTTTTCCTCGGCCTTCCTCTATTTCTAGCTCCGTTCACGCCGTTTACATATACCTTCTTCCTTTCGGTACTTATTTGGTAAAAGGTCCCAGATGCGTTTTTTTGGGAAATTGAGTTAAATATACCATCAGCATTATTTTTGCACACTTTATGTTTTGACAAAATGTTAGAGCTGTGCTTTTTTATTACATTTTTTTTAAGTACAATTGCATTCAACCCCTATTTTTTTTAAATACAATACATATGTATATTTTTTTAATTTATTTACTGATATATCTTGTAGATAATGTGATACTACATACATTGACATTTGAAATAAACCATTTGGAACAAAAATAACATTTTTATAAATAATCAAAATAATGGAAAAAATAACAAGAAATAGAGGAAGACCGAGGAAAACGTGGCACGATCAAATAAATCAAATATTGAATGTCGGCCATGTGAGGAGTCAGAGAAATCGACGCGCATGCATGACACGATGTATGAATGTTGAGGAAGCGAGAGAAATATGTCGGGAAAGAAAAGTGTGGCAGTCCATTCTTTCTGCCTACCCCTTCGGGGAGACGGCGTGATGGTTAGTTAGTTTATCAAAATAATGTAAAAATCTTATTTTTGCTCTCCTGTCAAATTCATCAAATAAAGCAGTTGGGACCCTTTGCCAAATAAGTACCGCTTTCATTATTTTGTTCATAACACTTAAGTTCGCACCGCATTCACTTCTTATATTTTCATTCGACACTCTATCATATACAGTTTTTCGAAACATTCGTCTAAGAGATCTCATTTCTACATCATTAATTCAACTTTCATCCTTCTTTTTCCATATAAACGTATTAACCGTTGTTTTGTCCACATTGATTGCATGTTCATTTCATGACCTCGCGTTGACCGGACCTCAGATACTTTCCTACAGGCTAGTGAGTGAACATAATTACCATCCAATTTAATGGTGCCCAGCCAGGTGTTAGATCTACGGGTAGGTACTTGTCTACTCTCTTCGTGATCCGAGTATTAAGATCAAGCGGTTCGTTACTGCCCGATACAAAAAAAAAATAAACTCACAATTGTTGTTGTTGTGTGCCCTAATTCAATATTTTGCTACGAACAATGATCATCTGTTTCTTTAATAATTATTTTCTCTGTCTTTATATATAATTTATTATACGTTCATGATCAGAATTGTGTTGCTACATAATTCATAACTTTTAATAAATAAAACTTAGGTATGAAAAATACTTAATTATTACGAATGAAAAAGGTATGTTTTCTAGATGTAAAACTCAATATTAAATAATTAATACGATTGAAAACGTTCGCTTTCTAGATGTTTTATATTGTTTTGTGGGAATGACAATTTTCGCCTTGCTTAGGCACCGTCAAATATAATTAATTTGTATAATTAATGTTTTAATTGTAAAATAGATGAATTTTGTTTATTATTTCTTGAACAGGGATGTAAAATTCCACATTAAGAATTAATAGTGATAAATACGTCTGTTTTCTATAAGCTTTATTATATTTTATAAAGAGTATTTACTGTTTTCTGAATAATTGTGTAAAATTACAAATTTAATAATTACTATAAATGAATATATTTGTTTTCTAGATGTTTGATAATACCTCAGCAAGGCGAAACATGTCAATATCATAAAATATAATAAAACTTCTGGAGAGCAGACAAATTCATTCTTTTTTTAATAATTTATAAGAATGACATATTAAATAATGAATGCATTAATTATTTAATATGGAGGTTTACATCATTGTTCAAGAAACAATAAACATTTAAGAATTTCCCAGGAGAGGGATACATGATAGTTGCTGATTTTAACATAACTATTTTAATATATTTTTTTCTGGTTTAGCAGCTATCCTAAAATGGTAGAATGTTGAAAAATATAACTAAACTTTTTTAATGTGCCTTTATTTTAAAGCCTAAAGGCTACAGAGCTAGCTTAAAAGTAAACAATAAGACAAATTAGTTTAAAATAAAATAAGACAAATTATACCCATTAAGCCAAGTGTGGATGAACTTTACCCAATTTTTAATGGGTAAAGTTCGTATACACTCTTACGCCCTCTTGGTTTATTGTAAACATGTCTTTTTGTTTACTCTTTAGCTTGCTCTGTGTGCCCTTTAATTCGATTATAATCGTTTCCCAGAGATCATCACACCTCCGAATCACACCTGAGAGAGCAAATCACCAATTATCCATGACCCGTAGTGGTGCTGGGGGCAATACACCAGCCCTGAGTAGAGTATATTACCTGACCAGGTGTAGGACCTGTCCCAACGTGCGCTCCGTGTGGGTGTATCATGTAAACACAATTGTTACTGCTTCAAAGATTAACTCGGGAACATTATAAATTACATTGGACAGGGGTCGCCAAACTCATAAACCAAATAAGCCACCAGTACTAAGACAATTTTATTTTATTTTGAGAGCCAAATTTATTTACTGTACCTTAAGATGGTTTTAAATAACTATTGTGCTTCCAGTTCTGGTCCCATCCCTAATGTATGGAAGCGAAGCATGGAACTCGCAGAAGAAGGATGAAAGCAGAATAAATGCGGTAGAGATGAGGTCCCTAAGACGTATGTGTGGTAGAACGATGTACGAGAGAATCTCAGAAGGGTTGAACAAAATTATGAAAGGATCGCTGCGATGGTTCAGACATATGGAACGCAAGGATGGAGAAAGAATGGTTCAGAAAGTATACGTTGATGATGTAAAAGGAGTACTGAGTCGAGGCAGACCGAAGAAAACATGGCATGACCAAATTAATCAAATTTTAAAGGTTGGTCATGTTAGAAGTCAGAGGAATCGACGTGCGCGTATGACTTGTTGTATAAATGTGGAGGAATCTAGAGAGGTTTGTCATGATAGAGTAGTGTGGCGGTCCATTCTCTCTGCCTACCCCTGCTGGGAAACGGTGTGATGGTTTGTTGTTGTTATTGTTTACCGAGAAAACACATAGCTTAATTTAATATTATTTTTATTGTAAAGCTAGTGTTAGTTAAATTCTTTTTATTTCTTAATTGTCAGGAAAATTATTGCAACTTTGGCTAAAACTGATAAAATGGCAACATTGTGTAGAACTGTCATTCAGTACTTGTTAACTATGACAAATTAAAACGCTTAGAATGTTCCGTTTCCGTTGGAACATCCGAATAAAAAGTATATATTAACACTCTTCTGCTAAAATGAAATATTCTGTAAAAAAATTGAGTCAATCCATCGATTAGTTTCCGAGATTTGCGCGCAGAAACATACGGAACCTAAATTTTTATATACATAGATTGTATGTGTTTCATTTCTGGAAGAGCTAAGTAGACAAAGAGCCGCATGTGGCTCGCTAGCCGCGGTTTACCGACCACTGGCCTAGGATGCTGGGTCCGGAGGGCCTCGGGCGAGGATCACCCTTATCTGGGCGCGTGATATTGTACCTAATTACCCCTTTATTAGGTGCACTGATCTCTGGAAGATTCTGTTCGAACAGTTCAGCTTCTAAACGTCAATGTTATCCCGTGTATTGTAACTGTTTTTTTGGATTGAAGTTAACCGATTCATCTCGGCTTGCTTTACCTCATTTGAACAAGGTAATTTTAAATGAATAATTTAATAAACTATAGTATAATATTATAAATTGTAAGTAGTTTAAATTTTTTTTTAATAAAGTAGTCCATTATTTTGGCCGAAACACTATGATACTTCAACATTATTACTGTTAAAATTTAAAACACTGTTATAATATCACAATTTCTTTTATTTCACTGAGAGTGTCGCGGCAGCTGTTTCGCCAACCGCCACAAGAACTCGCCAACATCGGTTGGCGAAACAGCTGTCGCGACACTCTCAGTGAATTAAAAGAAATTGTGACTGTGTAATAACAGTGTTTTAAATTTTAACAGTAATTTTTTTAAATAGTTTACGAACTATAATATTTTCTTATATTCGCCATAACTTTGTTTTGTAGATGTTTCATGTTATTTTTTTTATATACTTAGTATCCAACACTCACTTTATTAAAAAATATAAATTAAATACCAAACGTGTTTCCGGCACACAAGCCCTTCATCAGTGATATTATATAAATATAAATATTAAACATATTATATAAAAAAAATAATTAACATCATCTGTCAAAACTGACCACATTTGTAATTTTTTTTAAATAATATTTTTAATATATATATTTATAATAATATCACTGATGAAACATGTTTGGTGTTTAATTTTTATTTTTAATAAAGTGAGTGATGTATACTAAGTATAGTATATAAAAAAAGAAACATTATAATATTATTTTTACGAATGAAATTAATGAATTAATTATAATTAATACGAATGAAAACGTCTGTTTTCTCGAAGTATTATTACAGTTAATGGGAATGATAGGCTTCGCATTTTCTAAGGCATCATCAAATGTAAAATTGTAAAAACGAAATATATTATTCCCATCAACTATAATAAACCTTATAGAAAACATATGTTTTCATTCGTATTAATGATTTAATATGAAGTTTTACATAATTCTTCAAGAAACAATAAATATCTACACGTCAATATAATTCAAATATGAAATAATTTGGAAGTCGATTTAAAAAAAATGGTTTGCATCATTATTGATCCTTTGAAATATGTTGTAAATATATAGAGAATCCTTCGTTCCGCCTAATAATACCCTTGCAAACATTCAAACATCATAATTACAGGATTAAAATTATCGGTCATCGAAAACGATTCCCAGCATATTAAGAAAGGTTAGACCTGAATACGATTTAAAATCCTTTTACCATAATTAAGGATCAAGGCTCCTTTGATTTTAGAAAATAAATGCGGATTGTTATTCGGAATAATTATACATTTTTATTATCTGTAGTTTTTGTGGCTGCGGTTCCATGACCACGGATATGACGTGGAATATGAAATCAATCGTGATTGAATCACCCGTGAAATAAAATGGCATATAAAATGTTTATTGTTTACGTCGCATTTATCATTGTTATTTTTAAATGATTGGTCGATTTAGTGACTTTTTTTTACATATAAAAGCTTTCAGTTATACATCAGAGTAGAGGAATAGCCACATGAGCTGAACCTCTGTAAGCCAGAAGATCCAAGTCCAAGTCCAACATCAGAGTATTATACATCACCGACAGTAATGTACGAATGTACGACAGAATTTCAAATGCTGATATTAGAATAGACTGTCATATCACGCCGCTCCTGAAGGACCTTCATTGGCTTAAAATCCGAGAGCGAGTAAAATATAAATTGTGTTTGACAGTGTTTAAGGCTCGACACCAGAGAGCGCCAGCGTATATATCGGACCTCTGCGTGACACCCATGCCAACGGAAAGGCAACGTTCACTCCGATCGGTAGAAACAAGTGCAAACAACATAGCGATTCCAGTCAGAGCCAATAAAGCATGTTTCTATGATCGTGCTTTCAGCGTTGCGGGTCCGTTGGCGTGGAATAGCCTCCATGTTAGTATTAAGTATGAGGATAGTGACGTTAAATTTAAGAAACATCTGAAGACTGCACTGTTCGGTCAGTCATTTCCTAGTGCGCCCTTGGAGTAATTGATTTTACAAAACGGCGCACTTAAATTACAAATCATCATAATAATAAATAAATAAATAAATAGAATGAATGGAGAGCGAAATAAGGTATTATGAACAAAATTACGAAAGGATCGCCGCGTTAGTTCGGACATTTGGAGCGCATGGGTGAAGAAAGAATGGTTAAAAAGTATACGTTAAGGATGTAAATGGAGTACGGAATAGAGGTAGACCGAGAAAAACATGGCATGATCAAATTAATCAAATGTTAAAGGTTGGTCATGTTAGAAGTCGGAAGAATCGACGTGCGTGTATCTGGTGTACCCTGTTATTACGAAGCCCTGAGGAAGCTTGTGTACAAGCGAAACTGGTCGGCAATTAAAATAACCGGGTGGTGGTCTAGGGGATAGAACGCTTGGCTCCTGATCCAGGGGACTTGGGTTCGAGCCTGGACACGACCAGATTCCTTCTTCATAATAATGAGCTATTTTCTGCTCACATTGAAGATTGTAAAATAAATTCTAATATCATTGATTTAAATCTTTGGTCTTTAAAAAAAAAACCTTAGTGGTGAAAAACAAAGTAGGGACAGTATTTTATTTTTATTTTTTTAAATACACATACATTTTTATTTTATTAAATTCCATTCAGCTGTTTCTTTCGTCTTATTAAAGTGTGTTGTGTTTGAATTAATGGAAAATATTTATATTCGAGTGGGATATGTTTAGCGTTGCTTACATTCCAGCACGCTCGATGTCCGGTGTACAATAAATTATGCAGATTTTAGGATCGGTCCTCCGAGTTTTGTGGCTAATGGTTTCCTGTGTCTGGTCTCTCGGCCCCTGGCAAGGGTCGTGGGACCTGGCCCGGGGGAGAGAGCAGGGAGCAGGGAGCAACCGTTCTGATGGGAATTAAGGACGGGCCAACCGTTTCAGAGATAATTAATAATTTTTACTTTTTTTATTTATTTTTTTAATATCCACTTAAAACTTCGTTCACATGACCTAATGATTAGACTCAATATTTCAGTACTTGAGTGCCATAAAGTCTTAAGTGATGGTTTGGCCAAAATGAAGTGAATTTAATTGTATCTCAATAGAGACGAAGACGCAAACTGGAAACTGAATATGGATGATCAAGGTGTTTACAGGACTTATGACCTGTCATTGGTTGGGTTAAGCGCACGCTTTATGTAATCACAACATTCCCCATTCCATCTTTGTTTTTATGATCATGCATGATAAATTTTTGGAAGTTGTATATATGGAAAATCCAGGATTCGTATACAAGTATAAGTATACATTCACAAAAATATTTGTAATCATTCTGGTCAATTCTTTGGCATATAGATAGGAATAATACTCCAGGCGGCTTCTAAAAAAAAAAAAAAAACAATACGCTAATAGGCGATAGCCTTCGCATTGTGTTAATAAAGTGGTTTGCTAAATGCTAAAAATCATTCTCCGTAGATGGCGTTAGTGAGTGGATTATATATATTATATATAGGTTAATCTTAAAAAGATTGACATGTGTAATCAAATCTACATAGATGGCCAATTGAAACTGACACGTGAAGATAAGTATAGATTTGGAGCATATATACAACTTCCAAAAGTTTATCATGCATGACCATAAAAACAAAGGTGGAATGGGGAATGTTGTAATTACATAAAGCGTGCGCTTAACCTAATCACTTAACCTAACCGGTCATAAGTCCTGTAAACACCTTGATCATCCATATTCAGTTTCCAGTTTGCGTCTTCGTCTCTATTGAGATACAATTAAATTTGAATTAACCACCCACCATGGGTGAAAATCCAGGATTCGTATACAAGTATAAGTATACATTCACAAAAAAAATGAAGTATGATGGTCATGTCAAATTTTCATAATGTTTTCAGTACATTCAGGGCAAATTTGTCTTAGCGGTAACTTCTTACTTTAATACATTTTGTGTGCTGGATACATTATATAATATACAGGATACAGTATTGATGATAATATATTCAAAATGACTTATGTACGAGTACATATAATAATATGTACATAAGTCATTTTGGACCATAATCACTTGAGACATTATGGCTAATTTATTCATAACAATTTTATTTCTTATATTCGCAGTTGACACTATCATATATAGATTTACCACACATTTTTTATTTTAAAATATTCCCAAAAGTTTAAACATTCCCCTAATAGTAAAGAAATTGTCACACCGAATAAATTAAAATAAACGTTAATGGCGTAAGTTAATCAAAATATATACAGTAATCTCCAAAACGTGAGATGGGATCAATCTCATAGGCACGTGTTTTTATTTCATATTTTTTTCTAATGGTCTCCTCTTTGTAGTGTTTTCGTGTTACAAGAAATACAATAAGATGTACCATCTAAAAACCAACACTTAATTACAACCGTTTTAACATCACGCTTTGTTTGAAGTGCGTAAAAAAGTAAATCTAATAGTGCCAGTACGTGAGGTAAGGGATCTTGCTTTATTTTCGTTTAAATGTTGTTTATTGAGCCTAGGGATCCGGAGAAGAAGGAAAACAAGAACAAAACGAGATATTAAAGTTGCTCGTAGAGATCTAATTCTAGGCCAGGGAGATATACGAAAGGTCCTCCCAGTCTGGGATCACGCAAGGCGTTCGTTTGCTATAATGACCGTCTTTGTGAATCCTTCTCTCGAGATCTGAACCGGTTTGGACGATTAGGAATAGTTATTATCCACTACGCTGTGTAGACGGGTACTCGTTTTAGTAAAGACAAGATCGTGTCACGCAGCATCCATAATCCCTAACGTGTAGATGGCCCGTCTTACCCTTTCACACTTTCTCTGAAACGTTTTGAAACATTATTCATCCAAATATGTTACCCGTAATTGTGTAATCATCTCCCATCAGCCATCATCAGGAGAATTAATTTTAGAAGATAAATTTAACGAAACACACTAAACATAAAAGCAATTTATTTGGTTCTTTTGTATGTTTATGTTTCGTGGTATCATATTTATCCAATCTTCCAGTTCAACAAGTCTATTTCTCTTTTCATTTTTTATATACGTTGTATATACAACACTTATATTAAAAAAAAAATAATTACATAGACATGTTTCGAACAAATAGTCCTACTTCAGTAAAGATAACTAACTAACTAACTAACCATCACGCCGTCCCCCCGAAGGGGTAGGCAGAAAGAATGGACTGCCACACCTTTCTTTCCTGACATATTTCTTTCGATTCCTCAACATTCATACATCGTGTCATGCACGCGCGTCGATTTCTCTGACTCCTCACATGGCCGACATTCAATATTTGATTTATTTGATCGTGCCACGTTTTCCTCGGTCTTCCTCTATTTCTGGTACCATTTACATCATTTTTAAAGTATTATAAAATTGTTTACATGATCTGACAGAAGTTATAAAGATTTATTTTGGAATGTTTATGCTTTTGTTATAACAAATATTATGATTCAATTTAAAATTTAAAATAATAATTTAAAATTCATATTGGTTCAGGTAATTACTTACAAAAAGGAAATAAATCAAAGATTTGATGTTAAATTTATTTGATTATTTATAATATTTTCTACATTTTTAATAGTTTTTTTAATTTATAAATTTTCGAGATTGCTCAAAGTTATATTTCTATTATTAACATGCAAAATTTCAACGCCAATATCTTTATTAAATCAATGATCTTTTTCTATGAGGTGGTTAGATAATTCAGAAATATTATTATTAGAGAGACATCTTATGTACTCCTTTATTCTTAATTTAAAATTACGCATTGTTTTACCAATATAAATACAAGTCAGTTATTTTCTTCTTATTCTTATTATTATTATGGTGTCATGACAGGTCCCCCCAACGCGTTCTCAACTCTGCTCATTCTTGTCAAATCCATTATATTCCGCAGCCAGGACAACTGCCTTCTGCCAAATCCTTGACGTCCCTCTATTTTGCCCAAGATTATTAGCCGAAAAAGGTGGTATCTTTCTCTTAGCACATGACCCACAGATGAGACTCGAAACTCGGCAACAGCTCTATATTGGCTCTGTTTCTCTGTAGTACGTCTGCATTACTGATCTTAACGGTTAACGGTATACGGAGCATTCTTATTATTTATTTATTTGTATTATTTTGATCAATTATATTTTAAATGCGCCGTTTTGTAAAATCAATTACTCCAAGGGCGCACTAAGAAATGACTGACCGAACAGTGCAGTCTTTAAAAGTTTCTTAAATTTAACGTCACTATCCTCATACTTAATACTAGCATGGAGGCTATTCCACGCCAACAGACCCGCAACGCTAAAAGCACGATCATAACGCTGAAATTAGTCAGTTGTTTTAATATAAAAATCGTAATCTCTTTTAAAATGCTGATTTAAATATATTAAATGGCATTCTTCTCTGCTTTGGTTTTAAAAAATACTGCTTAAAACATGTTTTTTTTTTTTAATTTTAGATACTCGTAAACTTAAGGCGTTAACACTGTGGAATTCCATAATGACGAATTTTTATGAGTTAAATCACTTTTTTTCCGCTTTTGAGTTTATTTTTCTCGACATGTTTCGAAGGCTTACACCTTCATCATCGGGAGAACGATATAAACTGTTTATATCGTTCTCCCGATGAGAAAAATAAACTCAAAAGTGGAAAAAGAGTATTTTAATTCATTAAAATTCGACGTGATTCTTTTTCTTATGATTGATTTATTTCATATTATACAATCAAAATAAATAATAACGTATCACACAAAAATATTTAAATGTAAACCTTAAACACAACATTGGGTTAAGAATATTTAGTTATATAAAATTTATATTGTAGTTTAAGATGGAAGTTAGTTATATGAGTCAAAGTATTTAACAAATACTCTACAAACCTTTCAGAAGATGCCAACGAAGATAAAGCAGAAATTCTTTCGTTCAGTCTGCGATTTGATTCAAAGCGATTTGCCCGCACAACGAACTCCGGGCGAATAAACCTCCGGTGGGAATATTATACTCCAAGATCACAATAAATCTCGTTTCGTTTTATTCGTCAGCACTCAAGGTCGTCTCTGCGTCGAATCGTTACATGTTGAATGTAAGAAAGTTGGTGAAAAAGCGACCCAAAAAGTTAAAACGGTTTTTTAAGGTTCAGAACGATTAGCGTCAAATTTACAAGCTGCGTTCTCATTGCTTTTCTAGTTTGCCGTTCTTATTGTTAAAAATAACAGCGTGGTACTGAATACAAAATCTTCAACTGATGTTAATGCATTGTAACAATTTTTTGTATTACTTTACTTACTTTTTACTTAAACAGCCGTTGTCGTCCTCTGCTGGACATAGGCCTCCCCTTGTGCCTTTCGCATCCAATCATCAGCAAATTTTCGAATGTCATCAGACCATCGTGTCTACTGACGAAGGGGCGTCGCTGCGTTCTATAATAGTCTCGGTGGCGGTGGGAACCTTCTATGGTCCATTATTGCTGCTTAACACAATAATATAAAACTGCAATTAAATATTCAATTAAGAAAGAATTTAAACATTGTGTAAACCCACTTTTTCTTTAATTTAATTTTCATAAAAACAACTTATTGTTACAAGTTTCAGAGATGTGTCTTCATGTGTAAATATATAGATTAAAACAAAGGAAAGTTGCCTTATATATTAACAAAAAACAATTGAATAATTCAAAATTCCTTCTGCTAGATTCTACATCTGCTAGATCAAATACTAAAAAAGTCGGAAAAATCAACAAGCGTGCATGTTCCGATGTATAAAAGTAGAGGAATTCCGAGAGGTATATCAGGACAGAAGTATGGTGGTCCATCATCTCTGCCTACCCCTCCGGGAAAACGGCGTGATTGTTAGTTAGTTAGTTGAATACGAGAAAATGAGAAAAATTCATTCTCCAAATTTAGGTTTAAGATTTATTTAAGTGGATGCGGGTTTAAAGCCGTGCCACACTGTTTTAAACAAGCTCTCCACATCGGTCTCCACCGGCAGTTTAAAACTGTGTAGACACTTGTTTGAAACCAAAATTCGTTTGATCTTCAACAAACTTTGTGGACGGACGCGCATAGTATGCGTGTGGATCCACCGTTTAAACACGCATTCCACATGTGGAAAGCTTGTTTACAACAGTATGTGGACGCTACACCAACCGTGGGCTCCACAGCTCTCCACCAAGGTCACCCCTGTGGAGAGCTTGTTTGAAACAGTTTGGCACGGCCTTTATTCCCAAAAATGGCGATGAGGTCTTGCCAACCATTACGTCGCTTTTCCCGCGGGGGCGAACAATTGGTACTTGGATCATTAGAGGTAGTATAAAAAGGGTGTGTCAAAATTTAAAAAAATCAATCCATTGTGGCGGTCCATTCTCTTTGTCTACCCTTCCGATGAAACGGCTGCGATGTGATATTGTTGTTGTTGTCTTTCTGATATAACCTAGACAAGAATCTAGCAAGGACAATAACAGTTTAAATATATTTTTTAAAGTAAGAACCGGTTGGGGTTAAATACCTTTCTCTATTAAAACTTGAGATTAAATTTTAAAAGTGGATTATTGTCTATGCTGTGAAGCAGTTCCAAATACAAAATTTACTATTAAAGACATAATTCGATTTGGCCCGTGGGTGCAAATATTTTTCTGTTGATATATTGATATACATAATTTTTTAAATGTAGGTGGGTTGCTAAGTTGTGCTCATCTATAACTACTTAAAAACAACTAAATCGTGAAACCTGTTCTAGCTCGTGTGTCTATATCATATTATATACGATTATTTCCAACTGACAAATAGTTTTTCGCTCTCAGCGTGGATAAATAACTAATAATAACATAGCTTTTAACACCTACTTAACTATAACGGGAGACAAGTCAATTGCATGACATTCTAAATTAACGAACGTTTGTTTACGAATACATGTAAAATACATGTTTTAGCTATTTGGAAATGCTATTAATTCCAAATGCAAACAGAAGCATTTTAGATATAGTAATCATTAGATATTCTATTGTTTTGGCGGAAAAACTTTGATATTTATCAATCTAATCATTAGATAATCCATTTTTTTTCTCACTTCCTCGACATTCATGTACGCATGTGGCCGACTCCTCACGTGGCCGACGTTCGTGCCACGTTTTCTTTGGTCTTCCTCGATTTCTAGTTACATTTACATAGTTGACACATACCTTTTTACCAACTGGATTAAATGTGGCCTAGATACCCATTTTGCAATTTGCTTTTTTTCTGGAATGGTACATTCTCCAGCTAATATAAGTCCTACGTGGATGGGGGACGGGCCTAGGGATTGTTTGAACGAAGCGGTAAGCGACGGGTAACTTTCTATGTCCTTATCTAACTGTAAGTTTGTTCATTTGCACTTGTATTAACAATAACTGTATGTCACCCTACAATAAATAAATGCCTTTTTTACCATTCATTCATTCCGTGTGTCCAAACCATCTTAATATTCCTTTCATTATTTTTTTCATAACACTATTATTCGCATCACATTCACTTCTAATATTTTCATTCGACACTCTATCATATATAAATTTTCTGCACATTCGTCGAAGAAAAAATCCTTATTTTGCAAGTTCCTTGACGTACACAAAAACGTATGTTTCGGCTTAATCGTATAAAATGACCTTAAATACTAATTTAACCAGATTTTTCTCCATTATTATTGACATTTTTGATTCGCGTTGAAGCATCTTCCACCTGCTACTCCCGCCAGGTGTATCTCTTAGCGGGCCCCGGTTCGAGACCCTGTGGCACTCCTCTCTAGGCGAACACGAGACACCGCCCGGCGGGCGAGGTGGGCGAAACGCGACAGGTGGAAGCCCGACTTTGGAGGACGAATCACAATAAAGCGTGCATTTTTCTTACTGAATTATATTCGGCTTCAATTTATATACTTTCATTACAAACAGGTGCGGTTTAAGGTTAACATACCCAATCGGACAATCAAATAAGACATTTAATGTAGGAGTATGATATTTGGTCACATGTTGTTATTAATGTTTTTAATTCGCTATTTAACGAAATCAAAAACCTTCGACAAGTATTAATTTTGCAAAACTTGTTTTGAAACATTTATTTTTAATTTACGTGTTTCAGTGTGATTTTGACTTGGACTCTTTTGGCTTACAGAGGTTCAGCTCTAATGGCTAGTCCTCTTACGTCTGTGGGATACATTGTTGGAAATGTGATTTTGTAGTTGTTTCATGATAGGGCTAAATGTTACAAAATAAATAGTATGTATCGAATGAATTATACCTTAAACATCGGGAGAACGATCATTAAAATATCACTCGCGATTGTGAAGGTCTTCTATCAAGATAAATGGATTTGGAAGTGAACTAACTAACCATCTCGACGTCTCTCAAAAGGGGTACACAGAAACAATGGACTGCCACAATTTTACTGATGCGGCATTCCATTTCTTTAGTCCCCTCGGGAGACTCGGTGTGATGGGTTGGGAACATCATTGCCACCAATAAGCAACTCCCGCGCACAGTTAGTAACTATAACGTCCACAAAATAAATCTAAAATAAATACAATGATATAAAATAATAAAGCAATATTTGTATTTTTATAAGGTTAAGTCTGTATAGCTGACGCCCGCCATATTAAACATTTAAAAAATGTTCAAACGAAATTTGGACGGTGTATTCGCATTCACACTGTTCAAATATCGCCAACTTTGTTTTTGTGAATTATAAACGTAACGTATTTATGCCTAAAATCAAATTTGGTGGTATTTAAATTAGATGTAACTCTAACCAGTTACATATAGACAAACGAAGGCAATAATAATTATGTAAATTCTCCGTCTATTCCTTATTTTATGAATGTGAACGCTGTAAGCATGACATGTTTGGTAAATCTATCAAAGAATGCAGTTCCGCCTACAATCGTTTATTCGTTTATCGTCGGTTAGAACATGTTAAGGCTGGAGGTTAGAGATCGCCAACTTGACGAGACACGAATTACACAATATATTGCGTTAAGTTACTCCATAAATATAATTTTTACATAAAACAAGTCACATGAATTATATATACTAATACCATTAAATAGAATTTTATGACATTAATAATGATTTTACTGAAATCTCTTGATGGAAGGCTATTTTAAATAACAGTGTAATAAAACGAAGTTTTTTTTATTAATACTTACACTTATTTGTCTTTATTTCGATAGCGACCGGTTTGGCCAGGCTAGCTGGCATCGACAGATTAGACTGATCCAGTCTATCGTTGCCAGCCGGAAACCGAAACTGATCGCTGTCTACGTAAAGACGTAAAGACGACGTAAATATTAATAAAAAAACTTCGTTTTATTTAATGAAAACGTCAGTTTTCTAGAAGTTTTATTATATTTTATGAGAATAACATGTTTCGCCCTTCTAATGCATTATCAAATGTAAAATTAATTTGATAATGCGTTAGAAGGGCGAAACATGTCATTCCATAAAATTTAATATGGATTATTTAATATGGAGTTTTACATCATTGTTCAAGAAACAATAAATAAATGAAAATCGGTTGATTTAATTATTACATTTTAAGACATTTATAATATGTTACACACTAAGACCCTTGACAAAAGACTTAAAATAAAATAAAATATTGACTACAGTATCTTTCTAAATAATATGCTGCTGTGTTGGGTAGGTTCGTTAATGGGCATGCGTTTCTTCATTTTGCAATAATAAATATGCTCTATAAAATTAACAATTATCCAGAGTAATTTATGGTTTCTTGAAAATTTCATATTAAATATGAACGATAACGTTTGTTTTCTAGAATTTTTTTTATATTTAATGGGATTGACATGTTTCGCCTTGCTAAGGCATTAAATTGTCAAAAACAATGTGATTTTCACAAAATTCACGTGTAGAATGTAGTAGGTATGTACAATAATATTTCTGATGTAGAATTCACGTGACAATAAAATTAGCTACCTTTCATATGTCATGAGAATCAATATAATTTTCTATACCATTTACATCGATTTGGCTCGCGGTGTAATGATGTAAAGAGCTATTCAACTTAAGTTAATTGTTATAATTAACTATTTTAATGAATTTGGTTGACTCGCGGGCCGACGCTTCACGCCCCTGCCGTCTTAGGACTGCGCAGGCCCGACAGTAGACGGTGGCGCTTGTCTGACACACGGAATGACATTATGTCAACGGTGATGTCATACGAACATCGGTTCACATGAGAATATTACTCCGATTTTGTTTTATTATAATCGTTCACCGTTGCCCGATGTCAACGTGCTGAAGAATAATAGGCGGCGTGAAGAATACAAATGTTCAAAAATGTAAACCAAACAGAATGTAGGAATCTAATTTACTTCTGCAAATATTTATACGAATTAATTTATCATTTCGTGTCACCAACGGTTTGCCACTTATTAAAGAAGTCAATTATTTAAGTTATCGCAAATTATTTCGTAAAACGATCACATACATTCTATTATAACGAATTTTGATAAAATTAAAATATTAATTTAACCCTTCTTTTAAGAATTTTTTAATTTTAACAAAAATGACGACCTTCGTGGCATATTGACAAGAGCTATGACTGCGACACCGAAGGTTCTAGGTTCGATTCACAGCGATGGCAGTGTGATTGCCACAATGTCATTGGTCTGGTGTAAAATTCACGTAACAATAAAATAGCGATAGATTTGCTACCTATCACATGTCATGAGAATAAATATAAATAGCTAAAAAATATATGTGTATACAGTAATTGGGTTCAAACGACATATTGTATAAAAAAACATTGATTTTAATTGTCTATTGCAAAATAGAATATGAGAACAAATAATTAAGAACATTTCTTTTGTATACCGACATTGCGATCAGGAAAGCTTCTGCAATGGGCAGATTGTCTGTGTCGAAACGATGTCCTGTTGGTGACTGAACCTTTGCGGGAGCCTGTCCTTCAACCTGGAACAATCTTCCTGCAGACCTAAAGTTCATTGAGAACCCGTCAGAGTTTAGATCGAGAATCAAAATGCACCTTTTCAAATTATCCTATCCTGATCTAAATTTTGATCGACTTTGTCAGGTTGCAGCCCTCATGCTAAATATGTTTTTTTTAATCTTCTTCTTCTATCACTTGAGAGTGCATGTGCTTGTCTTGCGCAGTTTTAATAGTGCCTCGACTGTTACAATCCCAGTCCATTCATGAATGACACCGGTGGGAAGAGCAATTAGTCTGCTAAACCCGTGTCTCCTCGGAGATCGACGTCATTCATATTAGTGAAGGTACGTTCAGGAGACAAATACTCTTGACTTTAGAAAGTATCTTGTCTTCCTAATGTCGAACCATCTCTAATGCGTTCCTGGTACTATGTTGTATTTTTATAATATTTTATCTGTACTCGATAGATGCCTTAAACATTTTCCTGTTTGTAATGTCTTTTGAGTTAATAAACTGATTTGATTTGATTTGATGAATGTTTTGGAGCTAAGAAATCCGTCTTCTCAGATGATTTTTTCATAAAATTGGCGCTATATAAATCATCCAATTTATTATAATTATTATAACAATGATTTAAAACTCCATGATTACATGACTAATTCGAATAAAAATTCATTTCAATTTATCAAATTAAATTTAACAGAGAATTCATTCAAAACGAATTGGTGTACAATCTATTTACATAACTAACTAACTAACTAACCATCACGTCGTCTCCCCGAAGGGGTAGGCTGAAAGAATGGACTGCCACACTTTTCTTTCCTGACATTTCTCTCGCTTCCTCAACATTCATACACCGTGTCATGCACGCGCGTCGATTTATCTGACTCCTCACATGGCCGAAATTCAATATTTGATTTATTTGATCATTGCACCTTTTCCTCAGTCTTCCTCAATTTCTGGTTCCATTTACATCGTTAACATATACTTTTTTTACCATTCTTTATTAATTCATTATTTTCTTATGTCCAAACCATCTTAATGATCCTTTCATTATTTTCTTCATAACACCATCATTCACTTCTTATATTTTCATTCGACACTCTATCATACACAGAGTATCGACACATTCGTCTAAGAGATCTCATTTCTACTGCATTTATTCTACTTTCATCATTCTTTTGCCAGTTCCATGCTTCGCTTCCATACATAAGGGACGGTAGAAGAACACCATTGTGCACTGCCATTCTAGATTTTTTGGATAGGTTTTTGTTTGCGATGACACCTTTAAGTGCACCATTCACTTTGTTGCCTATTTACATATATGTAAATGTTAATTAGTTTTTAGTTGTCATGTCTAATCTTATTTCTGCTTTGGATTGCAATGGCCAATAAACGTTTTATGGATTTCTAATCTTTCCAATTATTGTGGAATTTGCATAGCCTCTCAGATTTCGTTGTCGATTGCAAAAAAAATGAGTGTCACGGCTTCGCAATGCGGCGGGCATCGCGGAATGTCAAATATTCGCGTCGATTGCCTCCCGATATTTATGAGACAATCCCATACATGGCTCTGCTGCAGCGGAGTCTGGACCTGCCTCGGAGGAGCTAATCAGCGGCCGTTATTAAATACACACATTAACGTACGGCAGGGAGAGCCGCCGGCGTGGGATGGACAGCTTTTCACTATTTGAAAATTACCGATTGACATTAATTGAAATAAGAACAGATACATTCTAATTTTTAAATTAAAAAAATAATCGTACTTAGTAGATCTACGGATCGTTTTTTAGTCAAATAAACATTGATGCACAGTAATAAATACATTATATACAATATGTTTGGTGTGTTTTTGTGTAACATCGTGTGATATCTCCTTCTCGACCGACGTTTCGGAGATCGTTGCAGTCTCCATCTTCACGGTAATGAATGTGATATGAGTTGTGTCTGCTAAGGTACTTGACTGTTGTACCATGTCGCCGGCAGTGTGTACGTGTAAAAGTGATTTTCACACATACACACTGAAATTTCATGTGCACTTTCATGTGAATTTTTTTTTTAACAAATTTCATGTGAAATTTCACTCTTACACACTGCCGGCAACATGGTACAACAGTGAAGTACATTAGCAGACACAACTCATATCACATTCATACCCTGAAGATGGGGACTGCAACGGTCTCCGAAACGTCGGTCGAGAAGGGGATATCACAGGGTGTTACCCAAAAACACAACAAACATATTGCTGCCAACCGTGAAAATCTTCGCAAACATTATATACAATTTAATACATTAAAAACATGATAATTTCTGGACAGCTCTTCACTATTTTGTATTTCCAATTGACATTATTTTTAAAATTAGAATTAAACATTTTTTAAAACATTGTATAAAATCACTTTATTTTGAGTCAGGAGCACCAACCGGTTTCACTCTGTAACGAGCTTCGTCAGGGCTATACACAAACATTTATTTTATGTGAAAAAGATTGGTTTTCAGCACGGACCTGAAATCTCTCGGATAATTTGTTTTTGTGATGTAATCACCTCAAGGGCGCATTAAGACGTGTTTTAAATCCAAATGTGAACGTTGCATCTGATTGATATTCGCGATCGATTAGAAAGTATAATAGAACAAAATATACAAGTTTTTAATTGGGTATGAAATTTGAAAAAGATGGGTTTTCAGCTTAGATTTGAAATCTGTCAGATCATTTATGAATCTAAGGTATGAAGGGAGATTGTTCCAAGCTGACGGGCCGGCTACTACAAAGACTCGATCCCCGAAATTTGTACTATAATAGGGCAACGCTTCGGCTCAACTAATCTTCCATTAAATATAATAAAACTTCTAGAAAATAAACGTTATCTTTCATTTACACTGCCATCGCCGGGAATCGAACTTAGTTTTATTATAAAATTCATATGTTGAAGTCGATACCCACGCTCACGCCACGCCACACTGTGTCGAGAGTTGATTTATCGTGAAGCTGGCACACGTTGACATGCATTTCGTGAAACGCCGTGACAATTTAAGGACACCGCAGTTATCTTAGATCAGGCGGCTATACTCCCACAGTTTGGTGTCCCGGCCATATTCATTGCTAAATCATTTTAGTATCAACTCAATCGGCTAAAGAGCGTTATTTCGGAATGCCGAAAACGCGGCCTCAATTGATATTTGCTTCGAAATTTTTACGAGAATTATTGTCGATAAAAATTAATAGTTATTTTTTCTTTCAATAATCGGTCGATGCCAGCTTGTCTGGCGAAATTGGGTGCTATTAAAATAAAGACAAAAGTCATGAAAAAAACACCGTTTTATTTCACGATAATATTTTTAAAATCATTTTTATACAGAATATATTTGGTTTAATTCTACTCGATTCTATGGCTTTGACCGATTTCGGCAGCTCGCTGCTATCTTCTGATCACCCACCTGCCGACATCGGTCGAAGCCATAAAATCTAACAAACTAATTAACCATTACGCCGTCTCTCCAAAGGGGTAGCCAGAAATAATAAACCGCCACACTGTTCTTTCCTGGCATACTTCTCGCTTTCTAAACATACATCGGGTCATGCACGTCCGTCGATTTCTTCGACTCTTCACGTGGCCGACATTTAAAATTTGATTTATTTGAACGTGCCAAATTTTCCTTGGTCTTCCTCTATTTGCAGTTCCGTTTGCATCCTTAATATATTGTAAAGGAATTTTTATTATTTTCATTACTTGGACTTGGATCTTCTGGCTTACAGAGGTTCAGCTATTGTGGCTATTCCTCTTATTAACAATTTACTTCTACCAAGAATTTCAAATAACAACATTATTATTATTTCGATATACGCCGCTAGACTGGAGGAGAGCAGTAATTATGCCTCTGTACAAAGGAAAAGGATCGCGTATGGAATGTGAAAACCACAGAGCTAAAGTGGCACGATTAAATAAATCAAACATTGAATGTCGACCACGTGAAATCGACACGTATGCATGACACGATGTATGAATGGAAGTGAAAGTGTTGCAGTATGTTAATATTTTGATAAAAATAAAGATTAATAGATTTTGAATTTAATGTTTAAATTGTAATCATGATTGTGCCACATGGATAGCTTCTCGAAATATAATACCTACAGGATCTGCATTTCTCGCGAGATGTGCTCCCAGACAGCGTAAAGTTGAGAACAGATGTGATAAAAAAATGACGATCGTAATGACGGCAGATCGTGTGAACGGGCGCTCATCTCCCGAGAGCCCGGAGCGAGAATGCTCCGCTCCTGATGCGAGACCGTATATTAAATCGCATTAGTTTGTGTTGGTTATTCAGTCCGTGTGTGCTCGGGTCCTCTGACCAGTCCTGACTTGTTCCAGGTTCCCACCGAACAGCGCTGTATGCAATCCTTCGCTCATTTTATTTTTACCACAAAAAAAACACAATCTCTAATCGGACCATTAGTTTATTTCTGGCATCTCGAATCTCGATCTGTTTGCTACCTTCAACGCCGTTACAAAAAGCATGATTATAGTTTTTAAGACGGATGATAATTTGCAATCTTCTATTAACCCAATAATAAACTCACAAAAGAAACACGTTTATTTATTGTTTCTTGAACAGTGATGTAAAACTCCATATTAATTGAATAATAGTAAACACGATTGTTTAGTGGTTTTACTTGGATTTAATTTATATAAATTATATAAATTGTGAAAATTTTGTTTCGCCTTGCGAGGGCATTCTCAAACTGACTATCTAACTCAAATGCCCTCTCAATGGGAAACAAATTTGTCACAATTGATATAATTTATATAAATTAAATCCAAATAAAATCACTAAACAATCGTATTTACTACAAACGGCGACCTTCGTGACTGAGTGGTAAGATCTCCGACTTCCATTCTAAAGGTCCCGGGTTCGATTCCCGGCGATGGCAGTGTGATTGTCACCTGTCATCGGTCTGGTGTAGAATTCACGTGACAATAAAATGGCGATAGATTGGGCTACCTATCACATGTCATGAGAATCAATATAATAGCTAAAATAAAAAATTGTATACAGTAATTGGGTTCAAGCGACCTGTTGTATACAAGGAGAAAAAAAAAATTATTAAAAAAAAATTCATGTTATAATTGATACGAATGAAAATGTCTGTTTTCTATTCTTCTTCTTTCTCAGCCTATTCCCGTCCACTCCTGGACAAAGGCTTCCTCCATTCGCTTCCATGTCACTCTGTCTTGTGCAGACTGCATCCAGGTTATTCCGAAGTGTCTATTCAGATCATCCTTCTACCGTAGTTGCGGTCGCCCTGCACTTTCTCTTTGCCGTCTACGGTCTCCAAGTCAGCACTCTTCTTGATCATTTTTCATCTGAGCTTCTGGCTACGTGACCTGCCCATTACCATTTTAGAGTCGCCACCCGGTGGATGATGTCAGTGACCTTTGTTTTTTCTCTCACCTTATCGTTTCTGATTCTGTCTCTTAGGCTTATTCCTAACATGGCTCTTTGGGTCCCTCGTAGTTTCTCGGCACTTTGTTTGGACAATGTTACAGTTTCAAAACCATAAGTGCCAACTGGCAGAACACAGGCTTCATAGACGTTTCGGGTTGATCGGTATTATCCGGCTTTTAAAACCGGTGGCCGATATTAAATATTTGATTTATTTAATCGTGCCACGTTTTCCTCTATTTCTAGTTCCATTTACATCGTTGACATATATATTTTTTACCATTCTTCCTTCATTCATTATTTCCAAGTGTCAAAACCATTTTAATGTTCTTTCATTATTTTGTTCATAACACTTTCATTTTGAAATATAACTTCATATTTATTAATTTTGTACAATTTACATACGAGTACTCGTACGATAGAGTACAATAAAAAGTTTTTTTTTAAATTAGCTTGCCATTGGCAGTAAAAACAAGAATTCCCTGGAGAGACTTAGATGGCACGAAAATCAAAAGGTTTTCTTTCCCCTAAACACTATAAAGTACACACAATTTCTAATAAGATAACAATCCGGTTTGCCAATAACAATGTTTCGGGAGTTGCCTATTGGTGGCGATGAGGTTCGCAACCCATCACACCGCGTCTCCCGCGGTGCGAAAAGAGAAGGATGGAGTGCCGCATCGGTTAAAGTGTGACAGTCCATTCTTTCTGCCTACCCTTTCGGGGAGACGGCGTGATGGTTAGTTAGTTAGTTTTTATCCGGTTTTTAAAAACCGGAAAAATGTCATCTTATTAGACATTAAATTAAAACAATCACAATTGTACACAAAATGTGTCATTGTCAAACAGCTGATTTCGAATATATAAAAAAACGGTTACATTGTCATTTTAAGATACGCCCAAGGACGCTATTCTTCTTCTGTGTTATACAAATCTAACAAAATTGGGCAAAATGATGACAAGAAATTAATTATAACCATTGTTTTTAGCGATATAATCCATGTTTCTGATGACGTTGCGCTATCCGCTCATTCTGCCCAGAGGTACACCATACGCGGCAGAACAATTCAAATTGTCTTACGTTATGAAATTACTATTTTTGTGATTAATTGTAAAGGCTGTAGTAACCCATTTGACATGAGATAATTTCGTATTGTTTAGTTTTCAAAACTTACCGCGCGTTGATATCGAAAATTCGCAAATACTCGTATACTGCGCAATAGTCGTCTTCGATCATACAATGATTTTAATGCGCACGTTAAAAAATATGAAAATAAAGATTTTAAGGCTAATTTAGTTTAATGATTCAAACAGCACGACAGCAAGATCAGAATCTATAAAACATGCGTGCGACCTATCATGACGTACACTGTAGAGACGCGGGCTGACACTGTGCGAACCAAGGGACTACTAAAAACATCGGAGATGAAGGTCCTAAGATCAATTACTGGAAAAACCCTCCGAGATCGTGTCCGCAACGTAGACATAAGAAAAACCTGCGAAATAGAGGATATCGTTCAGTGGAGTAGATCCAGAAGAAGATACTGGAGGGACCATGTAGCCCGAATGGATGGTGACAGACTCGCATATACAGCCGCTTGTGAAATCCCCTCCAGACACCGCCCACCTGGAAGACCGCCTATATGATTTATATGATTTCTGTTTCACAGATCGTAAGATCTATTAAAAGAAGAAGAAGAAGATTCAAACATCTTGTGCTCTAACTAACCATCACGCCGTCTCCCCGAAAGGGTAGGCAGAAAGAATGGACTGTCACACTTTTACTGATGCGGCACTCCATTCTTCTCTTTTCGCCCCGCGGGAGACGCGGTGTGATGGGTTGCGAACCTCATCGCCACGCTCATGAGATAATAATTGCAAATTATATTCACATCTTTATCTATCATCATCAGCCATCTGTCATCCACTGCTGAATGTAGGCTCTCTCCCAAAGTACGCCACCGCCCCCTATCCATTGCCGCTCTCATCCATCCATGTACAGCAATCCTCTTCAGATTGTCGGTCCAGCGGGCAAGGGGACGTCCAACTCTGTTTCTCTTGAAAATTTCATCACGTTTAGGTTGCGCCGTTTGTGGAAATAGTCTGAAACTGGTTTCATACCAAGAGTTTCGAATAGGTTTCGTTGCAGTTGCGTTTCACCGCGTGTTCTGGGCCTAACAGAACAGTACTAAACAAGTGGAAAGAGAAGAAAAAATGTAATTATTAAATTAAATATAAATACCGTGTTCATTTATACATAGATTGTTCTACGAGAGTATATATTTAAAAAAAACATAAATCAAATATAATATTTCCCAAATTGACACTATTTCCGCTACGAAATCGAGAGATGTATAGTAAGAAGGATACATTTTTTACGTGAAATAACGGACTTTTAACGTTTCCCAATAAATTATTTTTTTACAGTCAAATGTGTTTTGAAGATTTGTACAAAATGTATGCAAATAGAGACCCACGTATTATTGCGGTGCTAAAATAAAACGCTAATAAATCTTATTTCCTTCCTTAGGTTGCCTCGCTATTAGCAATAAAATTACTTGCTCTTTCGTGTACCTACTTTAATAAATATTTACAACAATAAATCCATAAAAATACTGAAAGTTCATAACTCTCTGACTAATTAACTTACCATCACGCCATTTAACTGTAGGAGTATGAGGAGATGGTGTACCGGCACACTTTTTTTTAAGAAACATAGAAGTTCCCGCCACATACCCGAGGCTGTTATAGGACGTATCGGTGACTTTTCGTCAGCCTCGCTCGTACATTCCCTGGGCCTGTTCCCGGTCCACCCGGGACTTACATTTAAAGACGGCAACAGTAAGGGGGTGCCAGACCACATTTAATCTATTTTATTTTTCATCTATGTTCCGCTGTACTTTATTGAATAAATAAACAAAATATATAACAAATGAACATTTCAGATACATTATATAAATATGTCAAAGTCATTACTGCAAATAGAAATATATCCACAGAAGCAAATATGGCAGTACACAATGGAGTTCTAGTGCCAACCCTCATGTATGGAAGTGAAGCTTGGAGCTGGCAAAAGGAGGATGAAAGCAGGATAAACGCCGTAGAAATGAGATCACGAAGAAGAATGTGCGGGAAAACGTTGTATGATAGAATACCGAACGATGAAATAAGAAAGAAATTTAAGGCAGATGACTGCATCATGGATAAAATTAAAAAGGGGTCCCTGAGATGGTTTGGACGAATGGATGAGAGTAGAATGGTTAAAAAGGTGTACACAAGCAGCGTGAGTGGAAAAAAAAGCCGAGGACGACCGAGGAAAACATGGCACGAACAAATTAATCAATTACTAAAAGGCGGTCACATTCGAAGTCGGAATGGTACGATGTATGAATGTAGAGGAAGCCCGAGAAGTATGCCAGGACAGAGCATTGTGGCGATCTACCCTCTCTGCCTATCCCTCCGGGGAAATGGCGTGATGGTTAGTTAGTTAGTTAGTTCAAAAATAACGGAAATTTTTTAATTTCGCGGGTTTGGAGAGTCCGATTGGCAAATCGCCAGGAATCGAACCTGGGAACTTCGGTGTGGCAGTCACACCTGTTGCTAATCTTCCACGAATACCGTTTTCATTCGTTTTAATTATTATTGGCAATCATTTCATCTTCGCGTACTCTTTCATATCTAACACACTTTCTTTTCGTGTTTTCGTTTTGATATGTGTCACGGACGGTTAATATCAATATTATTTAACAGCTCAATTAAACGTGTAATTATAATGAAGATGCTAGTCCCCGCAATATTAGTTTTAATAACTCTATTAATACGTAAAGCCTCGTCAAGTTTCCCCTTAGCGTTATGTAAATGGAAGCATTGCTCCACCTTTACGTAATGTAATTAATTTTCCGTAATATTAGATTTTCGCTATAAATGTTAATTTCTAACGACGCTGGATAATGGCTTTGATTAATAAAAATACGTTATTTATTTAAATACATTATATTATTGCTGACCGTGTGGGTGTGAGGTACCAATTAAAAGGTACACACGTAACATTTGACTGTGTATACTTCATGAATACTGACTCCATTATAATTAAAACCAAAAATACATCCAAACTATCGCTTCTTCTTCTTCTTCGTGTCAATGATAAGATAAGTCTTACATATCATTACGTAGCCGGTCCATCAACTACAGTAACAATCTGCCTTCACACCTCAGATGCATAAATGATCCGACAGATTTCAGATCTAAGCTGAAAACCCATCTTTTTCATATTTCATACCCAATTTAAAACCTACATATTTTTTTCTATTATACTTTCTAATCGATCGCGAATATCAATCTCAGATGCAGCGTTCAAATTTAGATTTTAAAAACGCGTTAAAGCGCCCTTGAGGTGATTACATCACAAAAACGGCGCTTTAAAAGTTAGCATATTATTGTTATTTATTATTATTATTATCTTCAAAAATGTCCTTCTCTACTTCTGGTCTCCGTCTCAGATCCCCCAACATTGGCGATCACTGCAACGAAAGCATCTCTGTCCTGCGCTACTTGGAACAGGTTCTCAAATCTCCTAATTCCTCCTAAATACCTTATATTTCGCACCCTGGACAACTGCCTTCTGTTGTCAGAAACAGAAACTGGCAGAAAGAATGGACCGCCACATCTTGTCATGCACGCACGTCGATTTCTCCGACTCCTCACGTGACCGACATTCAATATTTGTTTGTTTTGATCATGCCAAGTTTTCCTCGGCCTTCCTCTATCCTCCTCTATCCTCCCTTCCTCTATAGCTCCGTCCACGTCGTTTACAGATAATTTTCCTATTTCACCATTCTGTCTTCACTCATTCTTTCCATGTGTCCAGACCATCTTAACGACACTTTCATTATTTTGTTCATAACACTTTCATTCACATACAGATTTAACACACATTCGTCTTAGAGATCTCATTTCTACTGCATTTATTCTACTTTCATCCTTATTTTGCCAGTTCCATGCTTCACTTCCATACATAAGGGTCGGTAATAAACACCATTGTGCACTGCCATCTTAGCTTTTTTAGATTGGCTTATTATTCGATTGAAATTATTAATCCAATAGTTACATAATGTGATCCATTTTCTTAATTTCCTTGTCCTTAATTCATCATTGTTTCTCGGTCTTGTTTTTCCTCGTCAATATTGCCTCAACAGACGATTAAAGTAATTTTTCCAAACGGCATTGCCCCCGCTCACCTGAGTTCAAGTTCCGCCGATAAACTCTGTTTACTAATCAGGTCACGTGCTCGCATCCACCGCAACAGGAAGTTCAATGCTGTGTGAAGTCGATTTTAAAATTCATATTCGATATCGGAAAGTAACAGCGTCCGATCTGTCGAAAACAGGAAATGCCGAATTACTTCACATGGGAACTAATTGTACAAAGCAAATCGCTAATTTCATCCAAATTAATTAACCATGTATGGAAGTGAAGCATGGAGTTGACAGAAGAAGGATGAAAGTAGGATAAATGCTGTAGAGATGAGGTCACTCAGAATATTTTTTGGAAAAACAATGGATGATAGAATATCTAATGATGAAGTAAGAAATTAATGTAAGGCGGATGAATGCGTGATAAATAAAATAAGAAAGGGTCACCAAGATGATTTGGACATATGGGACGAATGGATGAGGGAAGAATGGTTAAAAAGATGTGCACAAGTAATGTGCATGGAAAAAGTAGTCGAGGAAGGCCAAGGAAGACATGGCATGACCAAAATAATCAATTGCTGAAAGGTGGCTATGTTAGAAGCAGGAACAATCGACGAGCGTGCATGTCAAGATGTGTAAATGTAGAAGAGGCGCGAGAGTTGTGTCAGGATAGAATAATGTGGCGATCCATCATCTCTGCCTCCCCCTCCGGGGAAACGGCGTGACGGTTAGTTAGTTAGTTGTCATAGTCAAGTCACGACTTGATTATTGTAATGGAATTTATGCAAACATTCCAAAACAACAAATAAACAAATTTCAATCTGCGTTCAATGCAGCAGCAAGACTCATTAAAGGCATTCCAAAAAATACCCATATAACACAACATCTCAAAGAACTTCACTGGCTTAAAAGTCCAGAAAGAATCCAGTTTAAACTCTGCTGGACAGTCTTCAAAGCGCTACATGGAATGGCACCAAATTATATATCTGAACTCTGTATAATGGACAGCCTAAATACAAGGAAATCCACACTTCGCTCAGCGAACTCCTCGGCAATAGGAAGATTAGTTGAGCCGAAGCGTTGCCCCAGTACAAATTTCGGGAATCGAGCATTCGCGGTAGCCGGTCCATCAGCTTGGAACAATCTCCCTTCACACCTCAGATGCATAAATGATCCGACAGATTTCAGATCTAAACTGAAAACCCATCTTTTTCATATTTCATACCCAATTTAAACATTTATACTTTGTTCTACTATACTTTTTAACCGATCGCGAAAGTTAAAATTTTTAGATTTAAAACACGTCTTAATGCGCCCTTGAGGTGATTACACCACAAAAACGGCGCTATAAAAGTTAGCATATTATTATTATTATTATTAGTTAGTTAGTTAATTGACCGTCGATCTACTTGGTCCAGTGCCGGCGTTTTACTTTTTACGACAGTTACTTGAACCAAAATCAACGACCTCTTGTTAATTTTCGTATATATTATAGTAAAGACGGTTTTAAAATTATGAATGTAGTCTCAATAAAAATTCCCGCGCTGATTAATGCTCTGCGGGGTTTATGTGAATGACTTTTTCTGGTTGTTAAAACTACACAATGGTCGCACAGTCCGGCGGCAGATGGCAGGCGGCTAGTGAGGAACCAGTTGGCCATTACATTCAATTTCGTATTCCTCCCTATCCTTTACAATTAGTTATGCTAGTTGAAGCTACGCGCATACTCTCCCGAGAGTGTACCCACTTATTACCGAATGCTGGTAGATTGTAGGTCAAACGTATCGATAGGCGATCGATCAGGCGACGCGGCCATGATGCGATAGGAAACATGAACCAAATATATCGCACCGTGAGTGTAAAACCGACGTAAGTGCAAATATACAGTTTGGAGATATGGGAGTTTAAAGACTTCATATTGCTTGGAAAAACTGTGTTTTTTTTAAAATAAACCAATGATTTTCGGTTATATACCTATATACCTATACCTAACAACCTATACCTAACAACCTTACAACCAATATATATACCTAACAACCGAAAATCATTGATTTATTTAAAAACAGTTTTTCAAAGCAATATGAAGTCTTTAAACTCCCATATCTCCAAACTGTATATTTGCACTTACGTCGGTTTAACACGCACGGTGCGATATGTATCTTAATTAATTTATTATTATGATGATTTGTATTTTAAGTGCGCCGTTTTCTAAAATCAATTACTCCAAGGGCGCACTAGGAAATGACTGACCGAACAGTGCAGTCTTCAGAAGTTTCCTAAATTTAAAGTCACTATCGTCATACTTAATACTAACTAACATGGAGGCTATTCCACGCCAACGGACCCGCAACGCTGATCTTAACCCCTATTAGTCCGGCTGGCTATATTTGCAGTCCATTAAAAGGTTTTGAACTATGGTAGGCTACATTTGCAGCTCATATTTGAATCTTATAAATCTTATAGATGAAAGAAGAATAAATTCAGTAGGAATGAGATCTCTTATACGAATGTGTGCATACTCTGTGTATGATAGAGTGTCAAATGAAAATATAAGAAGTGAATGCGGTGCGAATGAAAGCGTTATGAACAAAATAATGAAAGGATCATTAAGATGGTTTGGACACTTGGAAAGAATGAATGAAGAAAGTATATGCTAACGATGTAAATGGAACTAGAAATAGAGGAAGACCGAGGAAAACGTGGCACGATAAAATAAATCAAATATTGAATGTCGGCCACGTGAGGAGTCAGATAATTCGACGCGCGTGCATGACATGATGTATGAATGTTGAGGAATCGAGAGAAATATGTCAGGAAAGAAAAGTGTGGCAGTCCTTTCTTTATGCCTACCCCTTCGGGGAGATGGCGTGATGGCTAGTTAGTTGTAAATCTTTTTATGTTACGATTTTTTTATGAATTGAAACATTGTTTTTTTCCACTTTTGTGTTTATTTTTCGAAGATTTTACACCTTCATCATCGGGAGAACAATATAAACTAACCAAACGAAATACAAGAAACTGAAACATATCTTACATGTGCTAATTAAATTCAAATCAAATCAAATCAGTTTAATAACTCAACAGATATTACAAACAGCATAAATGTTTAAGGTATCTATTGAATTCAGATAAAATATTATATATTATATTTACAACATAATACCAGGAACGCATGAGAGATGGTCAAGACATTAGGAAGATAATATACTCTCCAAAGTCAAGAGTATTTGTCTTCTGAACGTACTTACACTAATATGAAAGACGTCGATCTCCGAGGAGACCGCGTTCAGCAGACTAATTGCTCTTCCCACCGGTGTCACTAGAGGTAGATTGGTTCTGGCGGCCGGTATCTATCAGAGACAAAAATACCATTAGGCAGTGTACTAGCGACGTAACATTAGCGTGAGAGCAACAGGTTAAAAAAATTATGTTTTGAAAAGGATTTTTTTGTTTTTCGCTACGAAATTGTGCGCAATATAATCATGATGAAATGGGATTATCGATCTGAGCTGCAAATGTAGCCAGACGCAGTTCAGTACCGATATGTTTTACTGCAAATGAAGTCAGCCGCACAATGGTGGTTAATGTCTCCCGCGCAGACTTTATTATTAACCCTTATCCCAAAATAAAATAAGCGAATCGTGTTAGAGACAGACCGTGGGGTACGTCCCTCTGGCGCACGTGCAGCGCGAGGTACTCCACTTCCTATTGAGATGATAATATCTCATACCCGGAGCTAAAGTTAACACTCGGTAAATATTTGCCGTGAAATGACCGCTCGCTCAACGCGGAGTGGCACGGCCCGCGAGTGCGGCCATTATATCGGCGTTAGCACAATGGCTGCTGGAGGCGGGACGAGCTATTTACATCTCCAATATCTGGATTGTTGCTGCTCCCGCGCTCTCCGGGTGATGGACTCCCGCGAGGGAATATTTATAAATCGGTCCGCCACACACTGGATCCATTTGGCAAAAACATGGACTTAGGGGTCGAACTCCGAATTTTACCCTGATTTTTTAAAATTAGGTCCTTGGTGGTGGTTTCGGATTTTTGTTAGATGCATAAATGATCATCGCGTTCCTTTACAAAAGAATGGAATGATTTTAGCATATTTATGCATCTAACAAAAAATCCGACACCGCTTTATACTCGTAACAATTAATTAAGATTTATAATGTCTGCTGCTTTTAAACGGGCAGAGATATGAAGTAGATGTCGTAACAAGTAATGTAGAAGATTATGCCCTCTATAATCCTTACTAAGTTTGATTTTGACGTATCCACCTGATTCAGAAATAATTGAAAAAATCAGTTTTGCTTCATACAAAAAAAACAACAACATTTTTTTTCTTCGAAATTAGCAATTATATCAAAAAAAGTTAAAAGACAAAAGTGGTTTGGAATCACACAAAGGACCTAATTTAAAAAAATCAGGGCAAAATTCGGAGTTCGACCCCTAAGTCCGTGTTTTTGCCAAATGGATCCAGTGTGTGCCATCCCGACATTCTGCGGCCACCAATACCAGCTATATCATAACTTATAGTTTATCAATCACAAAAGATTACCCGCTAAAAGCCGGTGCCTACTCGGAATTCATCCCCTGTCAAGGACCACACAGCCGCCGATAGCAATAACGTTGAAATAAATCGGTTATACGGCGGTCAAGCTTCTAGTCAAACGCCGCATTTTTTGCGTGTTTGTTGATTTACAAAACGATTTATGTACGTATCTCGTTACAAAGATCACACAAATGGATTTCCCGCGCATTTCTTACCTGGCGTATCACTTTGTTATTTTTATTAATAAGGTAATCTAAGGCATATTCTGCTCCATTAACTAGTGTATATAAATTGCAACGAGTTGAAGTTTCGTCACATTTGATAATGCCTTAGAAGGGCGAAACATGTCATACATAAATATTACGAGTATAATAAAACTCATCACAAATGTGGAGGTTCTCCATAAAATCGAAGGAGGAAGGCACCTGCTCAGGACCTTGTCCGAAAGGCGTGCAAGATGGATCGGCCATGTAATACGACAAGAAGGCCTCTTGCATGCTATAGCATTATAATGGAGGATATGACCGAGGGGACAAACTCTAGGGGGCGCCCACGCCGAGAGTACCTGGAGGACCTGTTGGTGGACGTGCGCTGCTCATCATACGCAGATTTCAAAAAAGCCGCACAAGACAGTGAAGAATGGAAGAGAAGAATAGAGGAAATTGCTGCAAACCAATCCCAGGATTGAAACCAGAGAGAGATAGAGAATAAAACTCCTTGAAAACTATCGTTTTTTTATACATATTAATAATTTAATATGGAGTTTTACATCATTGTTCAAGAAACAATAAATTTGTTCTTATTCTTATTAGTTTAAATTGTATGACCTATTTATGACGGTGAGCTGTCCTGGGATGATGACGTTCAGCCATCTCTCCATCTCTTCGGCAGCCTTCCCAGTAATCTCTAGCAGAGCTGGTCACGTTTGTTCGATTTGATAAATTCCCTATTACTTATAAATACTTTTCTCTTCACAACGCCCTGGTACCTATATACCTATTATTTTCTATGATAATGACATTGTCTTCATATTCTTACGTACAAATACATTATTACTATCTCTGACCCAAACCGTACAAAATAATAAACAAAAATATAAAAGGCCGAGGCGAAATGACAATAGTCAAATACAAATAAAAATTGTTTCAGAGACAATAGAATAATGTCGACGAGTGCAGAATACTTTTTAAAAATATGAATATAATAATAAAATATTAATATATTTTTAATCATTTGAATAAACGCCACTTTATTTGGTAACACCAACCGATTTCGCTCCCGCCGGAGCTTCGTGAGGGTGAGAGAGTAAAGTATTTACGAATTAAAACACTGTTTTTTTCCATTTTTGAGTTTTTTTTTCTCGACATGTTTCGAAGGCTTACAACTTCATCATCGGGAGAACGATATGAAGATGTAAGCCTTCGAAACATGTCGAGAAAAATAAACTCAAAAGTAGAAAAAAACAGTGTTTTAATTCATACAAATTCGTCATTATGGAATTCCACAGTGTTAACCCCTTAAGTTTATCTAAAATTAAATATATTTAGTTTACTCTCTCACTCTGACGAAGCTCCGGCGGGAGCGAAACCGGTTATATACCAAATAAAGTGGTGTTTATACAAATTACTAAAAGTGTATTCTTATTTTATTTAATAACGTCACACCACAAATTAAGTGCTTCATACGAAAGCTGAAAAAAATTAAAAATATTGTTAACATATCATATAAGAATTTGAGTTTTAAAGTAATATTACATATTTTAAGCTATGTTTTCTTCCCTTTGATCACTATTTTTGTATTGCAATTAAATAGTTCTAATGTCTCCCTAGAACGGGTTAAGGGTGGAATGGCAAATTGAAACTAGAAAGACCGAGGAAACATTACAAAACAATTTGTCAAAATATTTATTATATTATGTGTAATTCAAATCCTAGCCCATGGGCGTGGAAACGGCATAATGGTTAGTCAATTAGTCACAAAGTCGCCGTGCCATAGATACGCCAGCGGGGCGCGCAGGCTGCAAACTGCACTCACACAATAACCACCCGCATTGCGGACGTGCTTCAGATGCGAGTATCTTAAAGATGGCACCGAAAACAGAACACTTCTATCATTGAGGATTTATGACATCTCCAAAGCATCCTAACGCACTCATTATTTGAAAACATTTCACAGTTTTTATCTTCCGAACCATAAACGCCCCAGTTGGTGTGATCATTGTTCAGTGTTACGCCTGAATTTTGTACGACCATTGTCACAAGATGGTAATTGAAACATCGCCATCGGCCGCGAAAATGAAATGCACGGGAAAACCATTTTGGGAGAGAGAGCAAATAAACGTTCTCTTACGTTTCCTTTCTTTAAAAATATGTTTATTGTCGTTGAAGACTTTTGTTCATTTTAATTGTTGTATTAGCGCTTTTGAATTGTGTCGCTTTGTTGCTAACAAAATTGTTGTTTGCTGTCCCACGGCCGTGGGAAAAGTATAGACAAACACAAAAATTGATGCACTAAATTCATTTAAAAAAACATTGCACTTTTTATGTGTTTTAACATACTTAATATTATACTTAAGGCGGTTGCAGATCAAGAGCTAAGTTAAGTTACTCTAACTTACTAACTAACTAATTAACCATCACGCCGTCTCCCCGAAGGGGTAGGCAGAAAGAATAGACCGCCACACTGTTCTGTCCTGACATACATCTCTCGCTTCTTCTAAATTTATACACCGTGTCATGCACGCACGTCGATTTCTTAGACTCCTCACGTGACCGACATTTAATATTTGTTACTGTTAAAATTTAAAACACTGTTATAATTTCACAATTTATTTTTATTCACTGAGAGTGTCGCGACAGCTGTTTCGCCAACCGATGTTGGCATCTTCAACATGCAACTTTATGTAGTACAATATTCCCCATTCCGCAATTCTTACGAGCACCACGTATGACAATTATTTTTTGAAAGATGTATATATGCTATCATGTTGAGAAACATTTCACATATTTTAGTTCAATCTACACTAGCGCCATCTATTGAGATTAGATGTAAGCAGTAAGCAGAAAATCTTTATTAATGTAACCCAACCAATGGATAGGTCATAAGTCCTGTAAACGCCTCGACCACCATATTCTGTTTCCAAATAATTTACATCTTCGTCTCTATTGAGATACAATTAATTCTTAAACTAACTTTGCTTAGCTCTTGGTCTGCGACCGGCTTTAAGGTCAAACGTGGTTATGTCCACGCCGCGAGTTTTCATTTATGTATTTGGCAACAGGTCCCACATTCAAATTCAATGGCGGACGGTGAAGTAGTTGAATAATTCAAAGATAGTTAGGAAATGATCGAAACGTGCCCAGCCTGCGCGCGTTCCGGTCATGCGCCTGAACTTCCTCAGCCACCGAATGCCATCAATCATCACTCCGCCAGCCATTAGCGCTGCCGGCTCTCGTGGTCAGAGCTGCTTCTGTGGCCGATTGGAAATTATAAATACAAACGCGCGGGTTCTAATGAGTCTCCATATACCGTTTTGTTTTTATGTAACTAACTAACAATTACGCCATCTCTCCGTAGGCAGAAAGAATTGACTTCCACACTTTTCTTTCCTGACGTATTTCTCTCGCTTCCTCAAAATTTATACATCGTGTCATGCGCGCGCGTCGTTTTCTTGACTCCTCACGTGGCCGACCACGTGACCCATTTGATCGTGCCACGTTTTCCTCTATTTCCAGTTCCATTTACATCTTTCATTTACTTTTTTACCATTCATTCTTTCCATGTGTCCAAATCATCTTAATGTTCCTTTTCATTATTTTGTTCATAGCACTCTTATTCTCACTGCATTCACTTATTATATTTTCATTCGACACTCTATCATATACAGATTTTCCACATATTCGTCTAAAAGATCTCATTTCTACTGCATTTATTACCACTTTCATCTTTATTTTTTCTTCGCTTCAAGAACCTTTTTTTTAAATGACTAACATCAAAGATTTAAATCAATGATATTAGAATTTATTACAATCTTCAATATGAGCAGAAAATAACTCATTATAAAGAAGAAGAGATCTGGTCGTGTCCAGCCTCGAACCCAAGTCCCCTAGATCAGGAGACAAGCGTTCTATCCCCTAGACCACCACCCGATTGTGCACTTTCATTTTAGCTTTATATACTTACATATATATTCAAGGATTAATTTTATCTCAATAGAGACGAAGATGCAAACTGGAAACTGAATATGGTGATCGAGGCGTTTACAGGACTTATGACCTGTCATTGGTTGGGTTAAGCGCACGCTTTATGTAATTACAACATTCCCCATTCCACCTTTCTTATGACCACCATGTCTTACAAATTTTTGGAAGTTGTATACTCGTATATGTCAATATCCAACACCACAATTCACATGTTAGTTTCAATGCGCCATCTATGAAGATTAGATTTAAGCATTAAGCAGAAGATCTTTATAACGCAATGTGAAAGGTTACCGCCATTAACGCACCGCTAGATAACGCCTGGAAATGTCACTCCAATTTATATGCTAACTTGTATATTCATATTACTATGGTTACTTATAAAGGTGCAAGAAACATACGGAGTACTCTTTACTCCATTTAAACTCAACAAATTCCAAAGATTGCCGTGGGCCTAGTTTAACTATGCCTTATTACATCTAAGACCCTCTTTAAATACACGAAAAACAGACTACAGTGGCAATTAACCACTTCTCCTCTGTTAAATTACCATACAACACGTGGAATTAATACCTGTTGATGTTAATTTTAAAAGTAAGAACTCTCAATAACGGGCCCGCCCACACGCCTCCACGGAGGAACCCAATATGGTCCGAAAACTTTATATTTCATAACACTAGAGCCTTCGGTAAGCTGCCGTGGGAGGCTGAACAATTATTTTCAAAATATTATTAAGAAGTGTTAAATGTTGCGAGTGCGCCTCAATGGGCAAATAAATCAAGCTTCGTTGGATATTCTTTTGAGTATCTATCGAAACTTAACGATTAGGACCGCGTGGGAGAATTAATTCTTTGTTTGGCCGATTTGTGAAATATCGTCGCTCGGAACTCGTCGGCTCTCGCTCACCGGTGCCTGAAAAGGCAAATTATCATACGAGCAGTGCACGTTAAGGTAAATAATCATACAACGACCTTCGTATCCGAGTGATAAGGGCTTTGATTGCCTCCTCGGAGGTCCCGGGTTCGATTCCCGGCGATGGCAGTGTGATTTTCACATTGTCTTTGGTCTGGTGCAAAATTCACGTGACAATATAATGGCGATAGATTATAATGGCGATAGATTATGATAGCTATACCCTTTACATCGATTTCGCTCGCGCTGTAATGATGTAAAGAGCGATTCAACAGAATAATAATACTATTAGATTAAATGCAGTAGAAATGAGACCTCTTAGACGAATGTATGTATTACATATTAATTACTGTTAACATTTAATGAACTTCTTTTTGATTTATATAATATATCATTTAGTATTCCCTAACCATGTAAGCATTGTCATTAAATTTCTTAACGAGTTCCAAGAAACACTTTTCAATATTTCTGGACCTACCCAAATAATTATTTGTTAAAATGTATAAAGTCACATCAATTTTCGTTAATCGCCATATTCTGCTCCATTTCCTAGTGTAAATAAAATTGTTAAAAATGTTCATGTTTATTAATTGTTTCGAAAATGTCATTTTTTCACATTTGACAGCTGTCAGATCAAACCGGCCCCACATTTAACTAAACATTACGGCCCGGTAAACAGAGATTTCGAGACGGCATTGTCACGCACCCTATTTATACAGTACTCGTATATAAACTGCAACAAGTTGAAGTTTCGTCACATTTGTTAATGCCTTAGAAGGGCGAAACATGTCATACATAAATACTATAATAAAACTCCTTGAAAACTATCGTTTTTTCATACATATTAATAATTTAATTGTTCAAGAAACAATAAATAATTTACCATAACGTTATATTATATAATACTAAAAATAACGAGCCGTGCGAGCGCGCATGTATTAGCTACCGTAACAGTTAGGTTTTTTCTTTTTCAAGAGCGTTCTTAATTCAATTTTCGCAGCTTAATTACACCGTGAAGATACTCGTACGTTTCAGAAACAAAATCTGGCATTTGGATAACTAGTGAGCTCTATCAGATAAGGAGCGGACACCCGGAAAGGTAACCGACTCCCATTGAGCACGTAACTAATTGTTTCCGAAACTGTTTTTATATGTTTACGACTGACGGTTAGTTTTACAACATACAATCTACACTGAATTAACAAATAATCCTTAATTTGATAGACCCAATAGCTGGTGCCCAGAGTCGGACGTGCCTAATACCGAAGCCCCAAGGGCTCTTAATCCAAATTTAAATCCTATTTCGTCATCTTACCACATGGCCGCTCCTATTGTTGATACGAGGCGATTAAAAACCAGATATAAAATTCACCGGAAATCAGAGTTCAGGATTTCGGCACCTGATCAAAAGCGTTCTGGTGTTTCGACCCGTCCCGTCTGTTTTCGTGTGTATACATACATATAACTAACTAACTAACTAACCATCACGCCGTCTCCCCGAAGGGGTAGGCAGAAAGAATGGACTGCCACACCTTTCTTTCCTGACATATTTCTCTCGCTTCCTCAACATTCATACACCGTGTCATGCACGCGCGTCGATTTCTCTGACTCCTCACATGGCCGACATTCAATATTTGATTTATTTGATCGTGCCACGTTTTCCTCGGTCTTCCTCTATTTCTGGTACCATTTACATCATTAACATATAATTTTTTTACCATTCTTTCTTCATTCATTCTTTCCATATGTCCAAACCATCTTAATGATCCTTTCATTATTTTGTTCATGACACCATCATTCGCACGCATTCACTTCTTATATTTTCATTCGACACTCTATCGTACACAGAATATCCACACATTCGTCTAAGAGATCTAATTTCTACTGCATTTATTCTACTTTCATCCTTCCTTTGCCAGTTCCATGCTTCGCTTTCATACATAAGGGTCAGTAGAAGGACACCATTGTGCACTGCCATTCTAGCTTTTTTGGATAGGGTTTTACAAGTATGATATATAAAATATAATAATATATACATATTTATAAAAATTACGATGAATTTTTGCTGTTTCTTGCCCTCTGAGGGTGCGCTGTTTTCCAGCTGGGAAGAGGAGGTTGCTCCTCTGTGACGTCCTCGTTCCTCTCCCTCTTGGCCATTATAATAATTTGTGCATTGGTTTTATTTATTTATTTAATATTATGAAATGCTTCCTGAAACTCGTTCTTTGTCCTACATGCCGAAAATTGTACTCCACATTTTTTTTACATTCCTTTCTTACTTCATCATTAGATATTCTATCATACATAGTTTTTCCGCACATCCTTCTTAGTGACCCTGTACCATCCTTCTTATGTATGTATGCATGGAAGTGAAGCTTGGGAGAAACTTTATGAGTATTATTAGGAGATATTAGTAATCTGGTACAGAATCACTGTTTGTTTTATTCTCATGCATCTTGATTAGAGCGAGCGAGTGAGAATTTGTTGAGAAGCTGTTGGACCGGCGGGTTTAATGACACTTGATAGAGCAGCTAGTTACATAATGATCTCGGAACACCGCCATGCCACCGGCACCAGCTGAGATGCGACGCTTATCCTTATCTCCTGCTCTAGAGCGACCCGCGCCGCTTCTTACCTACTCTAGTTCGGGTAAACATCTTACCTACTCTGCTGTGTTGTGTAAACATTAACCTGTCCGACACTGAGTTTAAAAAAAAAAAATAATAATAATAATTCAATCCTAACTAACTAACTAACTAACCATCACGCCATTTCCCCGGAGGGGTAGGCAGAGAGGATGGATCGCCACAATGGCCAGTCCTGGCATACCTCTCAGGCTTCCTCTACATTCATACATCGTACCGTGCACGCACGTCGATTATTCCGACTTCGAATGTGGCCGCCTTTTAGTAATTGATTAATTTTTGGTCATGCCATGTTTTCCTCGGTCGTCCTCGGCTTCTTTCCCCACTCACGCTGCTTGTGTACAACTTTTTAACCATTCTACTCTCATCCATTCGTTCCATATGTCCAAACCATCTCAGGGATCCTTTTTTAATTTTGTTCGGTATTCTATTATACAACGTTTTCCCGCATATTCTTCTTAGTGATCTTATTTCTACGGCGTTTATCCTGCTTTCATCCTTCTTTTGCCAGCTCCAAGCTTCACTTCCATACATGAGGGTTGGCACTATAACTCCATTTATTCAATGCCAAATCATAGAATACGAATTTTAATACATTTTTACATAGAAACCACTACAAAAAAAACAATATTAAGCGATTTAAAGCCGTGCCACACTGTTTTAAACAAGCTCTCCATACACTAGTATGCGTGTGGATCCACCGTTTAAACACGCATTCCACATGTGGAAGGCTTGTTTACAACAGTATGTAGACGCTACACCAACCGTGAGCTCCACAGCTCTCCATCAATGTCACCCCTGTGGAGAGCTTGTTTCAAACAGTGTGGCACGGCCTTTAGATGTAAAAAAATAATATTCTTTCATAAAAACTAAACTTCATTCACTTTCATTATTGAGGACTCCCGAGATGATGACACTGAGGACGATAGCAGGCAAGACGCTGAGAGATCGCGTGAGGAACACCAGAATAAGAGAGATATTTGAGGTTGAGGATATTATAAGATGGAACAGACAGCGAAAAGGGGACTTGTACGGGCATGTTCAAAGAATGGACACCACCAGACTTCCCTATGTTGCACTACATAATCAACCTCATGGGACTCGTCTTCGTGGAAGACCTCCTAAAAGATGGAAGGACAGCTGGGAGTCGGCCTCTGCAATTTCTACGCCCTCAACCATTCCCTCTGCTATAGCAATAAATAGGCCCGGATGCCTGATGTTATGGCCTATCCAGTTTGCCCTTTGTGAATAATCCTTTTGATTTTTCTTTTGGGATTATGTCGAGATAAATTAGGTAATCCATTGTTTTGGCGAAAACACTTTGATATTTTAACATTATTCACTGTTAAATAAAAAAAACACTGTCTTAATAACAAAAATTGAGTTTATTTTTTATAAAATGGTCGCGACAGCTGTTTCGATTACGAAGTTACAATAAACTAAAGGTAAATACAGAAAGATTTCATTTATATAGTAAACACGACTATTAAAGGGAAGAAAATACACACAATTATATATAGCAAGATAAATTAGAAGTACAAAATCTCCTTTTTCTTTTCACATAAAATTAACGAATTTTATTTTTTATTGTTGACAAATGGTTGGCAGTTAACATGAGAGTGATGACGTCACGGAATATTTAAAACGTGAATTACTCCGTGATGCGAGTATAATATTCAGGGGGGAGGGAAGGGCAAAATTATTTGTATGCGCAATAGTACTGATACTTTCATACCACCGCACCGGACAGGTTAACGAAGTTGTCAGAATTACGGGCAGTTTTTATCGCTTATCTGGAGTACTCCAATGGCTGTAAACCGGCACGGCGTGCCACGTGCACCGAAATGGAAAATATTCCGGGAAACCGAGTAGTGAACATCCTATTTGCCGGAAGGGTCCCGAATACCAAAAGGACGGATGTGCTTGTTGTAATTTCTGTGACCGCAACGGGAACAGCGAAGGATTACCCAGAGTTCAAATCAGGGCGCAGGATATGCATTCAATGAATCATTATAAAATATGTATTGTGTCGTACTATTTTATACAAATTTATTACAACAATTATAAATAAAAATATATAATTGTTGTCAAATATTATTTTCATCAATAAATAATATTACAATTACGTTGAAATCATACTTTCAAGAGGATCTAAAACAGGATTAGATTAATGTTGTTTATTGAAATTTCATGGTAGAAGTTCATTGTATATAATGAAAATAATAATAATAATAAAATATTTTATAATATGTATTCCACTTGATTTTTTGTTTCGATCGCTTTCGGTAGCTCTCTGCCATCTTCTAGTCGAAAATAAATTCAAGTGAAATGAAACAATACACATATGATGAAAAACTAACCAACTAACTAACCATCGCGCCGTTACCGTTATTAGTCACCTTGAAATATGTAAGATCATTTATAAACAATTTGTAAGATGTTTTCTTAGAAACACTTTATTTCGTCCTACCTCAAATAACTTATTTTTGATTTATATAGTATCATTTAGTATCCGCTAACTATGTAATCATTGTCATAAAATTTCTTAACGAGTTCCAAGAAACACTTTACAATATTTCTGGACCTACCCAAATAATTATTTGTTAAAAATGTATAAAGTCACATCAATTTTTGTTAATTACCATATTCTGCTCCATTTACTAGTGTACCTATATAAACTGCAACGAGTTGAAGTTTCGTCACTTTTGATTATGCCTTAGAAGGGCGAAACATGTCATTCCCATAAAATATAATAAAGCTTCTAGAAAACTGACGTTTTCATTCGTATTAATTATTTAATAAGGAGTTTTACATCATTGTTAATAATAATAATAATAATAATAATATGCTAACTTTTAAAGCGCCGTTTTTGCGATGTAATCACCTCAAGGGCGCATTAAGACGTGTTTTAAATCTAAAAATCTAAATGTGACCGCTTAAAAAGCGATCGGTTAAAAAGTATAGTAGAACAAAGTATAAATCGCACGTTGAATACAAAAGTGACACTATACAAAAATCTCAATTTTTCAGTACGGTCATTTAAAGTTTGCCTGCTTATTAACCTAATTAAAATCAACTAGATTCTGATAGAATAATATCTAAACTAATATATAAAACAACAACATTAGATATATTTCTACTCACAGTCAAGTTATTGACCTCATAAAAACTTTAAATAACCGTACTGAAAAATTGAGATTTTTGTATAGGTGTCACTTTTGTTTTCAACGTGCGATAATGTTTAAATTGGGTATGAAATTTGAAAAAGATGGGTTTTCAATTTAGGTCTAAAATCTGTCGGATCATTTATGCATCTGAGGTGTGAAGGGAGATTGTTTCAAGCTGATGGACCGGCTACCGCGAACGCTCGATCCGCGGTGTCCTTGAGGTAGTCACCAGGATCATTATATTTAACTAACTAACTAACCATCACGCCGTCTCCCCGGAGGGATAGGCAGAAAGAATGGAACGCCACACTGTTCTGTCTTGACATACTTCTCTCGCTTCCTCTACATTCATACATCTTGTCATGCACGCACGTCGATTTCTCCGACTCCTCACGTGTCCGACATTCAATATTTGATTGATTTGATCGTGCCACGTTTTCCTCGGCCTTCCTCTATTTCTAGCTCCGTTCACGCCGTTTACATATACCTTCTTTACCATTCTGTCTTCACTCATTCTTTCCATGTGTCCAAACCATCTTAATGACCCTTTCCTTATTTTGTTCATAACACTTTCATTCGCACCACATTCACTTCTTATACTTGCATTTGTCACTCTATCAAATACAGATTTGCCACACATTCGTCTGAGAGATCTCATTTCTACTGCATTTATTCTACTTTCATCCTTCTTTTGCCAGTTCCATGCTTCACTTCCATACATAAGGGTCGGCACAAGAACACCATTGTGCACTGCCATCTTGGCTTGGCCATCATTATATTTTGAAACCAATAAAGGAAAAGAATGTAACAGGAAGACAATATCAATATAGGTTTTTATTAAATTGTGGGGTCGCATTCCTTCGGTGTGTTTGATTCCCAGCTCGGTCCTTGTCCTTTGTTCCTTATCTCGCATGGAGGAGATAATGCTCAGAGTCCGGAGGATGCAAATGCGGCGGCGGGTCGGGAAGCAGTTGTAAGGCGGCCGTATCCCCTATCGCCGGCGGTCCGCCGCGCCGCTTCTTGCCCCGGATAAAAAAACCCGCTGTTATTTTGCGGTTTCCGTTTAATCGGTAGCATTTGGCCGGCGACGTCAGCGATAAAGGGTCCCTCGGATATCGTCCTTTGTAGTCACAACATCGAACATGAAGCCCCGTCACGTCGGCAGTGTGGTCTCGCTCTTAGCGCGATTGACAACTTCTTGCATCAGTGTGTCGTTAACGATCCAACTGTCAAATAATGTTGAATTTTCTATTCGGGAGTAAGCGCAAGTCTCAGAAGCATAAACGTGAAAGGTTCAGTTGTATTCCTGAGGTTGGCACCATTTAAAAAAATAATGTTATCTTCCTTATCGTTATCGAACTATTTATTTATTATTGTTATTTTATGTAAATTTAAATAGTTTCTGCGTTCGTATCACGTCATGATATAAATATCAGTGTTCATTTTAAATTCGTCCGAAGTGGTTTATGTTTTGTGTGGTCTAATAGCTATATAAACATTATTTTTTATAGTTAAAAAAACGTAGAAACCTTCGAAAAGCGTGAAAATTAACGGCAGAATTAATCAATAATATAAAATATATAGTGAAACTGTTTCGATATATTTTGATTTATATAAAATTCCTAAGCAATAAAATATTTGAATACGTTTTCGTGAGTATGATATTTTTACCGTCTTTAGAAGGAAATATTCACATTTATGTCCGACATTTAAATATTGGAAATGGATTTTTTTTACGTACTCGTATTTCCTTGTTGATCGGGCTTCTTCTGAGTGACAAGTACAAAAAAAAACCAACTGACTAACCATCACGCCGTCTCCCCGGAGGGGTAGGCAGAAATATTGGACCGCCACACTGTTCTGTCCTGACATACTTCTCTCGATTCCTCCACATTTCGTCGATTTCTCCGACTCCTCACGTGACCGACATTTAATATTTGATTGATTTGATCGTGCCACGTTTTCTTAGGCCTTCCTCTATTTCTAGCTCCGTTCACGTCGTTTACATATACCTTCTTCACCATTCTATCTTCACTCATTCTTTCCATTTTTACGACACTTTTATTATTTTGCTCATAACACTTTCATTCGCACCGCATTCACTTCTTATACTTGCATTTGACACTCTATCATATACAGATTTACCACACATTCGTCTTAGAGATTTCATTTCTACTGCATTTATTCTACTATCATCCTTCTTTTGCCAGTTCCATGCTTCACTTCCATACATAAGTGTGGAAGTACACATAAGTGTGTCACTTCCATACATGTGTCGGCAAATATAATAGAATATAGAAAATATTACTTTCATTAAATATTTTTATGAACTATTTTTAAATTGTGCGTTTCGATCACACAATAAATATTTAAAAATATACGAGTATTTATGTTTGATTGAAAGATGAAACTTTCCACATTAAATAATTAGATCATCGCTAACATAGGTCAAGTAATAAATATTGTGAATGAAGCTTGGTACATTAAAAAAATCGTATTTTTAAAATATAAAAAAAAAAAAAATCTTAAGAACGCTGTAAATACAATTGTACCTTGCGATGACGTCAATATTAGCGTCGTTTTAGTAATATTTAAAATAGTGGACATTTGTTAATATTTTCAATTTGTCTTAATCTTTTTTTTTTTGTCATAGTTAAACATGTGCTTATTTCTAATTTCAAATACTTTAGATTAATTAATTAATGTAAATGAAATTGTATTTTAGAAGTGTTATTATATTTATGGGATTGACATGTTTCGCATTGCTAAGAAATTATCAAATGTCATATTTGATAATGCCTTAATTGTTTAAATTGAGTTTTACATCATCATTCAAGAAACAATAAATACTTTATAAGGATTAATTGTATCTCAATAGAGGCGACGATGTAAATTGTTTTCTGGGAACAGAATATGGTGGTCGAGGCGCTTGGCGCATGGCCTGTCATTGGTTGAAGTTAAGCGATCGCTTTATGTTTAACAACATTCCCCATTCCGCCCTTCTTACGACCACCACGTCTGACAACTTTTTGGAAGATGTACTCGTATATATGCTACAATGTTGCAGAACGCTTTTTAGTTCAATCTACACTAGCGCCATCCATTAAGATTGGGTGTAAGCATTAAGCAAAAAATCTTAATTAATTAGTATTTACCTGTATTTGTCTACAAGTATTTGTACACATTCAAAATGTTGAATAAACACTTGAGACTAATATGTTTTGTTGGATCGAGTGAATGAACGAAGTATTAAAATTGTTTCAGATCTGCCCGAACCCGGAGTCGGAGAAGGCCCTGATGGGGTCGGTGGTGCCGTGCATCCACCAGAAGGTGGGCTGCAGCTGGTCGGACGAGCTGCGGAAGCTGAAGGCGCATCTGAACACGTGCAAGCACGACGCCACGCCCTGCGCCAGCCACTGCGGCGCCATGATCCCGCGCGTGCTCATGCAGGACCACCTGCGCTATACGTGCCCGCAGCGCCTCGCTAACTGTGACTTCTGCGCCAAGGAGTTCTCCGGCCACATGCTGGAGGTGAGTCCGCCCTTACACGCATACATAATAAACTCCTCAAACCGTCGGCGAGCTCTCAACAACAGGTAGACTAGTTCCATAGTTAGTTAGTTCCTCAATACTGAATACCTGTAGGTATGCTTAATTTTAACCAGTTCGTGCTCTTGAGATGACGACCTTCGTGTCTTGTCTTCCTAATGTCGAACCATCACTAATGCGTTCCTGGTATAATGTTATAACTAAAACTAACTAACCATCACGCCGTCTCCCCGAAAGGGTAGGCAGAAAGAATGGACTATCACACTTTAACCGATGCGGCACTCCAACCTTCTCTTTTCGCCCCGCGGGAGACGCGGTGTGATGGGTTGCGAACCTCATCGCCACAATAATATTTGACCTGTACTCAATAGATGCCTTTTTAACATTTATGCTGTTTGTGTTGAAGACAACACAAGACAACACAAGACAACACAAGACAACACAAGACAACACAAGACAACACAAGACAACACAAGACAACACAAGACAACACAAGACAACACAAGACAACACAAGACAACACAAGACAACACAAGACAACACAAGACAACACAAGACAAGACAACACAAGACAACACAAGACAACACAACAAAAGATTGAGTAAATAAGATTTGATTTGATTTGATGAAGACCAAAATGACTCGAAAACATTGCTGGTAAACCCTTCATGAAATATTACAAAACACAGAGATCCGAAGGATATCTACGCGAGTAACAAGTCAAGAATATTTTAAGATATCCTGGGATGACCTGGACCAAGACAGGGACGAATGGAGAAAAAAAGAGGCCTATACCTGTCAGCAGTAATGACGGTTTATTTGTTACAGAACCACTCCGGCAACTGCGGCTACGAGCCGACCTACTGCGAGAACAAGTGCGGAGTGAAGATCCAGCGGCGGCTCCTGGCGGCGCACAAGAGCAACGACTGCGTGAAGCGGCTGGCGGCCTGCCGCCACTGCGGCAAGGAATTCGTGGCGGACACGCTGAGCGCTCACCTGGCCGCGTGCCCGCGCGCACCCGTCGTCTGCCCGCACCGCTGCGAGGTGGCCGTCAGCCTGCCGCGCGAGGACCTGGACGCGCACCTGCGCGAGGCGTGCTCCGCGCTGCTGATACCCTGTGTGTACAAGGATGCCGGCTGCCGCTTCAAGGTGAGTCCAGCGCATACGTGCTACTTGTTAACTAACTTCTTGCCACTGGCGATGACAGTGAAATAAAGATCACGCTTATTTTGATCTGATAGAATTCACGTGATAGATTTCAGGTCTAAGCTGAATACCGACCTTTTTCACCTTTCATACACATTAAGGATATGTAACCTATTTAAAAAGTTCATTGTGTGACGTATTTCAAAGTACATTTAGGATATGTGACATATTTCAAAGTACATTTAGGATATGTGACATATTTCAAAGTACATTTAAGATATTTGACCTATGTATATCAAAGTACATTTAGCATATGTGACGTATTTCAGAGTACATTTAGGATATGTGATATATTTCAAAGTACATTTAGGATATGTGACCTATGTATCTCAAAGTACATTTAGGATATGTGACCTATTTCAAAGTACATTTAGGATATGTGACCTATTTCAAAGTACATTTAGGATATGTGACCTATTTCAAAGTACATTTAGGATATGTGACCTATTTCAAAGTATTTTTTTACCCAATACTTTAGCTGACTTTATTATTTAATCTAAATATGGAATCAAAACTCATGGTTAATTTAATCCAAATATTTTAAAACGTGTCAGATACAGAAGTCTAAACCGGATATTTGAATTGCAGGGTGTCCGCTCCGCCCTGGAGTGCCACGTGGAGGAGAGCATGAGCGCCCACCTGACGCTGGTGGCAGCACTGGCTGCGCGACAGCAGCAACAGCTGGGCTCACTGAGAGCCTCGTTGGCACGCCTGTCGCTCAACTACTCCGGCACGCTCATCTGGAAGGTGTCCAACTGGGCCGCCAAGATGCACGAAGCGCGCTCCAAGGATGGCACGGAGCTCGTTTCGCCCCCTTTTTACACAAGCCAGTACGGCTACAAGTTGCAGGTAAGACCAACTATTTATTATAAAAAGTTACTTTAAGTGAGATATTGTTCTTAGTGGTCTAACACATAGTTTCTTCTTAACCTTGTTACACCCGTGGACCACCAAAAAACAAAAACGTATGTTTTGTTGACCGCCATCATTAAAATAAAATAATGAATATTAACACGTTGACTGCCCAGGGTACTTTTCTAGATTCAGGTGTCTTGAGGACCACATATGACTGCCACGGCGGGATACATGTTAATAAAATCTATTTTATAAATGGTTTTAAATAAATAACTAACTAACCATCACACCACATTGTTCTATCCTGACATACTCTTCACGCATCTTCTACATTCACACATCGTGACATCCACGCTCGTCGATTGTTCCTACTTCGAACATGGCCTTTCAGTAATTGATTAATTTGGCGTTGCCATGTCTTCCTTGGCCTTCCACGACTTCTTTGTTCCATTCACACTACTTGTATATATCTTTTTAACCATTCTTCCCTCATCCATTCGTTCCATATGTCCAAACCATCTTAGTGACCCTTTCTTGATTTTATTTATCACGCAATCATCTGCCTTACATTCCTTTCTTACTTCATAATTAGATATTCTATCATACATTGTTTTTCCACTCATTATTCTTAGTGACCTCATTTCTATGGCATTTATCCTACTTTCATCCTTTTTCTACCAACTCCAATCTTCACTTCCATACACAAGGGTTGGCACTACAACTCCATTGTGTACTGCCATCTTTGCTTCTGTGGATATATTTCTATTTGCAGTAATGACTTTGAGTGCGCAATTTATTTTTTACAGTATGCTGATATAGAATATTAAAATGTATTAAAACAGACAGATATGAAAAAAAAAAAACTATTTGTGAATTGCAGAAAATATTAAAATAGTCAAAATTTTGACATAATGTAGAAATATTCATGAAATTATAAATGAGCCCCAGGCGTGGGGCCATACACTATCTGACCATGTATTCAATGCCACAGAGGTTAAACATTTCATTTTTTTCTAGGCGTCTGTATTCTTGAACGGCAATGGCGCAGGCGAAGCCAGCCACATGTCGGTGTACATCAAGATCCTGCCGGGAGAGTACGATGCGCTGCTGCGTTGGCCCTTCAGCCACTCCGTGTCCTTCACGCTGTTTGACCAGACCGCCTGCCCCGAAAAGGCATGCAACATCGTGGAGAGCTTCATCCCCGACCCGTCCTGGAAGAACTTCCAGCGGCCCAGCAAAGAGCCCGACGCGCTCGGCTTTGGCTTCCCCCGGTTCGTCTCCCACGAAATGATCAAGAAAAGGCACTTTGTCAAGGATGACGTTATGTTCATCAGGGTCAAAGTGGACCCTAGCAAGATTGTGGCCGTTTAAAGTACTCTTGTTTGGATGTCATAGCTCCTGTATCATATATCCTATGCTAGAAAAATTCCATAATCATATATATAGTATATTTTTTCAAGTATTAACATTAAAATACCTGGGCATTACTGAAAATGCATTTTAAATTACATTTATTGAAATGTAAGAATATGATTAATTGATTGTTTTGTCAGAAACACTATGATATTTCAACATTATTAACTGTTTAATTTGGAACAATATCATAATTTAATTATTTGATTTCTGTGAAATTAGATAATCTGTTGTTTTTTTGACCGAAAACTATGATACTTTATAACTGTTTAATTTGGAACACTGTAACAATATCACAATGTATTTGTTTAATTTCTATGAAATTGTCCCGACAGCTGTTGTTCCAAAACAATGTTGGTATCATCAGGGGTTGCAATCAACTAGTTCACTTAATTAGCAAAATAGCTGTGGTGATAATTTTATAGAAATTAAATCTTCTTCTTTTTCTTCCTGGCGCTATCCCAACTCATTGTCTGTGTTGACTGTTGGGGTCGGCTCTTCTCGATCTCGGGCTGCACTTTTTACAATTTTGAGTATTGCCTTCACTCAAGCCATTTCTCTGCAAGAATCATCCACGTGTTCCTAGGTCTTCCTCTGGATGGTTGACAAGGAAGATTTACAGACAAAGCTCTATTTATTGTGTGGTCTGGTGTGGTATCCATTTTATATGCCTGTACTCATCTGCCTATCTTCAAGCTTACTATTTATATTGGTAACTCCCAGACTACCCCGAATGCGTAAACTTTTTATTTTGTCTCTCAGCGATATCCCAGCCAACCACCTAAACATTCGCATTTCTCCATAAATAAATTAATTGTGTTATTATAACTTTTATAGAAGTTAACTAAATAAATTATTATGTTTCAAATTAAACAGTTTGTAAGAATATTTTGAAATTTGTTCCATAAGTTTATTATTTATGACAGTTTTCTTTAGTGAAAAAAACAAAAAATATGCCAGGATGGTCGTAGACAAAACACTTCACTTCCGATCCACGAGAAATCAGTGGGAATTTTTGGGAATTACCTTGATTTTTGATATTGTTTGTAAAAATATACAAAGCATTTATTTTTAATTAGAAATGCTCATTTATCGTTTTTTTGTGTTGTGAATTTTAAATATCAACTTGCATTATAACGGGTACAAAATAAAAATATCCATAGATTGCCAAAACTTGTGCATATACTTTTAAAGAAATAATTGCATTTTGTTACCATTGTTGCATTGTAACCCAGTTTATATTAAAGAATTAAATCGGTCACGGTACACAGTTTAGTGATATGGAAACCAGATAATAGAAACCAGAATACAGGTGCTGTGGCAAAACACTTAGCCATTATTTTTATATCTTATTCAAGTAAAATTAATTTTTATTTGTTTGTACTTTGAGTAAAAGTAATTATTTAAATATGTAGCCATTTACTTTAAGGAATCTAAGGTTACACTATTTTTATAAACAAAGCTAGAAACGTAAGGCGCACAAATATTTTATTTAGTCGATTTAATAATATTTATTAACATAGGCTATTGAGATCTCTTATTGTTAGACGTCGGGTGTTAGTGTTAGGCAGTAAGACTGCCCCGCCTCTGCGGCGACTGTAAATACGAATACCAATGTACATATCCCCGCTCCTTGAGCTGTATATACTTCTAGCTGTAGTTTAATATTGTTTTGCCAACAGTGACACCTATGGGCATTTAATATGTGCGCTACAAAGTCACAGAATCACAGGAGTGACAAACCAACCGCCTGTGCAGTAGTTTAAACGAGGGAACGCAGCAGAATAGCAAGCTGGAGATAAGCCAAAGGTTGTTTTGAATACTTTGCACCAACACTTGTAATATTTCAATGCAAAGTATTTCATAATCAGTCATATTATAGTTTGATAGGGAGCATGCTTCTTTAGTTGCGATCTTAGTTTTATGTCCTTATTGTGTTTTCAGTATCATTCTTATATACGAGAGAATAACCATTTGTAAAATGCAATATTTTTAAGACATGTTACATTTATAATTTGTAAAGATTTAAATTTAAGATTATTTTTTACCTATGAAAAATAAATAACAAATTAAACAATGAAATACTCTTATCAATTGACTTACCTTTTAAGGGCTACCAGACCTATAATAATAATTAACTAACTAACTTACCATCACGCCGTCTCCCCGGAGGGGTAGGCAGAAAGAATGGAACGCCACACTGTTCTGTCCTGACATACGTCTCTCGCTTCCTCTACATTCATACATCTTGTCATGCACGCACGTCGATTTTTCCGACTCCTCACGTGACCGACATTCAATATTTGATTGATTTGATCGTGCCACGTTTTCCTCGGCCTTCCTCTATTTCTAGCTCCGTTCACGCCGTTTACATATACCTTCTTTACCATTCTGTCTTCACTCATTCTTTCCATGTGTCCAAACCATCTACCTATAATAATAATAATTAGGCTTAGGAGTACCTATAATAATAATAATTAGGCTAATTTGCATGGCGCCGTTTTCATGAATAGCTCACCACAAGGGCGCTTTGACCAATGTTTTTAGTCATGAGAGCTGCATCTGACACCAGCAATCAGATAACCGTTGTTTATATTTTATGCAATATTTAAAAAAAAAAGTGAGATTTTAAATCTGTCAGGATTGTTAATGCATCTGAGGCGTGCCAGGAAGCTTTATTCTAGGCGGATGGACCTGCCACTGCGAATGCCCGATCTCCGAAATTTGGCCAGGGGTTGCGCTTTGGCTCAACTAATCAGCCTATTGCCGAAGAGTTTGTGATCAAAGCGCAGATTGCCGTAAGTTAGGGCTTATCAGCAATACAAAGTTCAAATATATAAGCTGGTACCATTCCATGAAGCGCTTTAAAAACTGTCCAGCATAGTTTATAGGATTCTTTCAGGACACTTGAGGCAATGAAGATCTTTTAGTAACATAATCAGATATTTATCATTATTACACTATAACCTCAATGATCAATATTGACAACTTTGCAACAGTACTTTTTACCCGACCTAATTGGAGGTTGACTACTGACATTTTGATTCAAACAAAACAATTTAACCATCACGCCATCTCTTGAAAAGACGTAGGCAGAAATAATGGACTGCCAAACTGCTCTGTGCACGACTTGACTATTGTAACGGAATTTATGCAAATATCACAAAATAAATTAACAATCTTAAATATGTGTTTAATGCAGCATCAAGAAAGTTCCAAAAAAGTCACATTTAAAGAACTTCACTGGCTTCAAAATCCAGAAAGAACCCATTTCTCAATTTCTTGTTCCATTCACATATATTTTCTTAACCATTCTTTTTTCATTCTCTTCTAATTAACTAACCATCACACCGTTTCTGAAGGGGTGGGCAGAGGGTGGACCACTACACTGTTCTATCCTGGCAATACTCAAACGGATCTTCCATATTCACACACCATGACACGCTTGCTTGTCGATTTTTTCGACTTCAAAGATGGCCACCTTTCAGTAATTGATTAATTTGGTCATGCCATGTCTTCCTTGATTCATTTTTCCATTCACACTACTAGTATTTAACCATTCTTCCCTTATCAATTCGTTCCGTAAGAAGCAGACCTAGAGCCACCTGGAGAAGAGCCCTGCAGGACGAGGTTATAGCAGCAGGCCTCACTTGGGATGATGTTAGGCATCAGGCAAGCGATAGAGCCGGGTGGAGAAGGTTCCTTGAGGCCCTATGCACCACGGAGGTGTGACAGGACAAGAAGTCTGTTTTCTATCAATTCAATTTTATTTTATAGGAAATACATGTTTCACCTTGCTAAGGCATTTGATAAAGCAAGGCGAAACATGTCATTCCCATAAAATAAAACTAAAAAAAAATAGATTATTTATTTAATAGTGTTGAGCATTGTTCAAGAAACAATAAACAAAAGCACTTGGAGTTGTTCGATAACATAAAAAAATATAATAAAAACACCATTTATTCCTCTGATCTGTATTGTTCTTCGTATTTTTCAAAGATTAAAACATTTTCATTAAACAGCATCCGCTTCTAAAATTCATGATAGGCTGAACGAAAAAGGTTTATCTCGAGTTCTTTGAATATCTTTCACAACGATGATTGTTTCATGGAAAAGAAAAACACAAGAAACTTTAATTTAAAAATAATTTATTATCACCTTAAAATTAGTTAACAAATAACAGGAAACCCTTTTTAAATAAATATCAGATATACCTACATTATACATTTTTATTAAATTTGCTACATAATTTTAAATTAAAACAACCCTCGAGCATGTTCTTATACATTAGGGCTGTTCAAAGCACGGCCCGCAACGTGTTTTTGATCTACCGCAAATATGAAATTATTTTATTTTTATGCAACAATTCTGTGGTTACGCGAGTTTGTTGATTACGAAGTTACAAACGAGGCTGTTATAGGGTGCAGCAACGCCCTTTCGGCCAGCCCGCAACGTGTTTTTGATCTACCGCAAATATGAAATTTTTCCTCTTACAATTTTTTTTTTGTAGAACATTATTTTATTTTTTTGCAACAATTCTGTGGTTACGCGAGTTCGTTGGTTACGAAGTTACGAACGAGGCTGTTATAGGGTGCAGCAACGCCCTTTCGGCCAGCCTTGCTTGTACACTTCCTAGACCTGTCCTTCATCCTTCCGGGACTTACATTTAAGATTTAAAACGCATCGGGATGCCAGGCCATATTTAATCTAATTTTCTTTTTTACAACAGGTCGTTTGAACCCAATTACTGTATACAATTTGGTTTTAGCTATTATATTGATTCTCGTGACATGTGATAGGTAGCTCTATCGCCATTTTATTGGCATGTGAAGTCTACCCCATCCACAAAGACAGTGTGACATCACACTGCCATCGCTGGGAATCGAACCCGGGACATTCAATGCAGTGAAATCTATTTGTCGCAAAAACTGACATTGCTAAGGGTAAGGTATCTTCTATCAAAGCACCTTTTCTCATCAGTTTTAGCTTGTTATTAAATTACGTTCTTATGTTTTTAAGGACCAAATTCTTTGCATCGTTAACGGAAATTACAACTGAAAGTATCACAACGGAAATTGTTGCAACACACTGGAATCATAAAGTCGTGTACACAATCGTGCGTAGGTAGTGTAAGTAATTGAATAAATATTGTTTATTAATAAAAAAAACTATGTTTCTTACCTACTATTTCGTCCGGTTTCGCCAGGCTCGCTGGCATCGACAGACTAGTGAAACTATTGCAAACTGAGTCCTTTATATACATACAGATCAGGTAGTCCAGTCATTTAAGCAAAAAAAAGAAGTCCAGCTCGTAATGAGATTATAAGCTGGAAACTCGCATACCACCTTCATTTTGGCATTCTAAAAGGTGTCTCAAAAGTATCATAAAATTTAGTCTGCTTCGTAAGTTATTCAAGGTCACAAAAATCGTTTTTTGCGATTATCCAGTTTTCTATAGCTAAAATGATGTTAACATTTGTTATTGTAGAACAAAAATTGTGGAGCATAAAATTTGCTACAAATTTTGTTGCAGATAGTGGGCTGAGAGCGCGCAGCACTCAGCCATACATCTCCTTGAATAATACCCTATATAAAGTTATCAAGTCCTTAAAATATCATTCACAATGAATAATTTGAAACTTAAAAACTTAAATGTTACGGTGGATGTGGAAACCGCGCTTTTCAACCAATCAAAAACCCACTTTTACAAAAGTGCGGAGACAATATCGAAAATAATGACTGGTTTCAAACCTGCTGTAAATAAAGAATATCCAAGAAAAGTTAAAAAGAGATAATCTTATATTAACAAGAGCGGATAAGGGAAATACTGAAATAATTATGAAGAAAACGAACTACGAACAAGTTAATGATTTTGTGTCCAGCGAAAGTTTTGTTGTGTTAACCAAGGATCCCACCAATAAATTTCAAGAAAACGTGAAAAGTGTTTTAAAATTGTGTAACTCTGAAATGTTTAAAGATAACTCGTATAATCAGGTTAAATTTTTGACAAAAAATCCTTTTATTCCTAAATTGTATGGTTTTGTAAAAATCCATAAACATGCCCTATTCGTCCAGTAGTCTCTTGTTGTAATTCCCCTAATTTTAAATTATCCGCTTATGTAACTAAAATGTTTAATGATTCCCATATTTTTGTCCCCAAATACACCATTAAAAATTCTTTCGAATTGATCGAGGAATCAAGGAATTCTCCCTTCTAATGCCAGATTACTGTCATTTGAAGTTGTAAGTTTGTTCCCTAATGTCCCAATATCCGAGAGTAAAGTTTTAATTAATAATACCAATCTTAATAAGGGAGAAGTCGAAGATTTTTTAAAATTATTCAAGTTTAAGTCAATTTATTTTTGTTTAAGTCAAAATTATTTTAAATTTAATTACATTATTGTCGCATGAATATACGAGCAAATAGAAGGTCTTCCTATGGGTCTACCCATAAGCCCGTTAGTGGCGGACATATTTATGGATGACTTGGAAAATAATATTTTTGAATCTAATTCTTCTCTCCTAAAAAATGTTTTCCTTTGGAAAAGGTATGTCCATGATGTTTTCTGTATTTGGACAGGAATGGATCGCCAATTACAGAATTTTTTAACATTCATAAATTCCTTCCATAAACAAATTAAATTTACTGTAGAGACAAGTAATTCTTCGCTTAACTTCCTAGATCTTACTCCAACAATCACCAACAACCAAATAGATTTTAACATTTACCGCAAACCCTCGTATACTGACATAATAATCCACAATACGTCCAACCACCCTGTCTCCCACAAACATTCCGCTTTCCATTCTATGATCCATCGCTTAGTCCCAGTTCCATTATCGCCAACAAAGTTAATTACCAAACTAAACGTAATTAAACAAATTGCCTTAAATAACGGGTATGAACCATTACTGGTTGATAAAATACTCAACAAGAAACAGAAAAAAATTAACACTGGAAAATTTATATTCAACTCGAAATATGTTGACACAGGGATTCCCAAAGGGTGGAGGAGAATCCTATACATAAACGATTTTTCTACTCGAAGTGTTAAAAACCTTCCAACTAATTTGCAACCGGCGTTCTACACGAACAACAATATAGGTAAATTTTTAATCAATTCAAAAGACAAGGAAGACCCCTTAAGCCACTCTGGCATTTATAAACTACAGTGTGACGATTGTTCAGCATTTTATATTGGTAAAATGTCACGAAATGTAAATGTTCGTGTCAAAGAACATCCAAAAATGGCTTCTCCGAATTTGCAAATCACCTTATAGAGTCCGACCATTCGTTTAAATCCGGTGCAAAATTAATTCACAGAAATGATATAGGAATTAGATTAAACAATTTAGAAGCCTGGAGATCACAAAAGCCATAAACAGTGACCAAAATATAATTAATAACCAAATTAACTTATCGTTCAGCCCAATACTAAATTTATTTCCAGCGAAGCTAAGTAATTCTGTATAAGTTGGTATTTCCTTATTTTTGTTGTGTGCATTGTTATCCACATATACCTAATAGACCTTATAACGTTAATGTATATTTCCGAGTAATTCGCTATTTTCAAACATTTGTTTTTACTTATCTATTGTTCTTTTCCTAATTTGTATTTCTTAGAATATTGCTATTTCAAAGGTAAACATTTGTTCCAATTATCCCTTTCCTTCTCGCACCCCCTACTCTGATTTCACCGTTTATTATTATATATACACCTAAGAATTTTATGTTTGTTTAGTTATTATACTGCCCTGATGAAGATTGGGTCCAAGGGAAACTAGTTGGCATCAATATAATAACCCTACCGTGGTTAAATACAAAGTTGTTTTATTTATATATTTTTTTTTTGAAAGTGAAATATATACAGCTATAAAAAAAACAAAATCAATACCACTGGAGGCTCTGAAGGCTCTAATGATACACAATATGGAGTTCTTTCGGATCATGTTCACAAGGCTTAGTAAAGATGGAAAATTCCCAAATAAATGGAAATGCGCAAAACTAGTCCTCATATAAAAACCTAAAAAGACAATGACAGAAATAACGAAGTACAGGCCGATATGCCTCATAAACGTTGTGGCAAAAGTTTATGAAAGCGTAATGAACAGAAGACTAATTCAAGAAATAAAAGTGGAGGGGATTTCAACGGTGGTCAATTCGGATTTAGAGAGGGCAAATCCACGGTGGATGCGGTTGATGAAGTAATTAAACTGGCCAACATGGCGAGCAACCAAAAGAAGATAAACTGTCTGGTACTCGTGGACGTAAAGAACGCATTTAACACGGCCTCTTGGGACCTAATTATACAAAAACTTAGAAATAGAAGAATCTCCACATACTTGGTGAACATTATTATAGACTACCTAACGCACAGAGATAGCTCTAGACAAAAAAAACACTAGGAAGATAACGGGTGGTGTCCCACAAGGATCGGCGCTCGGGCCCACTTTATGGAATGTTCTTTATGATGATGTCATGTCGGTTGATGTGGACGAGGGGGTCGACATGGTTTGCTATGCGATGACCTGGCTATATCGGCGACAGCAAAAACGTGCAGGGAACTGATGGTGAAGGTAAATGGGGCGCTGCATGCAGCGCAAACATGGATGAGACGTAACAGGCTACAACTAGCACCGGAAAAGATTGAAGCCGTAATACTCAACAGAAGAAAGGAATTGAAAAACGTTTTTTTCAAGCTGGATGGAATAAACATAAAACCTAAACAAAATGTGACTTATCTAGGGGTGGTGCTAAATTGTGGACTAAATATAGGGAAACACTTAAACATATCTGTGAAAAAGCTCAAAAATCAGCGCAAGTTTTAAGCGCCCCATTACCCAATATAAACGGGCCAGCAAACGAGAAGCCTGCGGTGTTGGCGATGGTAGTCCACAGTCTATCATAATGTATGCCTCACCCGTTTGGGCAAATGTTAGTAAACAGTGGAAAGTCACGTGGAAAGCCGGTGAACTTAGACATTTAAAAATGGAAAAGTAAAACTACAAAGCGAATCCAAAAGAAATCCCATGGACCAAAAGCAGAAAGTCTGCCGCCTCCACTCTCACTGGAAGCTGCAAAGACTCCAACACAGCAGAAGAATAATCCCTTATGGGAAGATTCAATCTTCGGAATTGACACTCCGTATAGAGAATTAGATGTGACACAAGCGATCTCACCATCGTTTGCGAAAATTCAAGACTTACAGAAGAAGTGCACCACACTGGACCGTTTGACCAGATGACAATAGCTTAAATAAGACGTTGACAAAAGAGATGATGTACTATAGACAAGATAAGACTCGCCACACTTCCAACCATCGAGTGTCCCTGCTACCGGAGGCACGTCATTGGATACAGGGCCAAAATAGATTATGGTCAGTGACTCGTTCCGGGAATGCAAGGTTGCTCAGGCAAATCTCCAGAGATGCGAGACCGCCACCCTTTCGTTCATTGGGAACATAACCGCTGCCAATTTCGACTTCGCGATAATACAAAAACCCTACACTGGACGCACGGGAATCATACAAGTCGACGTACTCCGGTCCGGTGTACCAGAAAGGCAAAGCAGATTCACCGGTCGATCTGTTTGTTTCCCACAACCAGCTCCACATGTTAAATGAGGGCACCGTCCCCACTTTCGAGATGACGTCATCATCATCGACGTCACCGTATGCAACGCCAACTTCATCAAGGAAGTGGAGCACTGGAGGGTAGATAGAGACATAGCTCCCCTATCCTTGATGCATTGCAAAGAGTATAAGAGTGTATGCAGCCCCCCCTCGCTCACCATGGCCAACGCGGGCTCGGGGGGCGCCATCTTGCAGTACACCACCAGCCAGGACGGGAACTTCTTTGTACCCAGTACATTGCGATATACATTACTGGAGACCTGATTTTATAGCTCGTAGCTCTCATGGGATATTAAGAAAAAGTGATGTAACTTTTTATTTGATAAACTAAAGGCGTCACCACTTATTTCCATATAAATCGGGGGGGAAAACTAATCCACGAAAAGTCATATATTTTTATCTAAAAGTATATATTTTTAAATAACTTTTCTGCGTTTAAGTGTTTATATATGTATTTTTATATAAAAATAATTTGATAATCCAATCTTAAATATCTAATATTACAACCAATTGCAAAAGATTCAGGTCTCTTAACCATCCATTTTGTTCCTTTCATGGGCATTTTCAGTGCCAATCGGTCAACCCTTCAACTGATTACTTAACAAGTTTTAAATATTTTTTATTATTAAATAGTGGATTAAACAAAGTTTTTTTAATTCCCAAAGTAGATTACTATGGAATTCCACAGTGTTAATGCCTTAACTTTCAATAATTTAACTAAACAAGTATCTATTTAGTTAAATCTGAGTTCATATACACTTGTATCTAAAGAAAAAATAAATATAATGTATCAACGAGTGCGCGTAGAAGACTGTAATCATGAAGTGCTACCATTGTTTGGAGTACCGACACACTGGGCAGAGATGCCTCAACAGAACCCTTCCTCCTATATGCCCCTACTGCTCTGAGGATCATACCTTGGACTCGTGCAAGAACAAACATCAAGACCTAAAGTGTAAAAACTGCATTATACAAAATGATAAATTCAAAGACAAATTCCTAATCCAACTTAATAATATCAATCAAAACATACAATTTACTATGGAAATTGGCGGATCGAAAATTAATTTCCTAGATATAGGAATTAACATAGTAAATGATAAATTTAAATTCAATATTTATAGAAAAGAAACTTATAGCGATAACATAATACATAATAGGTCGAGGCACCACACATCACATAAATTATCTGTATTTCATAGCTTAATTCATAGATTATTACATGTTCCCCTAAACGCAGTAAATTACCAAAAAGAGTTATTAATTATTAAATCCATTGCAATAAATAATGGTTATAATGAGAAACTTGTCGATAACCTTATACGTAGAAAAAGTAATAAATGAAATTAGTAATAGCTTCACTATTAAATAAATAGATGCAGGCAAAAAAACAAAACGGGCTAAACTAGCATATATAGGTGATATAAATAACAAGTTGAAACGCGTTTTAAAAGAAGAAAAGTGCGTTACAGCGTTTTATAATAATAAAACATTAGGAAGTTTAATCTTAAACAATAAAGAGAGAAGAGATAATATGCAAAATTCAGGCACATACACACTTAACTGCAGTACGTGTCCTGCAAGCTATGTAGGCCAAACAGGAAGGGCCTTCAAAACTAGAATCGGAGAACATGTACAAAGTTGGAGAAATAATAAAACGAACTCCAATTTTGCTAACCACCTTATTGAAAACAATCACATATTTAACCCAACCGAAAACGCTAAAATCTTACATAAATGCCCAAAAAGTAAAAAACTAGACAAATTAGAAATTCTAGAAATAAATAGGCTAAAATACAATACCCCTGACCAAGTAGTTCTTAATGACCAACTACTGTTTGTTCACTCCCCGTTGCTATACCCCATATAAATAGATTACTGCCCAAAATGTGTTTTGTTTGATTCCAGACCCTAGCAGCTATATGGATGGGGAAAACCGAATAAGGCGATGCCAACCTTACGGACCAAGAACTATAATATATAATATTTAAATTCAGTAATAATAAAAACAAAATTACCATTTTTTCAAACATTATATATGAATATGTAAGCGATAATAAAATTTAAAATCCATTGTATTAAATACAAACCTCCAAGAATACCTATAATACCAATATTTAAATTCAGAAAATTTTACATAAATATTTGAAGATTATTTTTGTATAGAATCATGTTTACCACCCCTGATCTGTATGTATATAAAGGACTAAGTTTACAATAGTGTCACCAGTCTGTCGATGCCAGCGAGCCTGGCGAAACCGGTCGTTGTCTAAATAAAGACAAAAGTGGAAGCAGTTAAAAAAACATTGTTTTATTTAATTATGATAAATTCAAAATGAACTCCCCACAAACCACAGTGCTAACAATCAAAACCGTATGTAAAAAAACAAAATGATAATACTAGCAAAGGAACGCATTGAATACTCTTGAAAAAGGTATGTCTTTATTTTCATTTTATTTTACTATAATTCTCTTTGTGCTTTACCTTAAAAATGGATGACTTTATTTCTAATGCAATTGATAAAAAATTCAGTATTGACGAACGTGTACATAATTCTATAAGCGAAACAAATCTAAACCAAACCGATTCCCAGAACAGTTTTACATTGTATCACATGAACATACGAAGCACGGAAAAAAACTTTGATGAATTTTTAATAACAATAAAAAGTCTAAATTATTTACCGGACTGCATAGTGTTAACGGAAACGCACTCTGCTGGTGAAATGAATTACTGTATACCCGGCTACACCTATTATACGACAATAAATAAGTTAAATAAAAATAGCGGTATTTCAACATTTATATCCAGCCGGTGCAATGTAGTAAGATTCAGTGAAATATATGAAATATTTTAAATATTGAATTAAAAGTAGAAAATTTTAATTACAACATTTTGTCAATTTATCATACCCACGCGTCAATAATATCACATTTTATAGATGAATTAAAAACTATTTTGTTACTATACAGAAATAAACTAAACATTATTTTTAATTTAAATTTTTCAAATGATTATTCCAGTATCGAAAAAGACAATTTTATCTATAAAAAATCAACTATCGTGTTTCATTAAAACTTCAGTTTTTACAATTATCAAAATGTTTCTCTCAAGAGGAAAGCAAATGTGTTATATGGTGCAAAATCAAGAAAATAATAAAAAGGTAAGACGCACTTTTCAATAATAATCCTGACAATAGCGGGAGAAACCAGGTAAGTATAATCTCTAACAGAATGTATGTCTAAACAATTTTACGGGGTCAAAATCATCATTTATTTTTATTATTTCAGGAAGAAATTCAAAGAATGTAAACCAACAACTTCCAGGTAGAACATCCCCAAATTTGACAACAAGTAATGGTCTGCAACAATTAACTAGTGCTTATAACTATTCAGACTCCGATTTTTCACCTTGTAATTCAGATGAAGAATTTGTACCTCATAATGAGAATGTTTCGGATGGGAGTGAGGTTCAGGATTTACAAAGTAAAAAAAAAACGATTGTCGGGAAAAAATGAAGAAAAGTGGAAATTAAATATTACCAAATCAAACAGATCTCAGTGCCTACCATATTCAAATAAAACTAAACAATTATCTGCAAAGTAGTCATAGACCATTAATTGTTCTTCTTGCCGCTATAAATGCACTTCAAACTTTACTGAAGAGGAGCGAAAAGACCTGTGTACTTTGTATTGGTCTCTTGTAGATTTCCAAAGTCAGAAAGATTTTATTTTAAAATATGTTAAATCAAGTGGGCCAAAAATAAAATATGTACCACCAAATCATGCAAATGCTCGCAAAAATTCAAAAGTGTACTATCTCCAAAATAGTAGAGGACAGTTCAGGGTATGTTCAACATTTTTTCAAAAAACGCTTTGCATATCGAATGGACCAATCAACACAGCAATGCTTTCAATGAGCACAACAGGTTGCTTTTCTGGATCTGACAAAAGGGGTAAGAAAGAACCCGGAAACAAAACCCCCATTGAAACATTCAACTTGGAAAAAGAACATGTTGAATTATTCCATTATGTCCGCCAAAAAACTTCACGTAAGTACCTTGATAGCAATTTAACAATATTAAAAATGTACGAACTATACTTAACCTTTTGTGGAGAGAGAAACGTAACCCCCGTCAGTGCCAACACCCAACACGTACAGACGAATATTTTGCATGAATTATAATTATTCTTTTTTAAACCAAAAAAAGACCAATGTTTAACATGTCATAAATATGAAAGTGCAAAAGGGGAAAGAAAAATGAATTAGAGCAAGAATACTTCGAAACAATTATCAATGAGTTTGCATTGCACAAAATTAAATAATTTCTTCGTTAAAACCTTCCAAAAATGACCAAAAAAAATCCTTCCCGCCGGCTTATCTAGGTATAGTTCCTGGAAGACCGTACATCTTCGTTTCGGCGAACAAAAGAAATCTCACCCTCGCAATGCAAGCTCATGATTGGAACGGAACCGCCAGGCGTACACGTCACGACTGCATAGATATATAAACAATGACTTTATAATGACACGAATTGCCTCCTCGCGATATAGTATTCTGCGGGGAGGGCTAAGAAAAGAGACAAGAAAAATTAATTAGGCGTGTGAACAGTGAATAATGAAAAATATACGAACAATTGACCCATTCGCGCCAAAATATGGGCACGTAATCGTAAAATTGTCTTTTTCCTTGGTAGGTTGCCCTGCTCACCCCACAAACCTGACTCTGAGGAACAAACCGGACTAACTGTTGGAGTGAATAGCAACCTTTGGATTTGGGAATAATCCGTGTATTCAAACATAACTACAGAAGAAATTTAGTCAATAAATTATTGTCCATATTAGAACGAGGTGAGGACCCCGGGGTCTGTTTTAGATGCGATGCATTACATAGTGAGGTCATGGGGTGAAGTTACAGACCAAGCTGTAAAAAATTGTTTCCGGAAAGCTGGCATAAATAAGGAGCAGGAGGTTGCGGTAGAAGAAGATACCAAGCATGATATTGATAGCTGGGAAAGGATTTCAGACCAACCCTTGGAGAACTACATGAACCTTGACTCCAACGTGATGACGTCAGACGTGGTGCAAGTTGATGACATCTTAGACAGTCATTTAGAATCAGAAAACTTGTCCACGGAAGAAGAGCCATCCGATGAAGAGATTAATGTAATCCCAAAAGAAAAAGCAATAAGAAGCATTGAAGTTCTTAAAACATATTTTTCTAGCATTAGTGGAGTTGAAAGTGAAACTTTTCAATATATTTATAAGATAGAAAAAGAATTGTACAAACAAAAAATGTAACAAACTACTTTATACAATTTTAAAAAAATATATATATATATAAATATTGTTTTTTTTTTCAGTCCCTTATAAAACGTAAAATAGAGGTTTCAACTTGTACGACATGGAACACTCCATTGTGAATGTGTCAAATAAATAAAACTGCTTTACATCTTTAAAAAAAAGTCGCTGCATCACAACTAGGCATTTCACAGTGGAAAGTTTGGTTTACGGTGCATAATGCAGGACTTTATCCGTATCATTATACTCCCGTGCAAGTAATTGAAGAAGAAGATCCTCTCAGGAGGTTACATTTTTGCAGGTTTATGCTTTATGGCCATTTAGAAAATTCATATTTTTTTAAAAAGATTTTGTGGACGGATGAGTCCAATTTTGATAAAGATGGGATAGCAAATTATCACAATCTACACTATTGGAATGAAAAATAAGGAGGAAATGCTGATAAAAAGAGAAGAACAGCACAAAAACTATTCACATTCAATGTGTGGATGGGAATAATTGACAATAATTTGATCCGTCGTCATCTTTTACCCGATAACCGAAATTACTTAATTCTTGATGTGCCCTTAGAAACAAGATGAAATATGACATTTCAACAAGATGGCTGTCCTGCACACTTCAAAATAACCGTGTCGCACAGTTATTGAGTGATAACATGAAAAATTTCCAGATCGGTGGATTGGTAGAGTACCCATTCCTTGGCCTGCAAGAAGTCTGGACTTGACCCCGATGGACTATTATGTTTGGGTTCATACAAAATCCTTAGTTTACAATGCATCTCCTGTGCTACCAATTGGCGAGCTAAGGCAGCGAATTATTAGTGCAGCAAATCAAATTAAGACTATTTTAACAAGTAAAGTAGTATTTAGAACTGCGCAGGACAAGAACATGCACTCTCAAGGTTGGGGGGGCCCGACATGACGCATGAACAAGAAGATGAAACTATATTTATTATTAGTAAAATGTAAAACAACACATTAAACATTGACGGAAACATTATTTTTATAGAAGTATTATTATATATTTTTGGAAATGAGATGTTTCGGTTGATATTGACTCTTCGAGCGGTGATGGCCATGCTACGCTGGAGGATTGATCTGATCCCAAGTACCTATCCACACCTCCTCGACTTTGGTCTCCCCTGGAAACTATGCGAAATGTTAGAGATCGAGTGTGAATAACCTCGGTGGATAATATTGATGCATAGGCTAACGTGGAAGGACACCTCGCCAACCCGTCTGGCAAGCGTGGCGTTGTAATGCCAACCACCCCCCGTATGACATGTCATACATGGAGAAGTACGGGGGAGGCCTATGTCCAGCAGTGGACGACAACAGCTGTTAAAGAAGAGAAGAAAATGTTTCACCTGCCAAGTTATTATCAAATTATAAAACATTTGATAATGATCTAGGATTCGGTGTATCCATAATATTTATATGGTAAATTAGTTGCGCACGATCGAATAATATTCGTACTAAGATGTCTTCTGCGCCAGGCGGTGAATGTTTATTGCACCCGGAGCTTATGTCCTCCGAAGCCATAATTGAAGTATTGCTAGCAAGAAAAGTTAAAATAGAGGGGCTTAATTCGATGGCAAGAGAAGATTTGATCAATCTTTATAATCAGTTCTGCCTCCCTCACTCTCAGCGGAAGCCGAGAGACAGCGCAAGAGGAAAAGCTTCAAATACGCCGGCAGATAAGGCACCAGCAGCCGACACTAAGCCGAAGATCTACACATTACCGCCCGGACTTATGATCGATAAAACGGGTCGAATTGTCCCTATTATCGATCCAAATGATCCCAATAATTTAACTTCGTTTACGGGGACTGTCCGTAATTTCTACGCAATCAAAGATCCACCCGTGGCAAATGATTCCAAGCGGAAGCGGAGTGATGATCCCAGCAACAACCCACTCAGCGATAAAAACCAGAGAAGGAGGATTGTCTGGCCGTAAGAAAACATTGTTATCAGCATCAAATTATTTTTTCCGCTTCCTCGTAGACTACGCCATATTCTGGGATACTTTTATGAACAAGATCATTGTTGCTTTGTGATTAGTTTATGATTTTCACTCAATACATATTGTACATATCATCCCTCGAGCGCTAGACGGTAGACAGCCAAAGTTATTTGGCCGAGTACAAACATTTAAAGAGTTGGGTACCTAATGGAGTTCTCTTACCGACTATACATGCGAGCCAAGCATGGAACTGCTTAAATAATAGAGACGAGAACTCTCAGACAAATTTATAATAAAACATTGAAAATGAATGCCTAACTCTGACACAAGGAAAGTGTGCGGGATGGGTGAGAGTGGTGTGAAACAAAATTATGAAAGGATCACTAAGATCATTAGTATTACTAATTTAAAATTATTGCATAGGTTTTCACGGTTGGTAGTAGTACTATGGGATTTTGGGTAGATCTGTGTAACTTCAGGGTAGTTGTAAAGACCTGTAGTATACTATGCCGTGAAGATGAAGACTGCAATGATCTCTGAAATGTCATTCAGAAGAAGTTACATGGATCTTGCCAAATTCCAACAAAAGAAATTAAGTTTAAATTTTTCAATTTCTTATGGTAGAAAGGAGACACACGAGTAATAGCTTATTTATTTTCTAGTCCCACCGGCAAGACATTATCTTTTTTGTCAATATGAGCATATTGATTTAAAATGTGTTTGATTGAAGAGAGTGCGAAAAAATGTACGTAATATACCCTATTTGCTAACAGTGCGCTCCTCAACGATTTTTTGTTTATTTCAGAAGCAAGGAGAATGACGAATTGACCGAGAATATGTCAGCCCTAAATTTTGTTGTTAATTTACAAACAGACTCCATTGACAATGCTTGAAACATTGTGCTGAGTGTGTATGTATTCATTTTCGATAAGCTTAAGGCACTAACCCCGTGAAGTCCGTAGTTTGAGCTTTTAACCCCTATTAAAATTACTATTTGATTCACTGAATCAGTTAATTCATTTGAAATGTTTTGATTACGTACTTTCATTATGTATTAGGAAAACTATCTGAACTGATTTGACATTTGATATAATTCTTGTTTTATATGTATGTAAGCTGATCATCATAATTGATTTCCACCTAATGATGTGATGGTCCAATTCTTAGTTTTTTGATGTTATCAGCGCCCTTGAGATGAGTAATTCATAAAAATGGCGCTTTATAAATTATCCAATTTATTATTATTATTATTATAGGAAGGCAAAATACATTACAACTTACATTATCATCAATATTAAAAATAAAGGTATACCTTTATGAGTTCAATAAACTCATTCATCATTAGGACAAAAAGCATTTGTACAAGTGTAACAGATATCCAAGTGTAACAGATATCCAGTTGACACATAGTAGATATGTACATCAATGCAATATAAAAGTAAAATCAGACACTCGTAAAATCAATTTACGCACACAATATCAAGATACAAATAAATGAAGTAATAATTGGTACAATGCGCCACTTCACAGCGAACTGAGAGACAAGTTAGGGTTGGTGAAGGACATGGAAGTGTTGGCCGCTGAGGAAGTCATCGAAGATTGTGCCGTCTGAAAACAAAAACATTCAAATGGTAGAATCTGAAATGTATCCAATTATAAATTCACTAACCTAACCATCACGTTTCTCCCAAGGGGTCAACAGAAACAATTGACTACCAAACTGTTCTTTTTTTTTCTTTTCCTTTATTGGTTTCAATTCCAATATTTGATCCTTGCAGGTGTTTATCTTAAGGATATTATTACTATTTATCATAAAATATAATATCTTTTTATATTATGTATTTAAGCTGTACAGAGCTGACTCAGTCAAGCTCTAGGGTCCATGGGCTATATAAAGGGTATATACCTCTTAAAAAAACACCCTTATACACATTGTTATATAAAGAGTGTTTTTTTAGAGGTATAAAAATTCAAAATGAAAAAAAAAAATCACATTATAATAATGTTAATGACTACGATATTGGCTTTATTTAATAGATAATTTGATGCCATTATTGTTCAAATATGGATAGCTTGAATGAAGCGCAATCGTAAAGTCCAATTTTTGACAACTTTATCGAACAACTAGGGCCGTATATCGGCAATAACACGGCGAATGTTGACTTCCAAATGGTCCATCTCTGGTTTATCAGCATACACTAGTGACTTCACATACCCCCCAAGAAAGTAATCTAATGGTGTGAGATCACATGATGGTGGAGGCCAGTTCACAGGTCCATTACGTGAAATTATGCGCTCACCAAATGTTTCCCGCAATAAATTGATGGTGGCACCCGCCGTGTGGAATGTTGCGCCATCTTGTTGAAACCACAGCTCTGTCACATCAATGCCATTCAACTGAGGTAGGAAGAAGTCAGTAATCATGGTTCTGTAGCGCTATCCATTGACTGTAACATTCTGGCCGGCATCGTCTTTAAATAAATATGGGCCAATGATTCCACCTGCCCATAAAGCACACCAAACAGTGACTTTTAATGGATGTAAGGGCGTCTCGACAAAGGCTTCTGGGTTTCCTCCACTCCAAATTCGTTAATTCTGCTTATTGACCAAAAATGTGCCTTATCGGTGACCAAATTTTGCATTGAAAAAGAGGTCAAGCTGAATATTGTTTTCGGCCCATTCACCGAACCTACGACGCGCATAATGGTCACGCAGTTTCAACTCTTGCACAAGCTGGATCTTGTAAGCTTTTAAGCCAAGATCTTTCCGCAGAATCTTCCACAAAGTGGATGGGCACAGCTCCAATGCACGATGGCAAATCGACTCATTCGGATTCTCCTCAACACTACGCTCCACAGCAGCAATAACTTCTTCTGTGCGCACTGTTTGTCGTCTTTGTGGATGCGTATTATCCACTAGTGTACGTGGTGCGAAAACGATCCATGGTCTTCCGAATAACTTGCTCGGATGGACGATTACGTCGACCGTAAAAAGGACGTAGTGCACGATAAGTTTGGCGAACCGAACCATGATTTTCAAAATAAATTTGCACAATTTGCAAGCGCTGTTCTGACGTCAGTCTATTCATGGTGAAATAGCAAAACGTACTGACTACAAATTGACAGTCTGTAGAAACAATGTTGCCAGTTTAAAAACCAAACCTCTAAAAAAAAAAACACCCTATATAATATATATTAGATGTTCCGAAATTAGCCTTACAGCCGAGGAAACCATGGAAAACCTCAACTGGAACATTTAGGGTATGAAAAATATGATGACTCACTGTTCTTTCCTGACATACTTCTCCCGCTTCCTCAACACTCATACATTGTCATGCATGTACGTTGATTTCTCCGACTCCTCATGTGGCCGACAAGTATTATTCAATAGATTTAATCGTGCCAAATTTTCAGTTAATAAGCTAAACTGGGTGAAAGAGACTATTTAGAGCAAAAGGTGCATGATTGAGAAATCTTGGAACAAGATCAGGGAGGCTAAAAGTACCTTTCTGAGTCTGTAAAGCTGGTCCATGGCATGTGGCAACAGTGGTTTCACAGAGTTGACTTCTAGGAGAGTAAGGTGGTCCAATCGACCGTAGTCCCCTCCAGACTTCATGAGAGCATCCATAGACGTCCGCAGTTTGGCCGTCCGAATGTCCCAGATGTCCTTGATGGCGGTGCGAATCTCTTCAGAGCGCGGAATGTCCTCAGCCGCCGCGCAGAGCAAAAGTTTGGCTTCTACCATATAGTGCTCGTTCGGCATCTTGGTGAAGAATCTACAAAGAAAAACATGTGTATAATATAATCTTTTCTGTGCGTTTAATCTTTAGGGTGATAAATAAAATTAAGATGGTTTGGACATATGGAATGAATGGATAAGGGAAGAATGATTAAAAAGATATATACAAATAGTGTGAAAAAGTCGAGGAAGGCCAAGGAAGACATAGCATGACCAAATTAATCAATTACTGAAAGACGGCCATGTTCGGAGTAGGATCAATCAACGAGCATGCATGTCATGATGTGTGAATGTAGAAGAGGTGCGAGAGTTAAGTCAAAATAGAAAAATGTGGCGATTCATCCTCTTTGACTACCCCTCCGGAGAAATCTCATGATGGTTAGTTAGTTATATTTTTTAAGAAATATTGGACGTTCAAATAAAAAAATATTACTAACTAACTACCTAACTAACCATCACGCCATTTCCCTGGAGGGGTAGGCAGAGAGGATGGATCGCCACAATGGCCTGTCCTGGCATACCTCTCGGACTTCCTCTACATTCATACATCGTACCATGCACGCACGTCGATTATTCCGACTTCGAATGTGGCCGCCTTTTAGTAATTGATAATTTGGTCATGCCATGTTTTCCTCGGTCGTCCTCGGCTTCTTTCCCACTCACGCTGCTTGTGTACAACTTTTCAACCATTCTACTCTCATCCATTCGTTCCATATGTCCAAACCATCTCAGGGATCCTTTTTTAATTTTATTCATAATGCAGTCATCTGCCTTACATTTCTCTCTTATTTCATCGTTCGGTATTCTATCATACAACCTTTTCTCTTCTACTGATCTCACTTCTACGGCGTTTATCCTGCTTTCATTCTTTTTTTGCCAGCTCCAAGCTTCACTTCCATACATGAGGGTTGGCACTAGAACTCCATTGTGTACTGCCATTTATTTTATTCCCAGCACCAACCCTTCTTTCGATGTCTTTCTCCATTTTTCTGTCTCTTGTAAACATGCTTCCTAGATACGTAAATTCAGTAACTTGCTCCAATTTCTCGCCCATCACACTTATATCACAAATCGTCATACATTATTCTTTCTCCAAAACCATCACTTTGGATTTAGACACATTCATCACCAAGTCACTCTTTTTGCATGCCTCATACATCCTTGACACTAAGACTTGCAAATTTGTATACTACAAAAATATTCATTTAATAAATCAATGATTGCAATCATATTTTATGACAATTTCAACAATGAAAATGAAATCTTCCATTTATTCAAACTTGGCGGCTTTGGACATTGTTGACTGTGAAACAGTTTCAATTTTAGGGGTTGGTTTGCAGCAAGTCAACATCTTTTGCTGCTTCTTGGGATGCTAGTTGGGCCTTAAATAAAGTAGTTTCTCATTGCTTTCCACATTTCTTGTATAAAAACAGGTTATTCGTATCCAATTACTGTAAAAAAAAAATTTAACAAACAATTTTCATGACATGTGATAGGTAGCTTAGTCTAATAGATACATATATTTTTTATGACGCTAATACGATGAAACACTTCAAATTGCATAAACTAAAATAAAATTGATTGAAAGTATAAATTTTTAAATACCCGATAAATAATATATGTAGGTAGGAATACCGTTAAAAACAAAAACTTTATCTTAACAAAATAAAACGTTGATTTGCATCGATATTTCATTTTTATATACACTTTTGTAGTATTTAAACATCATATTTGTACAATTACATGTATATATCTAACCCTTAAAGGCCGGTGAGAATTTGAAACATCTTAACACTCTTGTAAACAATTAAATTAATCTTCACATAAAATACATAAAAATGTCAAATAAATTGTATTTTGTAGTCAAAAGTTTTAAATTTTTTATCTTATAAAAATAATCAGACTTTTTTTGTTTAATTTTGAGTTTAAGAAAGCAAATAAAAATATAATACCTTAAAAATGTTGTTTATAAATGAAACCAAAATATCGCTCCGTTGATAACTAATAATGATATAAGAGTCACCATAAGTAAACACACACTCAAAATCAAAGATTCCGACACAGTACGAGAAACCATCACTTCGTAGCTCGGCGGTTATGCAACTGTGTGAGTGATGATTGGATCAATACAAAAAAATTAAATTAAATTAAATCTTTTTACAAAAAGGATGAAAGTTTAACTCTAAAGTACAGAGAATACATAATATTATAGTATATAACACACATTTTTTACTTCTGATCCGTCGTAGTAAATTTAGGGGATATTACATAAACACATTGGACTGCTATTGTAGCCAGCCGGACTAGAAGGGTTAACAACAATCTTCATGGCGCAGAGTGGCAAGAGCTTTGACTGCCACACCGAAGGTCCTGGGATGGATTCCCAGCGATGGTAGTGTGATTGTTACACTGTATTTGGTCTGGTGTAGGATTCACGTGACAGTAAAATAGTGTTAGATTAGTTACCTATTACACGTTATGAGAATCAATAGGTAAAAAGCTGTATACAGTAATTGGGTTCAAATAACCTGCTGTGTACAAATGTGGAAGGCGACGGGAAACTTCCACATTAAAAGGCCCAGCAGCACCCCAAAAACCAGCAAAAATTTTGGTGCAAACCTTGGATTGAAATTAGCGAAGAACTATCCTACCCATCTACGAAACTGCGAGGAAATAAAAAAGGAATAATTCATATTTTATATTGAATTTGTAGGTGGAAGCTCACCATTCATTTTAACTAAAAATCTTTAGAGACTTATGGATAATCTTTTACTGAAATAAATTAGGAACAATTATTTATATTAGCGTAAATTTACCTTGAGCGCTTCTCTTCTTCCTTTATTTCATTGAGGGAATCCAAGTCCATCCAATCCGGGACGACGAGCCTGCATTTCTGTTTATTTTTGAACATCACAGCCAACCAAAGCGGCACAGAGACCGGCAATCCGGCAACAAAAGGCCCGAGCTCTCCAGATATCAGAAATATTTTATCATAACTGAAGTTCGGAATAATGCTCACGTGTTTATTTTCGGCCAGAAACTCAATTTCATCCGGATTCATGACTTATTCGAATTTCGTAAGGACACACTGCACTTATTCCGCCATGACTACTGACTTTCAGTTTAGTTAGTTTGTTTCATAAGAGCAGGTTTTGTCTTTCATTTTATATTGAAAATTTGTGAAGTTACTTTTCAAACAAAACATGCATACAATTTTGTTCCAAGAATGGGGATGTAGGGAGCCGAAAGGATCAAAATGAAATAACGTTTTCAGACCGGTCAAGGGCTGTACGATTTAGTCAGACATTATTTTAAGCAAAACGAATACTTATAAAACAAAACAAAGTTATTTAGGAGTACTGGGAGTCTTTTGTTTTCACTTAAAAATCGAGACGGCGACCACACATGACAGAAACTCTACCTTCCCGCGCAAATGCGTAAACCATAGATAAGTTAAACGAAAAGTTTTTAAATACACAGAGAAAACATATTATTTTTGCAACTGTCATATTTTATGCTCAATAAATTAAAAAATGTCTATTTGTTGTCAAAAATAAAACTAATCGTTAAATCATATGAACTAATTTCTGCTCAATCTCGAAGAACACGCCGATTATATAAAAATTAATAGTAATACCGCATAAATGATGATTACTGTTATTTAATCTTTCTTTATTAAAAAATAAAATGAAGGGAGATAATATCTAGATCGATATTGTCAAGCGGTGCAATTGACAGCTCGCAGATTAATTTTTTTTTTCTAATCAGAATATAATTTTATATCTTGCTATCTAAAATAATTTATTATTTTTATTTCTAACTTTATTTTCTAAGTCATATTAGAACGCATGAATGAAATGAACAATTTTTTGTAGTTATAATCAATTCTTATACAAAAAATGAACCGCTAAATTAGAAATGTATATTTTAAATAAACGAATACTTGGAATTAAAAATATCAAATTTACGAAGAGCAGTTATTACGATATTTTACGTTAACAGAGGGTGAAAACACGCCAACGAAACTACGAAACGACGCGTCACAGCGGTAAACAGCATTACGGTATGCAGCTTAAACATTTGAAAGCCGTGACGTGGTTTGACGCTAGATAACGTACTCGCTCCCTATGGATTTAGCTATAAAAATACTACGTTTTTCATGTACACGGTCAGCAGTTACCAAGTTATTAAAATATGGATTTTTACATAAATATTAGTTTTACTTTTATTATTATTGTTTTTGCGCGTTGTAAACAATTGTAAATAAATACTATTCATACTAGCTTCAGTCCAGTGTGGATAGTGTAAATTAGATTTATGTTTCCCTCTCAAAACAAGCTTGAAATGTAATCCAAGCAAACTTTTTTTAGAATGAATTTGAAATAACAACTGACTTACCACTACACCTTATCTTTGCGGGGGAAGGCAAAGAGCAGACTTTCAGATTCTTCTATCTTGACACCCCTCTCATTCCATGAGCCGATCCAGTTCTGCTCGCATCTTGGGAGGCATAGTGTGACTGATTGCACACTTCATGGCCACCTAATGGCATATATACCCTCAAAATTTCATTGGATAATGCCTTGAAAGTTGAAACATATCTTCTTCTTCGTCTTCTTCCTTGTTGTAGACCTATGTGGTCTGTTCTCCAGAGTGTTGCTACTCCTGTGAGGTAGACTCCCAGCTGTCCTTCCATCATTTAGTCCGAGTCCGAGTCCGACGAGTCCCATGAAGCTGATTATGTAATGCAATATAGGGGAGTCTGGTGGTGTCCATTCTTTGAACATGACTGTACCAGTCCCTTTTTCACTGTCCGCTCCATCTTATAATATCCTCAACCTCACATATCTATCTCTCTTATTCTGGTGTTCCTCACGCGAACTCTCAGTGTCTTGCCTGCTATCATCCTCAGTGTCTTCATCTCGGAAGTCCTCAAAACTTGTTTGGTTCTTACTGTGCTTTGCTTTGATGCCTTATGTTATTATTGGTCTTAAGCATGCTTTATGTCGTCTTTATATTTACTTTAAATCTTACTCTTAATGGCAAACATATCAATATAACGTATCATTCCCATAAAATATAATAAAACTTCTAGAAAACAGTCGTTTTCATTAATATTAATTATTTAAATAATAATTATTATTATTGACCTAAAACTGAGAATACTCCTCATCAAGACCCATGTATGGAGTATCTTGATGTACGGCTGCGAGACATGGTGCCTATCCGAAAGAGATAAACGGAGACTAGAGGCTTTTGAGATGTGGTCCTATAGAAGACTATTAAGAATTTCCTGGAGAGACCACATTACAAATAAGGAGGTTCTCCAAAGAATCGAAGAAGGAAGGCTCAGGAAAGGCGTGCAAGATGGATTGGCCATGTAATGCGACAAGAAGGCTTTTTGCATGCCATAATGGAGGGTATGACCGAGGGGACAAACTCTAGGGGACGCCCACGCCGAGAGTACCTGGAGGAGCTGTTGGTGGACATGCGCTGCTCATCATATGCAGATTTCAAAAGAGCCGCACAAGACAGAGAATAATGGAGGAAATTGCTGCAAACCAATCCCAGGATTGAAACCAGAGAGAGAGAGAATATGAAGTTTTATATCATTTGTCTTCTGAACGTACTTTCATTGACATGAAAGGCGTCGGTCTCCGAGGAGATCGTGTTCAGCGGACTGATTGCTCTTCCCAACGGTGTCACCAGAGGCAGGTTGGTTCTGGCAGCAATCTATGCTGTCGCTGTCTGTCTGGAGATATTTATCAGGAACAAAAAATCCAACTTCTTCCAGCACAGCCGAGTTTTCTAAATATTCCCTGATTAATCTAAAGAAATGGTTGATAGGTTAGCAGGCGAAGGTGGGAGCTGAAGTCCAGGAGTTTGGTGTGTGCAATGTCCCATAATATAATGGAAACAATACAATTATTTGTAGGCCTGGTTCCAACATGGTAACCAGATGTAACACCAAGACTTAGGCAGTAATTTGATGAGCCCGCTACTATAACTAAGATTCTTCTATTATACAATAGAACAAGAATTACACTTTGGTCAGATTCCAATGTACACAACATTTTATTACAATTAGGACTATTTTAAAACAAGAGCACTACATACATCTGTCTATTATCCATTTTCTAAAGAGTAGAGTGGGCGAAAGAACAATGGATGCACATGCAGAATTAATAATTGACGAAGCTTCACAAATAGTTAGTAACTGGTGCGCAGGAGATGCATATTGGTGGCGATGGGGTTCGCAACCCATAACACCGCGTCTCCCGCAGGGGCGAAAAGAGAAGGATGGAGTGCCGCATCGGTTAAAGTGTGGCGGTCCATTATTTCTGCCTACCCCTTCGAAGAGATAGTTAGTAGAGTGAGCTATATCTCCCTGGACATGTGAAAACCCACGGAGTGGTTCTAGAAGTGATAACTATAGCCAATCAGTTATTTAATTTCTAAAGATTAAATAGAATATTATATTCATTAGACAATCCATTGTTTTGGCTGAAACACTTTGATTTTCAACAATATTAACTGTTTAATTGAAACACTGTTTAAATATCACAATTGATTTCATTTCTATGAAATTATCATAACAGCCGTTTCACTAACCAATGTTAGCATCATCAGGTGTCACAAACAACTGGCGAATATTTCATAGAAATTAAATCAATTGTGATGTTATAACAATTGTTCAATTAAACAGTTAATAATATAATATTCGTTTTGAATTTTATTATAAATATATTATAAGAAGAGCTATTAGCTTTAAACTTTTTAATTTTAAATAGAAGACTTCATAACTTCAATATTATTTATACGTATTAAACATCCATGAATCTATTTTAAATATAAACATCAATAATCTTAATGTATATTTAAAGGAATATTAGTAATGTCAAATTACAAAAAAAATAACTGTAAGCAATGTTTGAGACAGTATAATATTGATTTTTGATAAACTTGAGGCGTTAATACCGTGGAATTCCATAATGACCGTTTTTTCCATGTTTATTTTTCTTTACATATTACAAAGGTTTTACACCATCATCGGGAGAATTATATTAATATTTTCATATATAATTATATCAAACAAACACTACTACTGATGCTAAGCGAATGATTGTAATTTAAGGGTCACAATCAGTGAACTAAATTTTATTTATTTATTTAATTTAAGAGTAGTTTTTTAAAGAGCAAAAACTAAGTAAAATACAAAAGAATAGATCAGAAGATATCTCCTACAATTTAAAACAATTTCTATTTATGTAACATTGCTTCAGGAACACCGAGACATAAAATATTTTGAAAATAAAATAAAAATCATATTTTTCTTAATACTTTCATATGAAGCTCTTAATTTGGGTGTGGCATTATTAAAATTTTTAAATACTTTTATATTTAGTTTACACACCACCTCAAAAACAAAAAGTATGTTTCTGTAACCCTGACGAAGCTATGGCGGGATTGAAACCGGTTACTTTGATCAAACCAAATATATGTGTAAACAAAATATAAGTGTTTTAAATTATTTATATATTATTTTAGGTTCATGCAATTGAAATATTTTTGACTTAAAATACAAATTGAATTAAAAATAATATACTATTGAAACAATATTTGTTTTTGGTAAACTTTAGGCGTTGTGTCTTAACACTGTGGAATTTCCTAATGATTTTTTAATTAACAAAATTTTATTTTTTGTGGCATGTTTTGAAGATATTGTGCGTTCTTCATCAGGAGAACAATATAAAACCAATTTAAAGGAATCAATTCAACGGTAGCGTTTAAAAGCATACTGCTGTACGGATAAGAGACTTGGAAATCTTCCGCGGACATTGTTGGAAAACTCCAGGTGTTTATAAATAGGTGCATTCGCTCAATTCGCTCTTTGGACCATGGCAGGGGAAAAACCAATCAGAGAATAAGTCGCTAAACGCAAATGGCTGTGGATCGGTCACACCCTGAGACGGAACCCAGCCTGCATCGCTCAGGGCGCACTAGACTGGCCCCTATGGGGGGAAAGAGGAAGTGAGGCAGACCTAGAGCCACCTGGAGAAAAACCCTGCAGGACGAGGTTAAAGCAGCAGGCCTCACTTGATGTTAGGCATCAGGGATGCGATAGAGTCGGGTGGTGAAGATTTCTTGAGGCCCTATGCACTACGGAGGTGTAACAGGACAAGAAGAAGAAGAAGAAAGTAATTTGAAGTACTACAGGGAGAAGAAAAAAGGAGAGGAACAAGAAGAATAAAAACAAGTTTCGTATCGCTCTCCAGATGATAAATGTATAATATTTTCTAAACATGTCATAAAATGAGTATGAAAGTGGAAAAAACAGTGATCTGATTAATAAAAAATACACAAAATTTATTTATTTCAGTTTTCACTTGTGAAAAAATCATCATTTTGTAATCTCTAGCGGCAGATGAGAAATATTTAATTTCCAATTTATATATTCCCATCTTAACCCTTTGGTTGCCGAAATCCAATATATTGGCTTTCACTACACCAGCGAGAAGTGCTGAATCCGAGGGATCCAAGCCATGATTTATAAAAGAATCATATACCTTCTAGACAGAGTGTAGGAGAGTGAGTCAGTGCTACATTTTAAAATGAAAAGAAAGGTGTCGTTCTTGAGTAGTTAATGTGCACGGCGTTAAAAATAACAATGCCAAAAACAGCCAGCCACATGGAGTCTCATGTCTATCAGTTTTGTTTATATCACATACATTTATTATACATTACTCCGTTGGGAATATTTTTTGCACGCCGAGATAAAGCTAAATTAATGACACGGCTTACAAATGTGAGGTTGTTAGTAAGAATGATGGGTGCTGGCAGCGCACTTTTTTACACCGTGCTTATGAAACTACAGTAGTAAGTTTTTGTGGCACTCTCGGCCCAGAAATATATTAACAGGTGCAGCTGCATCCAGGAAACAAACAAAATATAAAAATTGATTTATTTTACAGACTGCTTATAAATTATATAATACATTTTACTTTTGAATAACTTTCTCTAAAATCACAGCTATTTTGGCATATTAACCCCAAAGCGTAAGTCGGCAAACAAAGGGTTAATGAAATGGGCAATGAACATAATTGATGCCTTAAACATTGAGATAAATTATCTAATATTAAAAAAGTAATTCTTACCATAATAAATGTATTAATTACATCCAGATACGCTGTACAAGTCATTTCAATTCTCCATACTAACAAACAATTACAGATTTTGACTTTCTTCTTGATCGAGAATAAAATCAAATATCATAAAAGTATGTGTAAGGCACATATTAAAATTACCCTTTTCATCCACAATAAGTTACCTGTAAGACCATGGACACAAAAGGCAAATGTGTTCCACTGAGACATCAGCAGAAATGAGGAGTAAAGCAAAATAATAAAAGCCATTTCTTGGTGTTTATTGAATAAATTATACATTGCATTTTATTATGAAAATGAACCCAGCAATAATCTAATATAACAATTTATTTTTGCAGAAATATATATTTTATAATATTATGTATACATACTATTTATTCTAGATGTAGGTAATAACTATTTATCCAAAACTCCCACCATTTTTGGATATTTTAATATGACATTATATAAGTTATTTACGAAATTTACCTAGACTTAAATCAAATCCACATTCAACTGAACATACTCCGTTGAACAATAAAATGTGACATTAATTTTATCTGTTTATCATTTGTTTTATATATAAATATATAAACTGATAATTACGTCGAGCTTCACCATTTTAAAATTATTTACAAAAATATTGGAAACTCAGTTGCGACATTTCGTCGGAGTAACGTAATACCCACCGCAGCATTGGGGCAGCTACTCTCGTTCCAGCAGTGTTTCATTATCATAAAATAATTCATCTATATATACTAAACATACCAGCGCTAAAACATAATTTAGCAATTAAAATCGTAAAACAAATTCTATGGTAGACCAAGAGCAGCATCAAATATAAAGTATAGGGAGAAGCCATTTAATCTAGAAATCTTAAATGAATATAATATTTTTCAAACATCAAAAAGAAATAACCTATCTTGAACAAACAATATGAATACCAAACAGGAAACAGAGCCAGTCGGTGCCGGCCTAGAGGTTTACATTACATTGGACCCAGCGCCTGGCCCGCATTAGCATTAGCAGTGAGAACAGCAGGGTCATACATACTGTAAAAGGATCAAGAATTTTATAACTTAACTATAAAAAAACTAATTTTAAATGTACAAATCAATCGGTGGAAGATAAACAAAAAGACAACCAAAAGTGAGTGCCCGTCTGGCAGTAGTACTGCGTGCAAGTAAATGATGCTCAAATTAGATAGAACTAATCTTTAAACATAAAATAAATAAAAATTCGCAATATTTAGTACATTCCAGTTTATTGAGTTGTAATGCGTTGGACAATAAGCAGCATACGTACATCACATACTTTTCTTCTACGCGAGTCTGAAGCTACACCGCGTTCCCCACAATACTGATGCCAGAGAGTATCTTACGGAGTATTAAACAATAAAGCAATTTTGTCATACTACTCATATATTTACAAAGACTTTGCTTATGGAATGAAGTTTATTTATCATAATATATAAATAAGTTTAAACCTATTTAAAATCATCACAGGAATTATTACAACACATTTGTAAAGTGCTCTCAACATCCCAGACAACTTTACGCACTGCATATATAAAATTACTGAATTCTTCAAGCTGTGGAGCGCGGAGGAAGGACACCTCCCATACAGTGCGAGGGCAATCCTATTATTACAAATTTCAAAGATTATAATCATTCCACATTCAAATAGGATTATTATTAGTTCAATATAAAGATTTATATTTTATTTTAACATATTATGTAGTAGGCCAGAAAATGGTAACAAAATCCAAATGAAGTATTATAAAAAGATCAGAATGTTTAGACAATATTGTCTAATAACTTGGAGATACTCAGATCACACTGGACACACACCCGGGCTCCGGGCCCGCCAGCTCAGGAAGGAAACTAATTGAGATATGTGATGTCTCATGCATGGGTTAGCTTCTTGCTACTCTTCAGTAGGTGATCACATCCCTACACAAAAATATTTCATATAAATTTTGTTTCTAATTGTAAAATATACAACAAGACTTTTATTCGTCAGTACTCATCCTCAATGACGGAGGCCGTCTCATCTGAAGACTCGGCAGACTTGAGGGCTGTGAAGAAGGAGGTGAGTGTTTTGAGCATCACACCCTTCCCTTTTTGCTCATGAGGGTCTTTGTTCTTTTCCCATGTCACAAAACCATCAAAGGAAATTAAATCTCCATACTCCCATATGTGTTCAAACAACTTGAGCGTAATGCCCTGAGGATGTTCCAGTTTGACCATCAGGTTCTGGATGGCAAACAGGCACTCCAGTTCCTTCTTCTCCTGGCTGGCAATATAAGGGCTCAGAAGTGGGTAGTAGGTCAGCAGGCGCTGATTGGTCTCTGAGTCGAAACGGGGTTTGTCCAGCCCATTGGGGCACAGCGCGTACGTGTAGATGGCCTCTGTAAGTGCTCGGATGAACCATTCTTCCTGGACGGCTTCCTTCACATGCTGATCCACCCAATCTTTAATTGCATCTCGACTTTGCTTGTCTTGCATCTGGCGAAGCATTTTGGAGCAAACTTCGTCTGGAGTTAGCGTTTCTTTACTTCTCAACCATTTCAATGGGAATTCCTCTAAGAACTGCTCAACACTATCATCAGACATCCAATCCGAGAGTTCCATCTCAGAATTATCCCACAAATCCTTAATACAGTTCTGGGAGTCTCTCAGTTTCTCTAAGAATATAGCTGTTAACAATTCAAAACCCATGTTGAGTTCAATAATTTTAGAAAAGGCTAAATGTAGATCTTTCAATGATAACTCATTCTTTTTCATGTGTGCCCATGTGAAAGCACTTAACTGTTTCCAGTAACCTTTGACAAAGCAGTGACTAGATTGGTCTATAGTTTGTTTAAGAGCACGGAGAAATTCTTCCCTTGTAATGCTATCATCGTCCACTAATCTCCCGGTGACGTCACCAATCATTTGGACAGTTTGGTAGGTGGAGTCTCGGGTATTTTCTTTATCTAAGCCCCAAAGAATTAGTTCTTTGACTACTAAAGGCATTTCATCTTTAGCAAAATTGCTCTGAATTTTATCTAAAATTCCATAAGAACTATCTACATTAGCCATAATATCTTTGATTTTATTTGACGTAGATTCATGTGACAAGCTGACTGGCTGATCTTCTGGCTCGGATTTGAACATGGACCTCTCAATAGAAGCTCCTTTTGATCGATAACTTATCTTCTTACTAGTGGCGGCCTCTGTTTGGTTGGTGGAGGAACTCTCAGAAGATTGATTGTCCAGCGCTAGATACATGTTGGAAGTTTCCGTAGGTTTCCTACTACTACTGGAGGCATTGCCGATGGATTTGTGACTAGAGGGCCAGTTGTCTGACTTGTTGTTCTTGATTGTGGAGCCCTTGCTCCACGTGTACTGTGTGGAAGGCTGCAGGGTGGTTTGCGTTATGGGGGTGGCAGCCATCATCCGCAGTTTACCCGGGTCCACCACGTAGGACGGCGGCTTGGCGCGCTGGTTTCTGGGTGGGGCCGTACACCAGCCATCTTCAGTTACACTCTTGGAACCTCCCCGTCTGTTCATATTATTGGGGCGATCATCTTTTCTTGGCATATTTGTCGGGGATGAAAAGTTAGAGTAAAGTGCAGTCTTCTGTTCCATTTCAACTTCTAGTTTAATCTGGTCTAACGTTTTAGGATTAGCATTGGCGGAGAGCTGCCGAGGGACCCAGTGGTTCTGTCGGAGGTCGATGACATCCTGTAGCATGAAGCGCACTCGACTACTTACTTTGTTGTCTTTAAGTTCGACAATATTCTTCATGTCGTTGAAGTGCGACTGCAAGTCTATCTTGCATTTAACCTCCAAGTCTTTTCCAATTGTTGTAAAAAGTTTACACAAACATTCTAAAGTCTCCTCTTCAATTTTCTTTAAAAGTCGATTAATACAGGATAAGATAGTGTTGCTCAAGATAATGTTTTGTTTAAATAATTCCCCGATGAATCTCACATTGCCAACAGAGCGTCGCCTAATTTTTCTTTCTAATTCATCAAAATTTTGCATTAACTCAAGTTTCTTTTCAGGATCTGTGCAATTTTCAACTTCTAGTTTTTTTTTAATAATAGTATCATCTTCCTTTTCAAATTCAGTTTGGCACCGGCCAACGATCAATGAACGGAAAACAACTGGTTTTCCATCTTTCCCATCAGTAACACCAATTGTCACCAATTCTTTACACATGAGTGCGTAGGTTACAGAAAAGTTAGGTTCATCAATAGCCTTTTCGAATATCAGGTCTATGACGCCAATTAGCCTTTCTTTAGTATCAATATTTAATTTACGAACTTTTTCTATTAATGTATCGAATTTTTGAGGCGTTAGTTTATTTAGCACACTTCGGAAGGTTTTATATAATTCTAAGGTCTCTACTTCATCCTCTTTGAGTTTCGTTGACCTCATTCGGGCAGGTTTCCAGGCATTTTGCGTCTCATTTAACTTCACATCCGAATTTAGAGAAAGATTAACATTAATAATATTATTTCGGTTGCTCAATCCTGAGCCAGGGGTATTGACGCCTTTGGAGTTGGGTTTGCCATGCTGCGACTTACGGTTAGGAGCTGCACTGTGTACAGTACCTCGAGCAAATCCGGGAAGAAGGTCATTATTTCGCATTACAGCCACGGACCGGGAGGCATCTGAAAGGTTACGCGGTGGCCTGAGAGGGTCAGCAACAACTTCTAAATGACTAATGTTATCAGGTTTCTTTTTGGAATTCGGGTCATTTCTCAACATAAGCAGAAAGTCAACATCATAACATTTTTTCCCAGATGTATTGAGTGGAGACCATTGATCTTCTCGATAACTATAGCGCAACAAAGGAGTTACAGACTTATCACCATCCGGGGCTTTAGCTTTCTGCTCATCAGTGGCAACATCCTCATTCTTAGGAGAAGAATTAGATAACTCTTCTGAACCGTCAACATTTAGTACTTCTACATTTGATACAGATTCTGGAGCCGCTGGTTGTTGAGGAGTTTCAACACTTTTTAATTCAGACTTTTCGTCATCTTTTGTGATAAATTCTTTTTCCATTTCAACATTATCATTAACAATTTCAGCCTCTTTCTCCGGCAAGTTTTCTACATGCTGGTCCTCGTTCACTTCGAGGGCTTCATGGTTCAATACAGGCTCTTGCATTTCTTTTTCAACGGCGAGAGGTAAAACAGAAGAATCCAAAACTTCATTGGACTCATTATTGTCAAGCACAGCTGAGGGGCTATCTACCGCTTTAGAATTATTGCCAAACTGTTTGCTGTCAACTGTGGGCTCCGACTCGACAGATTTGCTTTGAGCATTACTATTAGCGCGCTCGGAGTTACCTGACCGAGACTTTTTCTTTGTTTCTTGTTTAGATTTCTGATTTGGTATTTGAACTGGCTCTGAGGGAACACTTGGCAACTGACCTTGATTTTTTAATAAACCTAGAGCCAGAGCTTTGTTAAGTGGACTAAGAAGAGTTACTATACTTTCTTGTTCAGGAATTTGCATATTAACAAAAGTATTTTTAGCTTTATCCACAGAAAAAGCTGGAAGAATTTCAATGATTTCTTCTTGAATTTCTGACACTGAAATCACATTTTCCGGAACATCTTCAGGCTTTGGAATATCTTCAATCAAAGATGTGACACTTTGCATAATAGGAGCAGTACAGCCATCTACAATTATGATTTCCTTAGGTTGAGGAGCTTCGACATAAATAATGTCCTCAGGAATCAACTGCTTATTTGGTTTGGGTTTAGAGACTTGAATTTTTTTTGATTCGGTATTAATACTTTCTATGTGTTTTTGTTTCATCACTGAATGGCTCTGTTTGGGCACTATTTCGGGACTATTGGATATAGCCGACACAACGGGAGTCTCTGAAAGCTGATTATGTTTGGGATACTTGTCTTCAGAAAGATCGAGCTCAGCTTTACCTTCTCCAACTAACTCGTCATATAACGGTATGCTAACATTGTTTTCACCAAGGTGAGACACATGAATGTCACTGTCAATATCACTTTTGAGAATGTTAGCAGCTTCCATATCCGCTTCTTTGGCAGCCTTGGTTACCTGAGTGGTGAACTCAACCACCGCGGCCAGGCTGTTCTCGTCGCGCTGCGGCCCCGCGCGCTCGCTCGCCTCGCTCTCCTTCTCGTCCTCTAGCACCACGTCCTTGCCAGACTTGGGGTCCACGATGGCGATGGCGTGCGGGCGGGGCTTCTTCTCCCCGGTGCTGCCGCCGTGCTGCAGGGGGTAGCGGCCCGGCATGTGAAGCTGGTGCGAGGCCTGCGAGGGCAGGCTGGCCAGGGACCCGGGCGCGGCGGCAGGCGCGCGGCCGGCCCCCATGGACAGTGGCCCGCTGGACTGCCCCGAGGACGGGCTGTACATGTAGGGCTGCTGGCCCTGCGGGGGGGTGTAGGAGCCGTAGTACTGCTGGTGTGGCAGCATGGGCATGGCAGTGGGTTGCGGGAAGAAGGGAGCCCGCGGGGCGGCCTGCTGCTGGTATGTTGGCAGACTGTGCGGCATGTGTGAGGGCAGGTACATGGGTGCCATGCTGAAGACCATCTGTTGGGTGGGCGCCGGAGCGGTCCACGCGCCCTGCTGGCGGTGATGAGCGGGCCGCGGCATCTGCTGCGGCTGCGGGGGCCCGCTGCGGTAGGGGTAGCCCTGCGGCCGGGCGCCGGCTTGGCCGTAGTTCATGGCCTGCTTGAGGTCTTGCGGGGACGGCGCGGGCGGCTGCTGCAGGCCCTGGACGCCGCGCGCTGGGAGGTGGGGGCCGGGCCCGCCGCTGCCCGCGTACGAGCCGCTGACTCCCGCTTGAGGTACGGAGAACGCATCCGCCCTCTGAGGTGTGTGCGGCCTTGCTACGCAAGTGTATCTGGGCGTTTGACTCGGCGCCAACTGCACCTGTTTCCCGTTGCCACTCATGTTTTTAACACCATAGGTATTAAAACACTTTACAACTCACACGACACAGCCAGGAGGGAGTGATTATCAAATGTTAGACATGAATGACATGTCAATTGGAACACTGCATTATTAATGGTGAAAAACTCAATTTTCGAAGCCACAATGCACTCTTTACTTAAAAAAATACTTCCTATATCACTTTTCGGAAGATTACGCGACGCAAACTTTTCACAAACTGAATACGAAAATCGACTCCCCGCAAATGGAACACGTTCTATATTTTACAGGGCAAGCTGTCAGCGTTTAAGGTTATGTATAAATTCCGTGATGCGTGGTGTGTCATATGAATATATTTCGTTTGTTTCTGTCACTGTATCGTTTACTAATAGTACGGAGGTAATTTTTATTTTATTTTGATTAGATAATGACGTGCACAATTGTTTAAATACGTACAAGACACCCCAACACAATCAACAAATATTATCGACACGTGTAGGAATCTAAATTATCGATATTTCATTTACGCATGCGTGCTTGCCGAATATGGCTATTCACTTGATCTATTACCGGCCATTATAAGTAAGATACAATCTTACTTATTTTATATCATATTTTTTCTTAAATGAAATAATAAAATTTATCGTACATTTTTAATATAAATATACAATATTTTAAATTAAATTCGTTTTCATTATGACATCCAAAATAACATTAACACAAATTGCATTTGTTTAAATCATTTGGCAAAATATTTATAAGGCATTTATTTAAATATGAATGCTTTGTAAAGATACATACGCTTAAAATTCACACAACATTATCAACAATAATTAAAAATGAATTAAAAAGATTCAAGCTCTAATTGATTGGAGCTTTATATTACATTTGTTTTCTGTGGAGTATGTTTTAAATAATTATTTACTGTTTTAATAAACGTTTAATTCGATTGAACAGAAGTGGAACTCTAAATAATTAATTTTGAGAGAATTTCGGGAGAAGACGGGGGTTCTCTTGCAACCTCATTTCGATTTTTTTAAACTTTTATTTAATCTTCATTTATTTTTTTAAATAAAGTAAATTAGATAACCCTGAATTATTTTTGTTTAGTATGTCGGTTAAAGTAGAGGTATCAATTATTATCATTATTTCTTTTAGATTTTGGCCCAACATTGAAAAAAAATGTGTACAATGCCTTTTATTCCATCTACTCGTATATGTATACATAAAATACATATTCAATTTTAAAAAAACACGAAGAGAAAAATAAAACAGTGGTAAAAATACAAATAAAGCATGTACCATTTTTTTTAAAGATAGGATCAATATTATTAGCAGCCTATGTCCATAAAGGGTAGAAGTGAGTCACACTTCCATAAGTCAGACATCTTCAGCCGGCACCACTAGCAACAATAACAAGAAACCTTAATGCCGTTTCTTCGGAGGGGTAGGCAGAGAGAATTGACCGCCACACTACTCAATCCTGGCACACCTCTTTAACTTCCTCCATATTCATACAGCAAGTCAAACACGCACGTCGAATCTTCTGCCTCTAACATGGCAGACCTTTTAAATTTTATTAATTTGCTTTAGCCAAATTTTCCTCGGTCTCCAACAACTCCGTATTCCATTCACATTGTTAACATATACTTTTTTAACCATTATTTCTTCACCCATGCGTTCCATATGTCCATATGAACGACAAGCGAGCGTCAAATGATACCTACAGATCCATGGCGTCACCACTTTTTCAAGCTGTGCTTCATCCATTAGATATCTAAAGTAAATTGTTTTAGTTGCTCATGTAAACAACATTGAATAACAATTAATTATGTTTACTCCATTGCATGATGCTTTGTATGTCGCGCTGAAGATTCAAGTCATATTACATTTGATATATCATTGATGAACATTGTGAAAAGAAGCGGCCCTAAATTGGAGCCCTGTGGTACTCCAGATGAAGTGTGGAAAGCTGATGACTGATACAGTCCATATGATACGTACTCCATTCGAGAAAACAAATAACTAGAGAAGAGCTTGAGCAAAAAATTATTAAAGCTCATTCTCCAAAGTTTCAGAATTAACAGTTGATGGTCCATCTTATCAAATACCTTCGAAAAATCACTGTGCGAACAGTCTACTTGTGCACCTTTATTGAGGGTCAAGTGGGCCTGGTATAAATGTTTTAGTTATCATTATTATAACAATTTATTTGATTAAATCTTTATGCCATTAAAGCGCAAATCAAATCAAAATTCTGATTGAAAAAGGAAGAATATTAAATGTATATACAATATAAATTTATACACAATTTTGTGAAAGCAAAGGGATATTTACCCCTTTGTTTCCCGAATCATTAATGTATTCAGAAATTAGTTATAGCTACATCTAAAGAGGTTCAATTTGGATGCATCTTGTTGAGAAGACGAATCAACCACTTTGATTGTGGATATAATTTATGAACCAAATTTCAGGTTATTTTCAAGAAAGATATTCCAGGCAGAAAGATTTTTGGTTCAAATCAATAGAATAGATCAATTCTTCACATATAATATTTTTCGAATTCAAAACAATTGTAGTTATGTACCATTTCTTCAGCAACATAACACAACAACAACAACAACAACAACAACATTGGCGCTACAGCCCACTCTCCCCACCATCGCCCGCATTCTCCAGTATGTAACACCAATTGCCCTAAGGCCCCCCTCCACACCATCCATCCACCTCAGTTTTGGTCTTCCCACACTTTGCTTTCTATCTGGTCGTGTATTGAAAATCTTCCCTGGGATTCGCTGGAGGTGTCCCAACCATCTAAGACACTGTATTTTATAAACTTCACTATGTTAGGTTTGTTGTAAAGTCCTTCCAGCTCCTGGTTACTTACTCTCCACATTCAGAGAGGCCCATGATTTTTCTCAACACCTTCCTTTCAAAGACCAGCAGCATATTTTTGTCCCTTTTGTTCAATTTCCAACACTCCACACCGTATACAAGTACTGGTCTCAGCTATGTTTTATACAGTAATAATTTGGTGTTTCTTGTCAACAAACGAGATTTTAGGTGTGTGTGGTTTCCAAAATAACATGTATTTGCCACGTTTACTCTCCTTTTGATCTCAATACTGACATTATTGCTGCTAGCTACCACTGAACCCAAATATTGGAATGATTCAACTCTTATTATGTTTTGGGTACCTGCGGTGAATAATGTTCCTGGACCATTTCTTATGTTAACTGATGTTTTCGATGCGATCATAGATTTTGTTTTGTGGGTATTTACTTGAATTCTCATTCTATTATTTGAGAGAGAAAAACTTTCATTTATATAATATTATTTATTTAAAATACAAAATCGATTAAAAGTAATTTACCGTTAAAACAATAATTGTTTTTGGTAAAGGTTGTTAAAACTCTGTAAATAAATAACGATTTTTTTAATAAATGAAAACACTGTTTTTGCATACGCCATATTATTTTTATTTCATTTTTCTTAACATGTTTCGAAGATAATATATCACACCTTCATCATTAGGAGAACGACATAAAATTTGAGTAATAATGGGTATGGGATTTTACCTCCTTGTTTCTTTAATCATTAACGTACTCACAAATTTGCCAATGTACATCTAAGAGATTCACTTTGCACCTTGTTCAGAAGACAAATCGCCTCCAATACAAGAAAGATTTGAAGTGCTTAGTTGCTGTGATTTGGGGCATAACATAAGATATAGTCTTTTACTCTTTGGTAGCTGTAGGGAATGTATACATAATATGGTTCATTCAATTTTTCTGGATTTTAAATATCCCTGGATAACAATTTAAAATGAATGTTTATCTAGAAATTTTTAAATATGATACTCCTCTCCTTAACACAAGACATTTTCTTTATAAGGAGAGCAAGAGAAACGCAAATAAATAAATAATCTTTAAATATATTCAATTTTTTTTATTTTAATATACTTTGTATACAACAGAAAAAATAAAAATTAAATTTAAAACCTGTTTCGGACAAACCAGCCCTTCATCAGTGATATTATATAAATATTATAAAATTGTTTACAGATATGGTCAGTTTTGACAGATGTTATAATGATTTATTTTGGAACGTTTATGCTTTTGTTATAACAAATATTATGAATGAATTTAAAATTTAAAATAATAATTTAAAGTTCTTATTGGGGTTCAAGTATTAACTTACAACAAAGGAAATAAATCAAAGATTGGATGACTTGGATTGATTGAAAGATTGGAATCTTGACGCTAAATTTATTTGATTATTTATAATATTTTCTTTATTTTTAATTGCTTTTAAAATTTCAAAAATTTCGAGATTGTTCAAAGTTTTATTTCTATTATTAACATGCAAAATTTCAATGCCATTATCTCTATTAAATGAATGATCTTTTTCAATGAGATGGTTTGCAAATTCAGAAAAATTATTATTAGAGAGACATCTTATGTGCTCTTTTATTCTTAATTTAAAATTATGCCTTGTTTTACCTATATAAAAAGATGAGCAAATAATTACATTTTAAATTCATAAATTTTAAATTTATTCATAATATTTGTTATAATAAAAGCATAAACGTTCCAAAATAAATCATTATAACATCTGTCAAAACTGACCATATTTGTAAACAATTTTATAACATTTTAAATACATATTTATATAATATCACTAATGAAGGGCTGGTTAGTCCGAAAAATGTTTGTTATTTCATTTTTATTTTTTTAATAAATGTGAGTGTTGTATACAAAGTATATATAAAAAAAGAAACATTACACATCTAAAACACAAAGTTATGGCGAACATAGAAGAAAGTTTAAATATATATTTATATTTCGAAATGTAACTTAAGAGCAACCATTTTGTACCATTTATATACAATAAAAACATAATAATAATAAAATAATAAAAAGTGTGTTTAGTTTGTTTCTATTTCCAAGTTGTTCCACGATTGCATTCTTTTCGAGGGGTTCCGAAATATAGAAGCAGTTCTCCAAATTGCTGCGAGCTAGTGCTTCATAAAAAGCCAGTGAATCACATTGGAGTAATCTAGCTTTTCACAAAACAATTTCTAAGCATTTTGTTGGCACTAGTGACAATATTATAGTTATGTGATTTGAATGTGAAGTTGGATTTCAACATGACACACAGACCACTTGATTTAGTTGACAAGCTGTAGATTATTATTGCTCATTTGAGATGGGAATCGCCATAAACATATTCACACAATGGCAGTAAGACAGATTTATTTTAGGTGAAGCATGTTGGAAAACAACGCTGAAATAAAAATATAAAGGAGACCATCTTGTGTATGTTACAATGTAACTTCTAAATGTTATCATTGACTCTTTGATGCATCCAATGGTGTTAAATTAACAAGAATATTTATAAATATTTCATGTTATCATTGTATGATCATACATATTGTATTTATTATGATTAGTATATAACTGTATTTATTATGATTAGTATATACGTACACACAATTATGTACTGATAATAATATTTGTCAATTTTATCATCTTACTCTGAAACAAACAAAAATTACCTAAAATATTTGCAATTTGAATATTTTAAAATTCAGCGAAATGCCAAGTTTGGATAAACATTAATTGTACACAAACACTTATAGGACAGATGGAGGGATGTGTGGAGGTTGGTGCGGCTTCAAAACATTAACTCGCTTTGGAAATATGAAGATGCAGTTTCACATAGTTAAGGATAGAGAAGCTTTCTCCCAAATTATGGACCATAATTTATTTATATAATTTGAAAAACAACCCAATAAAGATTCTAGCAGACTTCTAATAATGTTGTACGTAGTAATATTCCCTTCAAATGTTTCTTCGTGGTTAGTTGTAAATTCTCAGATCAGTCTAATATTATGAAAAATATTAATATTATATAATATTACAAATGTGAGATCATCTGTGGTAGCAATTGTGACAATTTTCAATATTTAGGACTCTTGAGAAATCTTCGTATAGAAATTTGTATTATTATATGTAAAAGGAAACTCTGTTTTTGGTTGTAGTGATGTATATGTAAATGAAACAAAATGCATTTTTCCTATTTCATGTCATATTTTCACATATTATTTGTTAATCACTAAATAAATAATACAATCACATTCTGGGTAGGTACACTGTGGTTCTATAAATAGAAAGTTAGATAAGACTAGATTTGATCATAATTATAACATAAAATACATCAATTATTGAAACACATTGAGTTCTTCACTCTTTAAAAATATGTATATTTTAATAATACGATTATGTAAATGCATCCAAAATTAAATCTCTCCTTCTTGTAATGATCTTCGTCAACTTTTTGAGTCACTTCCTGAAGAGATGTACTTTTGGTGGGCGTTGCCATTTCTGTGCAAGTCTAAGTATTGAAATACATCCGAACTGCTTCTTCCCAACAAAGCATGGTGCTTTTTACTTTTGTAACCATTCATTGTATTTCTCTTCAAGGATTTACTTGCCGTTTGATTGAATAGGAATTCTCCTACAATTTTCAATGGACTGAGCTTCAAACTTTTTGTAGGACTCTGATCACATTCCAGACCCACCACAGCACCATTGTTCCTTTCAATGGTAGGAATGTTTGTTCGAGGGAGCTCAGATATATTCAGATATTTTGGGGAGCGTTTTAAATCACTTTTATCATTATCCACGCAAAATATTGTCGGAGAAGTATTAGAATACAACATAACCGAAGCACTCTCTTGATTCAAACTATTTAAAGAGAACTTTTTATTTTTTTTATCGCATTTATAAGCGTTTTCATGGATAGTATCCGAAAATTCAATAGAATCACTATTGGCGCTCACAGGTCTCTGATTCTCAACAAAAGGTAATTCTGTAACAAAATTGTTTTCTTCCTTAAAATCATATTGGGTAACAGAGAGTAATTTCATCGGGGAAGGCAAAAACACATCATCGTCTGGATCATAATCATCCGGCAGAGGTTGCAGTCCAGCTCTTGAAATAACAGCTAGTCCGTCAGCTTCAGAGGCAGAGGGCACTTCGGAGATCATCCACATTTCTCTCTCATGCGGTGGCGAGGGGGGAGAAACCTGCTGTCGCAGCCAGACCGGGGAGTCTACGTATATTTTTGGTTGTTGACTGTGAGCATTTGAACGCTTCTCCACACAAGATTGGTTACGCTGAGTGTGAGACAAGATGGAAGGTTTGTAATAATTATCAGCAGGTTGCTCTGATTCCTTTAGTCCAAATATTTTGTAAATCAAACTCTTAAGAGCGGCACGGAAATCTCTGAGGTGATAAGCATAAAGCAGCGGATTGACAGCAGAATTAAGATGCGATAAAATTATGCAGAAATCAGTCCAGGTGGCGGCGATGTAGCAGTTGGGGCAGAATGCCTTAACACAATTGATTGTGTACAGAGGAATCCAGCAGATCATGAAGAAAAGGACAATGATGGAGAGGTTTTGGGTAGCTTTGACTTCTCTCTTCTGGGCCGCCCCAAGCACGCGGAGCATAGTTCCCCCCCCTCCCGCCACGGTTGTCCCAGTACCCCCCCTCACCGGATCCGTGCTCTTTCTCCTTCCGCCGCGCTTGCTGCTTCCGCCCTCTGGGTTCATTGTTACAATCTGCTTTAGCTGAAAAATAAAAACTTATTTACAATCTGAGCCGAGGCATGCAACAGGTTTGGAATTTGTAGAAGAATATGAAAACCTGCAAATAGATTTTGCAATATTATTCCTATTTGTATTTTCACTATTTGAATTTAGAGGATTAACTTTATGAAAATCTCTTTTAAAACTAACTAATCATGCCGTTTCTCCAGACCGCCATACTGCTCTGTCCTGACATGCATCTCTAGCTACCTTTACATTCATACATTGTAACATACACGCTCGTTGATATTTCCAACTACGAATGTGGCCCCCTTTTTGTATATGATCAATTTGGTCAAGCCATGCTTTCCAAGGACCATGCCTTCTCTTTCCACTCACGCTGCTTGTATACAACATTTTAACCACCATCTCAGGAATAATTTTTTTGATTTTACTTATTCAATCATCTTCCTAACATTTCTTCATTCGGTATTCTATTAAAATAATCTTTTGCCAGCTCCAAGCTTCACTTCCATACATAAGAGATGGCCCTAGAACTCTATTATGTACTGCCATCGTTGCTTCAGTGGATGTGGATATATAATCGGGTGGTGTTCTCTCCTGTTCTTCCCGCTGTATATTCCTGCGGTGTATATTTTATCTTTTATAAAATGTTCATGTATTATATATTATGCTTATTTATTTATTCAATAAAGTACAGCGGAGCATAGAAGTGAAATTGAGTAGATTAAATGTGGTCTGGCACCCCCTTGTTGTTGCCGTATTTAAATGTAAGTCCCGGATGGACCGGGGACAGGCCCAGGGAGTGTATGAGCGAGGCTGATAAAAGGGCGCCGCTACGCCCTATAACAGCCTCGGGTATGTGGCGGGAACTTCTATGTTCCTATTAAAAAAATAAATAAAAAATCGGGTGGTGGTCTAGGGGATAGAACGCCTGGTTTCTGATCAAGGGGACTTGGGTTCGAGCCTGGACACGACCAGATTCCTTCTTCACAATAATGAGCTATTTTCGGCTCACATTGAAGATTGTAAAATAAATTTTAATATCACTGATTTTCATCTTTGGTGTTAGTCTTTTAAAAAAAAAAAAAATTATATTTGCAGTGATGACTTTGAGTGCGCTATTTATTTTTCCGTCTCTTGTAAACATGCTTCACAGATTAATAAATTCGGTAATCGGTAATCTTTTTAAAATAAATTTGAAATCTTACAGACTTCCCGTTATCGTTTTCTACACTTCTATCATAAATAATAAGAACAAAATTCAAAGAAGTATTCCTCTCTCACTTTCTTGTATTCAAAATATTCTCATACTCTTTCTTGATGACATCGAGGTTTTTGCATTAATATATAATGTAATTATTATCAAATCAAACCAAATCAGTTTATTATTTCAACAGGCATTACAAACAATATTAATGTTTAAGACATCTGTTGAGTACAGATAAAATATTATATATACAATATTATACCAGAAATGCATGAAAAATGGTTCGACATTAACAAATGAACTAACTAACTAACTAACTAACTAACTAACTAACGCCATCACCCCGAAGGGGTAGGCAGAAAGAATGAACTGCCACACTTTTCTTTCCTGACATATTTCTGTCGCTTCCTCAACATTCATACATCGTGTCATGCACGCGCATCGATTTCTCTGACTCCTCACATGGCCGACATTCAATATTTGATTTATTTGATCGTGCCACGTTTTCCTTGGTCTTCCTCTATTTCTGGTTCCATTTACATCATTAACATATAACTTTTTTACCATTCTTTCTTCATTCATTCTTTCCATATGTCCAAACCATCTTAATGATCCTTTCATTATTTTGTTCATAACACCATCATTCGCACCGCATTCACTTCTTATATTTTCATTCGACACTCTATCATACACAGAATATCCACACATTCGTATAAGAGATCTCATTTCTACTGCATTTATTCTATTATACTTTCATCCTTCTTTTGCATTAACAAATGATTTTACTGAAATCTCTTGATGGAAGTTAATTTTAAATAATAATTAAATAAAACAATGTTTTTTAACTACTTTCACTTTTGGCTTCATTTCGACAGCGACCGGTTTTGCCAGGCTCGCTGGCATTGATAGGCTGGTCGCCGTCGAAATAAAGACAAAAGTGGAAGTAGTTGAAAAACATTGTTTTTTTAATTATAATATTATCGAGAATATTAATTTGTCTTCTGAACGTACATCACTAATATGAAAGATGTCGATCTTTTATATTGTTATCTGATATCTGAATAGCTCTTTACATTTTTGCAGCATGAGTCAAATCTGTGTAAAGGGTACAGGTATATGAAATCTAAACCAGGCCAAAGACAATGTGAGACTCACATTGTCATCGCCGACAATCGAACCCGGGATCTTGAGTGACAGTCATAGCTGTTGCCACTCTGCCACGAAGGTGAATAAAACCTCTCTCCGGAGGGGTAGGCAGAAATAACGGATTGCCACACTGTTCTTCCCTGATATACATTTCTTTTTATTCCTCAACATTCATAAATCGTGCGACAGCATGATGGTTAGTTAGTTTCTTAGTTTTATCTACATAAGATATGATAAATTTAAGATAGTAGATGTGAAAGTGATCGCACACTCGCTCCTTCAATTGTTTATACATGAATGAATGAAAGCCCAATATTGCAGATTACTTTAGAAATTAATTTCTAATAACAATGTTTTATGATACGTTTACAAGAGAACTAAAAAATAACTTACCATCACGCCGTCTCCCCGGAGGGGTAGGCAGAAAGAATAGAACACCACACTGTTCTGTCCTGACATACTTCTCTCGATTCCTCCACATTCATACATCTTGTCATGCACGCACGTCGATTTCTCCGACTCCTCACGTGACCGACATTCAATATTTGATTGATTTGTTCGTGCCACGTTTTCCTCGGCCTTCCTCTATTTCAGGTTCCGTTCACGCCGTTTACATATACCATCTTTACCATTCTGTCTTCACTCATTCTCTCCATGTGTCCAAACCATCTTAATGACCCTTTCTTTATTTTGTTCATAACACTTTCATTCGCACCACATTCACTTCTTATACTTGCATTTGTCAATCTATCATATACAGATTTGCCCCACATTCGTCTTAGAGATCTCATTTCTACTGCATTTATTCTACTTTCATCCTTCTTTTGCCAGTTCCATGCTTCACTTCCATACATAAGGGTCGGCACAAGAACACCATTGTGCACTGCCATCTTAGCTTTTTTGGATAGGATTTTGTTTGTGATGACAACTTTAAGTGCACCATTTATTCTGTTGCGTGCCCCAAGAGAGATCTACTTAATAATTTTCATTAGTGTGTTACTGGTTCTATGCTTCACTTCAACTGCTTTATAAGTTATAACATGAAAAGTAAGTATGGTATACCTGCTTGACGACCACTCTGTAGATGTGAGCGTAGAAGGCAGCCATTATGAGGGCGGGCGTGATAATGGTAGCGAAGTACAGGAAGACTAAAAAGTTGTAGTCCATAACTTGAACGAAGAAGCAGGAGAGCTGATCCCCAGAGCCGGCGTGCCAGCCGAACAGCGGCAGGAAGCCGACCACGGACCCCGCTACCCAGCACAAGCTGATTATCACTGCAACCAACAATTATTCTTTGAAAACAAACAGTAAAGTTCACATTATTGAAATATATACAATATAACAAAAATACAATTGAATATAAAACTGACAGCTAGAAATGAAGTAGATAATTAATTATTTTAAACTAACTAATTAAACAACCATAATTTATTTGAGGGTATTATTTGCAAACCCGGCAAACTCCACCAGCAATCAAAAGTGAGATATGAATTGGGTCTTATTCATAATACATTTGCACACAATTTTTATTGATTTTCAGTTTCAAATTCGGCTTCAGTCTGAAGAATTTTGCTATTAAAATATAGGGTTTGTTGCAAACATGGCAACCTCCACTTGAGTGTTGCAAAGCTGGCAAACTCCAAAATGAAATTCATTATTTTCCTTTAATTATCAACATAATGGTGATTATTTAATGGCTGATTACTTTTAAAATACTAACTGGTTGAGATGAAAAAAATAAATATCGTAAAAAAGCGCATTTTATTAGCGTATCAGTTTTTTGCAATTTACTCAAAACATCCAATGATGGAGTTTGCCAGGTTTGCAAATAATACCCTCATTTATTTATTTCTATTATACATAAATGAGACATAACAAAAAACATTTAGACAACTCATTTGGACACAGAACAGTGTAACAAAAATAATATCACGATATAAAACCGAGAAATAATATATCTCAGAAGGATCCTAAATATATTATGTCGACGCCAGTGAGGCAGTACTCTTTCCAGAATTTGTAATGTATTTCTTATGAACACCGCCTAACTGACACCAAAAATGTCCAAATCCGAGACAATCGGATTCAACGTCCGAATTGCTCTTCCTACTGGCATCACCAAAGGCAGGTTGGTTCTGCGCGATGGAGCAAAGAACAATTGATGTCGGCGCTGTCGCAGGTAACTATCAGGAACAAAAAAACTTATTTGCTCCAGAACATAGGGGTTCTCAATACAGCCCCGAATCAGCTTGAAAAATGCATTGCTGTAAATCCTTTTCTCTGGAGACATAGACAGAAAGAATGGACAGTCACACAGTTCTTTCCTGACATACTTCTTCTGCTCCCTCAACATTCATACATCGTGTCATGTACACACGTCGATTACGCCGACACCTAACGTGGCCGACAATTAATATTTAATTGAATTGATCGTGCCACGTTTTCTATTTCTCATTTCTGCCTACCCCTTCGGAGAGATGGCGTGATGGTTAGTTAGTTAGTTAGTTAATTACTATATACAATTGTTTTTTAGCTATTATATTGATTCGTAGCTAATCTGTTGCCATTTTATTGTCACGTGAACTACACCAAACGAAAGACAGTATGACAATCACACTGCCATCGCAGGGAATCGAATCCTGGACCTTCGGTATGACGGTCAGGGCTCTTACCACTCTGCCACGAAGGTAGTAAATTTTTATCATTTGCAATGAACCTTGAAATTTCAAATAATAATTTTAGTATTTTTTGTTTTATAGTATTTTCTTTGTGATGACAACATTAAGTGCATCATTCACTTTGTTGTCTGCTTCAATATGATACTATTCCTTCTTTCAATATTATATTATCTAAATATGTATACTATGATAGGGGTAAACATAGACAAGCAGAGACAAGCATAAATAAATGAGATCGAAAATATGTAAATAACTTATATGTATTGTTTTGGACTTATAGCAGTGATAAAATTAATATAACCATTTATTTAATGAAATCAACCCAAGTAAATGTATAATACAAAAACACACCCTCCAGAAGATTAGATAATTAGAATTTCATTTTCAAAATAATCTGCAATATTAGACTTTCATTCATTCATGTTTAAACAATTGAAGCGAATATGCAGCCACTTCCTTATCTACTCATTTGAATTTATCATAGCTCATTTACATAAAACTAACAAATTAACATAACATCATGCCATCTCACCAGAGAGGTAGGCAGAGAGGATGGATTGCTGCACTGTTCTATCCTGACATAACTGTCCTGCTTTCTCTACAGCCATACACTGTGGCTCATAGATATGTTTGACTTCCTAAAATTGTATTTTAGTTTGTACTGTTTTTTTTTAGTATAACCCAAAGGATTTCAATCAATGGTATCAACTCCATTATGAGCAGAAAATAGCTCATTATTGTGAAGAAAATTTTGTGTTGTTTCCAGACAACCCAAATTCCCTGGATCAGAAGCCAAGCGTTCTGTACCCTAGATCACCACCTGGTTTACGAGTATATGTTTCACTTTTACTTGTAACACTCCGTCAAATTAAATACTAACTAACTAACTAACTAACCATCACGCCGTCTCTCCGGAATGGTAGGCAGAAAGAATGGACCGCCACACTGTTTTGTCCTGACGTACTTCTCTCGCTTTGTCTACATTCATACATCTTGTCATGCACGCACGTCGATTTCTCCGACTCCTCACGTGACCGACATTCAATATTTAATTTATTTAAGCGTGCCACATTTTCCTCTTATTTTTCATCTTCTTGTGCCGTGTCAGGTTCCCCCAACATTGGCGATCACTGCAGCAAAGGCATCTCTGTCCTGCGTAACTTGGAAAAGGTTATAGATTCTGGTCAGTCCTGTCCAGTCCATTCTTTTATGTTCCGCAGCCAGGACAACTGCCTTCTATCAACTCACCGACATCCTCGACTTTACCAATTAATATCAGTCGAAGGAGGTGGTATTATTCTCCCCTTAGCACATGACCCAAACTTTCTCTATTTATAATTCCGCTTACATCGTTAACATATACATTTTTTACCACTTTTTTTTTCACTCATTCTTTCCATGGGTCCAAACCATTTTAATGTTCATTTCATTAGTTTGTTCATAACACTTTCATATGCACCGCATTCACTTCTTATATTTTCATTCGACACTCTTTCATACAAAGTTTTTCACACATTTGTCTAAGAGATCTCATTCCTACTGCATTTATTCTATTGTATATTCATCTTTATTTTGCCAGTTCCATAATTCGCTTACATACATATGGGTCGGTACAAGAACACCATTGGTTAATTAAATTATCGGAATTGTGGGATTCAAACCAAAAATATTTATATACGTTTTTTTTAGAGGTTTGGTTTTCAAACTGGCAACATTATTTCTAGAGACTGTCAATTTGACAGTTGATAGTTGATTTGTAATCAGTATATTTTGCCATTTTATCCAGTTGCTCGATAAAGTTGTCGAAAATTGACTTCACGAATCCGCTTCATTCGAGCTAGCCGTGGCGCTCATATTCCCGATTTAAACATTAATGGCATTTTTTTTTCTTTTTTTTTTGTATGGTTACATTTTTAGATCTTACTATTAATTATGTATTGTTTCAGATATTTTTTATATTGAGTTGTAGTGAGATTCCTTGTGTCTTTTGGTAGTTCATTGTAAAGTTTCAGTCCATTGTTCAATATCGTTGATTGTCCTGTCTTAGTTCGTGCAATCGGTAAGTGATATCTGTCACAATTCCTGGTCCAGTGTCTGTGTATGTCTGAATTTTTAGTTAATTTGTAGGTGCTGTCTGTTGTCTTTTCCATGGTCACTCTGTGTACAATTTTTAAGGTCTCATATTTGGTCAGGTCTGATATGTCCATTTGTTTTGTTTGTGTGTAAAACTTGTATGGTTGGGGTAAGGTAGTCAATGTTATATGCTAATTTTATTATTTTATTTTGTTGTCTTTGGAGTCTGGAGATGTCCTTTTGGTTTCCTGTCCTCCAGAAATATCATATCTATTAAATAAAGCCAATATCATAGTCATTAACATTATTTTAATGTGTTTTTTTTTATTTGTATACCTCTAAAAAAAACACCCTTATACACATTGTTATGTAAAGGAAAATGAAGCGCAATCATGAAGTATAACTTTCGACACCTTTATTGAGCAACTGGGTAAAATGGCAAAACATACTGACTACAAATCAACTATCAACTGTCAAATTGACAGTCTGTAGAAACAACGTTGACAGTTTAAAAACCAAACCTCTAAAAACACACTCTATACTTAATCAAAATAGCCATTACTTTATGTACACCATGTAGGTAGTTACCAGTGATAATCTTCGAACATTAATTTTATCTGTATTACCATGTGATTGTGGGAGAAAATCGGAATAGGGTAATTACACTTATCGAAAAGTGAGCTTTGGACTTTGCAACGATGGGTAGGTACTGTTCGATAAGCAGTAAAACTATATTATTTTTTCTAGATATGAAAGTTAATTGATTATGCTATGAATGTTATTGTATAGGTGTATATTTGTTCATTTTCAAAATGAACAATATACGGATGGTAATACGGACAGTATTGGCGTATGGCTGCGAGGTTCTGACTTTGAAGGTAAAAATGGCGGCAAGACCAGGGCTGAGGTGGAAGGACGAAGTAAAAAAAATCATAGGGACTTAGAGGAGTTCCAACGCTTTCCCTAAACTATTATAGGCGGACATCGCCTTTCGTCAGCTTCGCTGTATCAATCCCTAGGCCCATCTCTCGTCCACGCGGGACTTATGTTGCTGGGGTTTTGTTCTTCTTCACTTTTGGTAGACTCAGGAGTCTGTTATTTCATGCGGGTTCTCTTGAGACGCTGAACTTCAGCTTTCTCTCCACCGTTACGGGGGTCTTCCTGGTCGGCGTTGTCCGTTTGGCGTTCCATGGAGAGCTATGTATGGTATCCTATTTGAGCTCATCCTTTCTACGTGTTGATGCAAGTATCGCCGTCTTTGACGTCCCCATCTGACCGCATCTTCGACCTCGCAGATTTCTCGGATTGCTGCATTCCTAACTCGATCACGTAGGGTCTTGCCAGCTAGAGCTACCGAGTATTCTCTCTTACTGGCAAGACTCCGAGTAAATAGTGATACCGGCCACGCGAGGAGTCGGAGAAATCAACGTGCGTGCACGACACGATTTCATTTCATTTAATTAATTAATTTAAATTATTTTCCAATACACTAAGGATAAAAGTTGGAGATACACAATAGTAAGTTAAAGATAATAAAATAATAAAAGAGCGAGAAAAAAAGAAGGATGAAAGCAGGATAAACGCCGTAGAAATGAGATCACTAAGAAGAATTTGCGGGAAAACGTTGTATGATAGAATACCGAACGATGAAATAAGAAAGAAATGTAAGGCAGATGACCGCATCATGGATAAAGTTAAAAAAGGATCCCTGAGATGGTTTGGACATATGGAACGAATAGATGAAAGTAGAATGGTCAAAAAGTTGTACACAAGCAGCGTTTGTGGAAAAAGAAGCCGAGGACGACCGAGGAAAACATGGCATGACCAAATTAATCAATTACTAAAAGGCGGTCACATTCGAATTCGGAATAATCGACGTGCGTGCATGGTACGATGTATGAATGTAGAGGAAGCCCGAGAGACAGAGCATTGTGGCGATCCATCCTCTCTGCCTACCCCTCCGGGGAAATGGGGTGATGGTTAGTTAGTTAGTTTAAGAGCGAGAAACATAATTTCTGCCAGTCCATTATTTCTGCCTACCCTTTCTGAGTAGCGGCGTGATGGTTGGTTAGTTAGTTTTAGGAAATAAACCCAAATTTTGCATATGAGTCTCTTAATTAAAATTTGTATTATTACTAATGATTTGTGTCTAAACAAACGAATGTTCTAATTACAACTAACCCCATCTATGGTCGCGGCCATGAACGTGTAAAGCGTGCGGATTGCAATTCCCGGCAGAAAATACAATAATTGAAAATAGAATGGCGACCGTGATGACGCTACCGCAGTGTTGTCAGACGGGAAAATTGAAAACTCTCCTACTAAACAAACCCCAGTCACCTGCAACAGAATTCGTTTACTAAAGGCATTGCTTTTTCTGCGTGCTTGCATTAAGCCGTAATTTAGATTCGACTGAAATTGGAATGCTCGAGCGGATTGCTTGTATTTCGAGTTTTACTTAAAGGCTTGATATTGTGTAGCCTTTTAATTACTAGATCCATGCTTCGTATTTCTGGTGGGAATTATATCAAATTATACGAGTCATGTATCATGGCACAGAAGTATATAGTAGGACCGGATAAAAACCACGAGATGCAATGATCACTAACTAATTTTGGTGCCCACACAAATTGTTTGTGTATAGTCCTGAGGAAGCTCGCTACTTAGTGAAACCGGTTGGCGCTACTTACTCAAATAAATTGGTTTTTACTAAGTGAAAAAGTGTTTAATTTTACAATATTATTTAATTTATTTGGAAGGAAAATCAAAGATTTAATTGTTGGCCTTGTGAAGAGTCAGCAAAATCGATGTACATAAGTGGACAAATAGTATAAATGTTTAAGAAGTTAAATACATCATTATAAAAGGTTGTGGGCGCCTATCCTCTCTGACTAACCTAACGGGAAACTGGTGATGGTTAGCCTAATTAGATACTAATAATAAATCTAATTAATACGAATAAAAACATTTGTGATCTAGAAGTTTTACAATATTTTAGTTTATGGGTATGACATATCGTCACCTGAGAGTAAGAAGGTTCCAACTGACAAAAGTAAAAAGCTGAGAAAAATGAAGTTTTGTTGGTTTCGGGTGTGTATCTTGGAATAAAGGGGTTTTATTCCAATTTCCAGGGATTCTTTTACCGAGAAACGTGTAAATTTTGTCTGGCAACAGTTGGAATAATAAAGTTCTAAGTTTAAATGAATCCTTCTTCAGTGAATCGTGTGTTTTGAATGATCAGATGGAACTTGATTATTTTCGTAACATCAAAATGACGATACTATTACTTGTTTTTTTTAATTGATTATTTCGCCTTTCTAAGGGATTATCAAATGTATTAGAGTGTGTTACATACAACTGATAATGTCTTAGAAATGCGAAACATGTCATTCCCATTAAACTTATATAAAACAGACGTTTTCATTCGTATTAATTATTTAATATGGAGTGTTACGTAATTACTAGAAGTTTTATTACATATAATGGGTATGACATGTTTCGCCCTTCTAAGGCATTATCAAATACATGCATACTGTCCATTTGAGTATATCTTAGAAGGGCGAAACATGTCATTCCCATAAAATATAATAAATCTTCTAGACAACTGACGTTTTTGTTCGTATTAATTATTTAATATGAAGTTTTACATCAACAAGTATTTTTTACAAATATTTTTTATTGGTTAAATAATTAATTATGAAACAATAAATAGGATAATTCTCTCAAAAGACAAGATAAGAAAAGAAGAAAATAATGTACACAGGTGATATTGTTATGACGAATTAAAATATATGTATAATTTAGTATATATAAAAAATCAGTGGATAACGTGGAATAAAAATTAAATAAACAAAAAGGTCCGGATCGTCCAGCTGACGACAAGTGCACCATCTAAAAGAATTTTACGTTTAAAATTCTTTTTATTTGTTAATTTATTTTATAACATTGTACATTGTATTTTATATAATTTGTTTTTGATTTATAATATTATGTAGACGTTGAACGATCGAAGTGTGCGCGGGAGATGCCTATTGGTGGCGATGAGGTTCGCAACCCATCGCACCGCGTCTCTCGCGGGGGCGAAAAGAGAAGGATGGAGTGCCCCATCGATTTAAGTGCGGCAGTCCATTCTTTATGCTTACCCTTTTGGTGAGACGGCGTGATGGTTAGTTAGTTAGTTAGTATAATATGTAAACCGCATATGTAGAACAAGATATCGAGTAATATAAACTATTCATTCGAATGAATCTGTCACTTTTAATAGTGTTTAGAAAAACAAGTGTCCGTGCATGATGCAGTGGATAAATGTGAAAAAGAATCCAAAAAAGTACCCAATTAGAAGGACGTCCCGTCTGTGAAAGAATAATAAACTTTGGGGAAATAAGGTCCGAGCTTGGATGTTATCAGTTGTTCTAGGAATAAATTATAGCGTGATATCTATGCTATTTATATCTATTAGCTATTACCTCGCGTGAAAATCGGCCTTATCTTCAAGTTGAATATTACAGCGAAGCGATAAGTGACAGACGGCTATAAACCTTAAAGTCTCGTGTAATGGGTTCGAAGAATGTGAGAAATTATTTGTAAGTTATTAAAGCGAAGCGTCAAGTTTGACGACACGAGCAGGTTGCGACAGACTGTGTAACCCACAACACTGGGGGTACGGCCACACCGGAGTGCCAGAGTAGGAGTCAAGATGAACCTGGCGAACCAACGTATGGCCAGTGCCATCTTGACGTAATAATTTTTTTTATAATTAGAGAATTAAACAAAGTTATTTTCAATTTCCTAAGCACACGTTGATTTAATTAAATAATGGTTTTATCACAAAAACATATCTGTTTAAATTTAATAACACAAAAAGCACTCACTTCTAAATGTCAAATCACACGTGATACTGAAAACAGGAAATATATCAACTGTAACTTAAATTTATAACACAGACATATCAAGTACATATATATTCACACCTTTTATGAATTCTCATAAAGATTTTGCCAGAAATAATGTAAGAAAACCCAAAAAATTATCGAAATACACTTGATAAACGAGAGCGGCCGGTACGCGTCCCTAGGAGACTCAAATAAGTGCAAGGCCTCCACCAAGTCAAACCATAAACAATATCAAAGGAACATTACGGCTTGTTATAATGTCAAGATGGCACTGGTATGGCGTAGGTACTATGTGACCGGCCACACCATACGCTTCGCGCCACAGTGCTTTAACACAAGCCACCTGTGTCTTGACTCCTACTCTGGCCCCTACTAGCTACTTGTGTCCTATTAACCTGTTAGTCTTTGAGCTGCTGCTCCTGTTTTATACTCCTATTTGGTGCACGGTCGGCTGTATCGCCAGTTCTGCTCCTTTGTTGTTTTTTTTATATTTATTTATGTTATACTCTGTGTATCTTGACATGCAGCCATGCTGCCTGCTGTCTGTCCTGTGTTGCGTTCTGCGAGTCCTGTGGCGACAGCCCCTGGACTGTGTTACCACTGGCTCCCGTTGACCGTTCTGACCCGAAGTCGATACTGCCCCCTGTGGGGCGTGGATTGCCCAATGCACTTTAAGTTTATACTGTTATTGTTTTTAGATTATTTACTCGTATACTTTATTTTGTGCCCTTCCCTCGTACGAGCGAGGCTGACGAAAGGGTGCCGCTGCGCCCTATAACAGCCTCGGGTATGTGGTGGGAACCCTTCTGTGTCTCGCCAGAAGTCGCCGTAATAGTCTGACCCCTCTGAGGGTGTACTGATTGCCTCGTTAGGGGTGGGAGCTGCATGCAGAGCTGGGCCTCGACCTCCCCATCGCGGCGATTTCGCAATATATGTATATTTTTTTGAGATTTTTGTAATGTTCTGTTCCCTTGACCTGTCCCGTGTCCGCTATATAATAACGTTGTGCGTACTCACGCCATTCCGCATTTGTCGTCTCCTCTGTTCCTTCTTTCATTTCCCGCTGTCATGTGTCCATGAGTCCGTTTCCCGTTTAACCCCGTGACTTTTTTCCTTTCATATATTTTGTTTAGAAATATTTTAAGTGTTTTTAGTGTTATCTGCATGTTAGGCGGGACATAGAGGAAAATATCAGTAGATTAAATGTGTCCTGGTCCGAATTCGTAAACAGAACTCGGAGTCAAAACTAACATAAAATTTGAAATTGGAATCTGTACTTGTATATCAGTTTACCAAAAATGATTGTTTTGATTTGGAAAAGGATTGAAGTCTTAAACCTGGTTTTGTCAAACATGTTCAATTCTGTTGGGTGGATAATTCTGAATGACGTCCGTTTAAAAATAAAAACTAATTTGTATTCACTAGTACGGGTTGATAAAGTTTCCCGCCAGAGTAACGACATTTTCCGCCTCGGTTAAAGCGACTAATGGCACAGGCAGCTTATTCTAGGCACGGACGAAGCTAAAGTATAGCTGAACCCTACGCCTTAAAATAAATAAATTAAAAAACGCCTTAAATATCCAATCCGTCAAATTTTAAAACGTAGAATATTAAAACTCTTATTCTTTTTGGATTGTTGTTCCCTACTTCAATTTTCTTCTTGAGAAGTGGACTACCAGCTGTCTTTTCATCTCATGGAATTTCGTCCCTATTCAGACTGCCTGATATTGTTGATTAACTTTCTTCTTCTTCATAATATAGTTAAAGGCCGATAGGGTGTCTTCATTTCGGTGGTTCGTAATGAAGACACTTCAAATGAAGACACTCCGTGCTATTCTGGGCAAAACACTGAGGGACAGAATCAGAAACACAGTAATCGTGAGACCTGCGATACCGAAGATATTGTCAGATGGGGCAGGAAAAGAAGACGCTTCTGGCGCGACCACGTAGAACGAATGAGCGACGATAGACTCCCCCAGCAGCCGCAAACAACGTGCCAATGGGAACTCGCCAACCCGGAAGACCTGCGAAGAGATTGCGATACAGCTGGAGTTCTGTATCCCAGGAGACCTCGACGCCATAAAAACAGATCCACAGATCTATTAAAAGAGGAATAAGAAGAGCCGATAGGGTATGTTTGTGAAGAGTTTGCTGCCTCTTAGGATGTGGATTCCCAGCTGTCTTTCCATCTCTTTATGGGTCTTCCAGGCGTTCTTATTCCCTCTAGTTTCCCACTATATGTCTGAGCTGTTAATGTACCCAACCGCAGTTCGAGACCAATTTTTTTTCACTGCAAATGAAACCACCGCGCACAATGGTGGTAAAATATTCAAATATGGCTGCGGCTCTTTTTTCTCTGTTCTAACACTTCACCATAGAGGTCGTTGTTGCTCCCTATGCCAACCCAAATATTAAATTTTGAAACGTGTTCAATTAGTGTGCCGTCAATTATAACACTACATCCAACTGTTAGTAGAACTGCTAATACTAGAATTAATAAGAAATGTATATATTTTGTCACGATCCTTCACGTTGGAGTAACAAGCTTCGTTAATAAATGTTGATTCGCAAGAACTAATAAAATATTTTGAAAGTAGATACGTAATTTAAAAATAGAATTAACCACCCTACGTATTTGAACGTACGTGAAACGTTTACTTTGACTGTACCATTCTGCGCTATCCCGTATCACGTACGCGCTTGCGAAAATGTAATGCACCTAAAATGTACAAACTGTTAGGGATACGAGCGTGTGACAACAACACTTGAGTACAAGTCTTCATAAATATGATAGCTTAACAAGGGGCAGGCGAAGTGTGCGGCCAAGTATTTGAAGTTCGTAATTTAAATTTTTTTTATTAATATGTAATTAAATTTCATTAATAAATAACTATCAAGGTTCGAAAGATCTCACATCTGGGTCATATACTGCGAGGGGAAAAGTACCACCTTCTCCAACTGATATTGGAGGGGAAAATTGAGGGACGCCGAGGCCCCGGAAAGAGATAAATGTCCTGGCTGCGAAACGTGAGGGAGTGGACCGGCATCCGAAGTGTGGAGGAGCTGTTCCGAGCGGCGCAGGACAGGGACAGGTTCGCCGAGGTGATCGCCAACGTTGGGGGGACCCGACAGGGCACTTGAAGAAGAAGAAGAATAAAAAACCTGCTTTATTTTGCACGTTTCTCGGAAAATTACCTGAAGGTAGAGCTGTTAAACGTATATTTTGAAAATAATAATCTCCAAGTTATAATTTTTTATTTTTTTTGTGTTTCAATCCTTGCGATTTGTTTGCAGCGAAGTCAACATATCTTTGCCCGTTCTTAGGATGCCACTTGGCTCTTCAATGCGAGAGTTTCCCGTTGCTTTCCACATTTTTGTATCCAAAAGGTTATTTGAATACAATTTTAGTAAACATTTTTAGCTATAGATTCTCATGACTTGCGATAGGTAGCTAATCTAATTTTGGTTATCACTTGAATTCCAATAGATTTACGCTGTCTTTGGTCTAGTAACTAGAACAATGACTGCGAGAATTTTGGTTTTTCCTCACATTTTCATCACCGAGAATCGAACCCGGGACCTTCGGTGTGGCAGTCATGACTATTGCCACTCTGCCACTAGAAGTGTTAACACTGAAATTCCGTATTTAAAAAAAAACGAATATAAATTAAATAAAAACTTCATTTAAGGCAAATTTACGGCCTTTATACTGTGGAATTCCATAATTCCAATTTTTTTATTAATTAAAACACTGTTTTTTCCACTTTTTAGATTATTTTTCTCGACATTTCTCGAAGGTTTTACACCTTCATCATCGGAAGAACGATATAAATCAATCAAATCAGTTTATTTTCTCAAGATATATTACAAACAACAATTATAGTTTAAGGCATCTATTGAGAACAGATAAAACATTAAAAATATATAATACCAGGAACGCACGAGAGATGGTTTGACATTAGGAATACAATATACTCTCCAAAGTCAAGAGTATTTGTCTTCTGAACATACTTTCACGAATATGAAAGACGTCGATCTCCGAAGCGATCATATTCAGCAGTTTGATTGCTCTCCCCACCGGCATCACCAGAGTCAGATTGGTTCTGTTGGGAGACAAAACAGTCCATGCTGACGCTGTCGAAGATAACCATCCGGAACATAAAGACTGATAGCCTCCAAGATTACGGAATTCTCAAGGAATCCCCTGATAAGTCTGAAGAAATGGGTAAGTGTGCACCCATCCCTTCTTATCTATCGGTCGTAATCTTTATATCGTTCTCCCGATGATGAAGATGTCGAGATGCCTTCGAAACATGTCGAGAAAAATAAACTCAATAGTGGAAAAAACAGTACAACATTAAAAAAATCGTCAAAAACATGATTATAAAATGTTTACTATATAACTCTAACTAACTAACTAACCATCACGCCGTCTCCCCGAAAGGGTAGGCAGAAAGAATGGACTGTCACACTTTTACTGATGCGGCACTCCATCCTTCTCTTTTCGGTCCGCGGGAGACGCGGTGTGATGGGTTGCGAACCTCATCGCCACCAATAGGCATCTCCCGCGCACACTTCGATCGTCCAACACCCACAAAATAAATCTAAAACAAATAATATAAAATACAATGATATAAAATAAAATAACAAAATAAAAATAATTTAACTCAAAATGTTCTTTTTAGATGGTGCACATATTGTCTATTTAATTTATGTTCCACGAATCCACCGTTTTTTTAATTTAGCACATAATGTCATAACACATAATGTTTTTTTTCGATGTTGCACATGTTGATATGGACGATCCGGACTTTTGTGTTTATTTAATTTATGTTACACGTATCCACCGTTTTTTTTTAAATAAGCTGTAATTAGGCACTTAACCAGTAAGAACTTAAAAATAATATTGAAGAAATTATTCAAATTGTCCTTGGAACAAATGAAGATTTTATTTTTACACCTGTCAAAATTCCTTATAAAAACGATAAAAGTAATATAATTTTAACAGCAAAACAGTACAAACGTATTACGTGTCACAATTAACTATTATAAAGTGCGGCAACAGTTAAATTGACCAAAACAATTCACTTATACGCGAAATATCTCCAAATTCACAGGAGCACCACATGAACCAAACCAAATTTTCAAAATCAGAATACATACTCCATAATATATTTATTCCAATTTACAATTCTTGAAGTAGATTTATTTCCAAAGCTGGTAAAATACAAATTATTCTCACAAACTATACTCAAAAACTGTAAAATACAAATTAAGTTAGAGCTATTTAACCAATTGCGACTAAAAACGCCAACAAATTCAAAATTAGATTATAATTTCATTTTCTCTATGGTCGTTGAGAAGTACGCTTACAACAACAGAAAAGTAGGCAAGTACCTAATAGGTTTCTTCTTTCAAAAAGTTTCGAAATTTCTTAGTATTAGTTTTCTTTTGTTAATACGGAATTGTCACTAGATATTCACATGTGACGTAAACTTTTAGATTAAACTTTTTCATTTGTAAAAAAACTTCTAGGCATCAAACCGATTTACAAAGAATTTTTCACATGTATATAAGTGTGTACGAAAAAATCAAAAGACTTTTACAAAACAAGTGAAAATTATATTTTAATTTATTGATTACTGATCATACCAAATAATAAGGTGGCAGTATTCTTCTCCTTTTTGGCCTATGTCCTATTTAATTGGGGTCGGCTATTATTTATTTATTTATTTATTTATACATAATACACAAATGTTACATAACAAACGAAAAACATTTAGGCGACTCATTTGGACACAAAACGGTGTTACAAAGATAAGATAAAACACGGCCAACTGTCTCACTGACACTGAAAATGTCCAAATCCGAGACGATTAGATTCAACGTCCGAATTGCTCTTCCTACTGGCATCACCAAAGGCAGGTTGGTTCTGCATGACGGAGCAAAGAACAATTGATGTCGGCGCTGTCGCAGGTATCAGGAACAATTAGGAACCAATGGAGTTCTAGTGCCAACACTCAGGTATGGAAGTGAAATTTGGAGTTGGCAAAAGAAGGATGAAAGCAGGATAAACGCCGTAGATATGCGATCACTAAGAAGAATGTGCGGGAAAACGTTGTATGATAGAATACCGAACGATGAAATAAGAGAGAAATGTAAGGCAGATGACTGCATCATGGATAAAATTAAAAAAAGATCCCTGAGATGGTTTGGACAAATGGAACGAATGGATGAGAGTAGAATGGTTAAAAAGTTTCACACAAGCAGCGCGAGTGGGAAAATAAGCCGAGGACGACCGAGGAAAACATGGCATGACCAAATTAGTCAATTATCTACTAAAAGGCGGTCACAATCGAATTCGGAATAATCGACGTGCGTGCATGGTACGATGTATGAAGTAGAGGAAGCCCGAGAGGTATGCCAGGACAGAGCATTGTGGCGATTCATCCTCTCTGCCTACCCCTACGGGGAAATGGCGTGATGGTTAGTTAGTTAGTTAGTTAGATATAATATTTTTTTAAAACATTCAGAAAAGGCAGCTGTATATCATTTGAAGACTACGGGGGAAAAACAAGGAATGTCAGTAGAAGGTTAATTTGAATAAATTGAGAATAAAGCTAATCAAAGTCTATACATTTCTTAGCAATTAGCAATCGATTATCTGGCCATAGTCGATGACACACATGATTTTTGAATATGAAAATTTTACTGTGGATAGATATGTACAAATGCCGCTAGATGGCATTATTACATTTATTTTGAATTTTAACTGACATTCCTTGTTTTTCCCCTGTAGTCTTCATTTGCAATACATGAAATAAAACCTAGTCCAGTGACGTAAAAATTGTATATTAGTTGCCAACCAAGCAAACATGTACGAGTTTACAAAGTACTGGTAAGTAATATTAGATATAGATAAAAAAAAATATGGTCGTTTATTATTCTCGCTCGCTGTGTTGTCTACCATTTGTATTTTAACAATGGCGAATTGTAAACAGCGCGGTTACGACCTTTCACAACTCATTATATTAAATGTACAAATTATTTCTAGTAAAGGTGAAGTATTTTTCACTTTTGTAATGGGCTTTTTTAATGAAAAATATGATTAATATAATATCCAAAATTATCGAAAAACAAAATTATTTTTGAAATTTAATTGTATCTCAATAGAGACGAAGATGCAAACTGGAAACTGAATATGGTTGATCAAGGTGTTTACAGGACTTATGACCTGTCATTGGTTGGGTTAAGTGCACGCTTTATGTTATTACAACATTCCCCATTCCACCGATTTCTTTATGACCATGTAAGACAAATTTTTGGAGGTTGTATATATGTTACAAATCTATGTTTATCTTCACGTGTCAGTTTCAATACGCCATCTATGTAGATTTGATTACATATGTTAATCTTTTTAAGATTAATCTATATAATCCACACACTAACGCCATCTATGGAGATTATATGCTAAAAATTAATCAAATCTAATCAAATCTACATAGATGGCGTATTGAAACTGACACGTGAAGATAAACATAGATTTGTAACATATATACAACCTCCAAAAATTTGTCTTACATGGTCATTAAGAAATAGGTGGAATGGGGAATGTTGTAATAACATAAAGCGTGCGCTTAACCCAACCAATGACAGGTCATAAGTCCTGTAAACACCTTGATCAACCATATTCAGTTTCCAGTTTGCATCTTCGTCTCTATTGAGATACAATTAAATTTCATGAATTAATCACCCACCATGGGTGAAATCCAGTATTCGTATACAAGTATTATATAAGTATACATTCACAAAAAAATATTTTTATTATTAAACGAAGTGAAATACAAAATATATACCTACGCAATATTAATAAGTGAAAGAATAATTGTTAAGAAAGTTGTTGTAAGGAGAATCGATGTCGCGATTTCTGACATAAGTTTCTGCTAATAAAATATTTGCAAAAAAATACGTTTTTAGACAATAAAACATGTGTTTTTAAATACCTTTGTTTAATCATTATTAAAAAACTAACTATGTAACTAACCATCACGTCGTTTCCTGGAAGGTATAGCCAGAAAAATTTAACAACCGTATTCTGAGCATTCGGCGATAGAGCCACATTTCAAATGCTTCCAGTCTGTTCATTGAATTGACCTTTAAGGTCCACGTTTCACATCCATACAATAAAACAGACCACACATAGCATTTGATCAATACCTGGCGGAGTTTCAAATTTATGTTATCATTGCAAAATAGTGATTTCATTTTATTAAATATAATGCATTGTGAATAAAGAAAATAAAAATATGTTTTTTAAATGTTATATTTAGTTAAAATCCAATAATGTTTGTGTCTTCGCCCGGTTTCGGCAGCTCTACCAGAAGATGGCAGCGAGTTGCCGAAAGCGAAAATGGCCGTTCACAATGGAGTTCTGGTCCCAACCCTTATGTATGGAAGCGAAGCATGGAACTGGCAGAAGAAAGATGAGAGCAGAATAAATGCGGTAGAAATGAGGTCCCTAAGACGTATGTGTGGTAGAACGATGTACGACAGAATCTCAAATGCTGATATTAGGAAGGAGTGTAGAGCGAAAGAAGGTATTATGAACAAAATTATGAAAGGTTCGCTGCGTTGGTTCGGACATATAGAGCGCATGGGTGAAGAAAGAATGGTTAAAGAAGTATACGTTAACGATGTAAATGGAGTAAGGAGTCGAGGTAGACCGAGGAAAACATGGCATGACCAAATTAATCAAATATTGATGGTTGGTCATGTCGGAAGCCGGAAGAATCGACGTGCGTGTATGACTCGATGTATGAATGTGGAGGAAGCTAGAGGGGTGTGCCAGGATAGAGTAGTGTGGCGGTCCATTCTTTCTGCCTACCCCTGCGGGGAAACGGCGTGATGGTTTGTTGTTGTTGTTGTAAAAAGATTTTTTTTTTTACTTTCGTTATTGATATAATAACATTTCCACAAGAAAATCATTTGATTTGAAAAAATATACACGAAATATTTTTTTATCATACTATTTTTTTGGAAAAACGTTAATCCGGAAAAAGTTTTATAACAGAGTTTGTCGTCCAATTTCTCAATTGTATTCTTCCGCCGGAGATTTATTTATTTCGTCAGAAGTTTCATACACAAGTTATGTCACACGAGATGAGAGGGAAAAGTTGAGCCGCAGCATCTGCTCGGATCTGGGAGAGATTGCGTGGAAGAAATGGGAAAAATTCAAGTTTTCTAGGATACAAATGACATAAAAATTAATGCGTGGTTCTTAGAAAAACATCGCGACGAGAAAACAACACTTGAAAGTAAACTAGAAGCGGATTTTCAATCCTGAATTTTATTGTAATTACTAAAAAAATATATAAATAACTGTTCTTTCCTGACACACTTATCATAATTCCTCAACATTTACATTTACTCAACGTTCCTCACTTCGCTTCCATACATAAGGGTCAGTAGAAGAACAGCATTGTGCAATGCCATCTTAGCGTTGTTTTAATAAATTTTGTTTACGATAATAACTTTAAGTGAACCATTCACTTTATTATCTGCCCCCAACCTTTCTTTCTCGATTCCTCAACATTCATACATCGTGTCATACACGCGCGTCGATTTTTCACATGGCCGACATTCAATATATTATTTGTTATTGCCACGTTTTCCTCGGTCTTCCCCTATTTCTAGTTCCATTTACATCGTTAAAATATAATTTTTTTACCATTATTTTTTCATTAATTATTTCCATGTGTCCAAACCATCTTAATGATTCTTTCATTATTTTTTTCATAACACTCATCATTCGCACCGCATTAAATTATTATATTTCTACTGCATTTATTCTACTTTCATCTTTCCGTTCTATGCTTTGCTTCCATGCATAAGGGTCGGTACAAGAAAACCATTGTACCCATGCCATTTTAGCTTTTTTGGATAGGTTTTTGTTTGCGATGACAACTTGCCAACAAAAGTGCACCATTCACTTTGTTGCCTGCCCTAACCCTTCTTTCAATATCCTTCTCCACTCACCCATCTTTTGTAAACATACTACCTAAATACACGAACTCATCTACTTGCTCCAATTTTTCACCATTCACGCTAATGTTGCAGACTGTCATGATTTCTTCTTTTGCAAAAATCATTATCTTGGACTTATTCACATTCATCATCAGATCATTTCGCATGCATAGCTCATACATACTATTCACCAGGACTTGTAGTTCACGTTCGTTGTCTGCAAGTAGGACAGCGTCCTCCGCATACAAGATACAGCTTACTGACACACCGCTCATTTTGGCACCTACATCAAACCCTTTTAGCTCTTTCATTTAATCAATATATGGACAAGTGTATGACAGAGGTCTACATAATAATATAATAGTGAAGTAATTATCAAATTTATCTAGGAAGCACGTTTATAGGATAATCTAATGATTTTACTTCAATCTCTTGATGGAAGTTCATTTTACATAATAATTAGATAAAACTATTTTTTATTAACTACTTCCACTTAGTGTCTTTATTTTAAGAGCGACAAGTTTGGCAAGGCCAGCTGGCATCGTCTTCTATATACAAGAGATGGAAAAATGGAGAAAGATATCGAATATTAAGTAAAATCACAATACATTTAAGGAATGTTTCCTATACTACCTTGTAATTATTAAAAGGATTTGTTGTGTTCCTATTTCAATAAAATAAATCTCGTAAATACAGTCTAGAACGCCAAGGGCAAATGTTTAATTTTGAGGGTTAAAGTTCCCAAAATAAACACGAGGCATTTCTCAAATTTCCAAAGCCGTTCGCCTTAAGGGGGTACAGTTCCCGGCCCCCTATACATACCAGGGGTTAAAATTAATTCTGCCTAAACGGCCACAAAGGTCGAAAAAGAACCAAACCAATGTATACTTTTACACTTGTAAATACTGGGCACACCATAACTTCAATAGATTATATCAAAACAATATATTTTAGTTGTTCTAATAATCGTTTTTAGTTTGTAAATACTTGACATGTTTAGTTTTACTAGAGATTTATTTCTTTCATGAGAAATATGTCAATGAAAGTAATATGTTTTCTAGATGTGTGTATGGATGTATTATACATTTAACATACTCTCGCATATTGTACGAAGATCTATCGGAATAATTTACCTTCGTGAATACTTCAAGTATAGTATTAAATGTCACGAAAGAAGTTATAATTTTTAAAATATTAGGTTCTTATTTTTCTTTCTTGCTGGTTGCTTCAACTATGGGGTGAATTCTCAGCTGTGTTTTTGAAATTTAGATGGTCTTCTAAGAGGACGAGTCCCGTGAGGCTGATTATATAGTGCAATATAGGGGAGTCTGTTGGTGTTTTTCTTTGGACATGACTGTATTAATCCCTCCTTTGCTGTCTACTCCATCTTATACTATCCTCAGAATCACATATCTCTCTTTTTCTGGTGTTTCTTACGCGAGATTTCAGTGTACTGCCATCATCCTTAGTGCATTCATCTCGGAAGTCCTCAATTATGTTGTTAGTTTAATTTTTTTCCTTTTCTATTCAATTTGATAATGGACAAGATAATCGAAGTGGTGGCTTGGGTCTCAGCTACAAAATAGGGAATAGAGATACAGTTTGTTTTGAGGATGCAACCCTATTGGCGGAATCGAAAGATGATCTCCAACGGTTACTATAAAAATTCCATACTGCATCTAAGAGTTATAATCTGATCGTTTCCATTGGCAAAACAAAATGCCTAATAATACCAAGGCACCCTCATAGATGCAAATTGACCTTCGAAGATACGTCAATCGATCATGTTTCAAAGTTCAAATACCTTGGTGTTGAAATATCCAGCCAGTCAGAGAACAGACCAATAAAGCTTCTGCAATGGCTGGATGTCAGAAAATATCACACGTAGGAACAAACATGTGAGAAAACGCAAAGTACAAATTTATAAGACCTGTGTCAGACCGATAAAGACCAACGCTGTAGAAACAAGAGCAGATAGAACACGAACTTTAATATTCTGAAAATCTCAGAGATGAAAATTAAAAGTAAGAAATACAGAAATAAGGAAAATCTGTAATACTAAAGACATCGTGTGATGGAGCAGAACGAGGAGACGATTTTCGCGAGACCATATAAATCGTATTGAACTCATATACTCACAGAATCGCATACACTGCTTTAAATGGGATCCCCGTAAGCCAACGTCCACTTGGAAGGCCACGCAAAAGATGGAGAAATAGCTGCTCTTCCTCATTGAGGAGGCAAGTTCTAAGACAATAGATCTAGGGGTATATTAATTTTATTTGGATTTGGAATTCTGACACACAGCGGTTCAAATCATAATGGCTCTTACATCTGTCGGAAACATTTTTGGATGGAAATGATTATTTTGTGCGAGGCCAGATGTGTGACCCATAAAGTTATATTCCACTTATTCATTATTCCGACCGGTCAGACTGGTCTGTTAGGGAAGAGAAAAGATGGCAGCGAGCTGCCGAAATCATCGAAAATAAAGAACAAGTGGAATAAAATCCAATATATATACAGGGTGCGGCAGCATAACTTAATTTTTTCAAAACTTAATAAAACCCACTGTATTAATCCGATTTTTTTGTTTTGTTTTTAATAATGTAGGCATATACCATTCTGTCGCGGGATGGCTGTTTTGAGGGAACACTTCCCAGAACACCTCATCTCAATTAGGGGCGATTCAGAGTGACCGGCCCGCTCTCCCGATTTGTCCCCTTGTGATTTTTTTCTATGGGTTTTTTTGAAATCCCGTGTTTATGTGAACCGTCCAGGGACCCTAAAAGATTTGAAGACCAACATCCAGGAAGAAATTACCAAGATTACGCCTGATATGCTGGCAAGAATCATGACAAATGCTTGAAATCGGTTTACTCAGTGTATGGAGAATAGGGGACGTCACCTACCTGATTTTATCTTCAAAAACTAAGTAAAACAAAACTTTCGGTATGTGCCTACATTATAAAAAACAATATTTTTTTTCGGATTCATTCGGAATTAAGTTATGCTGCCGCACCCTTAAACATCCGTTCAAAAAGTAGGCCTCAACGGCAAATGCACGCTACTCACTGTTCCAACGAATGATGCCGACTAAACTGTATCGGAACAAAACTTTATAGTTTCGCCCCTCGAACGAGAGACCACTAGCGCTCCGCTACGACATCAACCGACTGAATGGCGCGCATTTAAAAAAAGGAAATTATGCTGCCGCACCCTCTACATGAGAGTGTACGGGGTAAATATCCTTGGCTCTATCCAACGGCATTTCTTTTGGGTATGCTGGGGTATAACTCCCTCAAACTAAGGAGGGAAGGATTTCAACCCATTTTTTCAAACTAATTCGGGGCTCTATTGAGAACCCCTATGTTCTGGAGGAAATAAGTCTTTTTGTTCCTGATAATTACCTGCGACGGCGCCGACATCCCTTTACTCCGTCACGCAGAACCAACCTGCCTTTGGTGATGCCAGTAGGAAGAGCAATTCGAACGTTGAATCTGATTGTCTCGGATTCGGACATTTTCAGTGTCAGTGAGGCAGTATTCATAAAAAATATTACATCTGGAAAGAGTACTGCCTCGCTGACGTCGACATATTTGGGTTCCTTCTGATATGTTTGAATTTTTGGTTTCATATTATTTTATCTTTGTAACACCGTTTATGTACAAATGAGTCGCCTAAATGTTTTTCTTTGTTATGTCTCATTTGTGTATTATGTATAAATAAATAACGTTTTTTTTTTCATTTGTATTATTTTGCTTCATTATTTTAGTGAAGCAGAAACATTTCATTTACGCCTACACGAATTGATTTGTTTTGTTTGACAAGGTGAAAGAAATTAACTTGAATTAAAGTCAATTAGAAAAGTTCATTTTTCTTAGTTAGCGTTTTCTTTGAAAGGCGTAGTATCGCGCCCTTCTGTATAATGAGCATCTGATACCACCTGAGATCCGAGGACAACACTTGGCTCGAAGCTCATTTTAAATTATGTTTACCGGAAAGCTCAACAGAGCTTTAATAAGATTTATTTTTTCATTGTATCTGCGATTCAATGGAGCATTTCTTTAAATACAAAACGTGCTCAGAAATTCGTGGTAGATTTTTAAAAGGATTAGTTTGTTTGCTGTAAGAAACAAGCACATATTTTACTAAGTAAATAGGTTATGACAAAAATAAGTATTTTTTACACAACAATACAGCTTTCACTATCCTTCGCCTTTTATGGCGTTCCCGTATCATTTCGAGAAAGCTAAAGCTCCAAATATTCATCAGTACAGTTAAAAGCATACTGCTGTACGAATGTGAGACTTGGAAATCTACCGCGGACGTTATTAGAAAACTCCAGGTGTTTATAAATAGGTGCCTTCGCTCAATATTCAAGATCTATTGGCCCCAAACAGTGTCAAATGCCGTTCTCTGGACCATGGCAGGTCGAAAAGCCAATTAGAGAACAAGTCGCTAGACGCAAATGGTAGTGGATCGGTCACACTCTGAGACGGAACCCAGCCTGCATCGCTCAGGGCGCACTAGACTGGTCACCTATGGCGGGAAAGAGGAAGCGAGGCAGACCTAGAGCCACCTGGAGAAGAGCCCTGCAGGACGAGGTTAAAGCAGCAGGCCTCACTGAGGATGATGTTAGGCATCAGGCATGCGATAGAGTCGGTTGGAGAAGTTCCCTTGAGGCTCTATGCACCACGGAGGTGTGACAGGACAAAAAGAAGAAGAAGAAGACACAACAACAACAACAACAATCCCCGAAAGGGTAGTCTAAGATAATGAACCGCCACACTACTCTATCTTGACACACCTCTCTATGTTCCTCCACATTCATACACGCACGTCGATTCTTGCGACTTCTAACATGGCCGACCTTTAAAATTTGATTGTCTTGGTCATTGCATGTTTTCCTCGGTCTTCCTCGACACCGTACTCAATTCACATCGTTAACGTACACTTTTTTAACCATTCTTTCTTCATCCATACGTTCCATGTGACCAAACCAACGCAGTGATCCTTTAATAATTTTGTTCATAATATTCTCTTCCGTTTTACATTCGTAACAAATATCAGCATTTGAAATTCTGTCGTACATAACTAATTTTCATATATTGTATTTTTACACAAAATATATGAAAATTTGTTTATTTAAATAACACAAAAACGGAGAGTTTAAAGTGTAGGTAGCGTAGGTTAAGGTTGAGTAAAATTTATTTTAGAATTTTAGATAAACTTAAGACGTAAACACTGTGGAATTCCATAATTATGATAATAAAATGAGTGCAAGATTGCACTTATTTAGTAATAATTTTGGTTAGTTTATATCGTTCTCCAGATGATGAAGGTGTTAGCCTTGGAAACATGTCGAGAAAAATCAACTCATATGTGGAAAAAACAGTGTTTTAATTCATAAAAAAATCGTCATTGAGTATAAGGTTAAAAATATTAAATATTTATGATTTTAAAACGTTTAACAAGGGGTTTTTCGAAGTAAAATTTTCATATGAAACACTCACATTTAAAATTTATGAATACAAAAAATAATAGAATCACATTTAAACGAATTTCAAAGTGTTCCTTTTATTTTTTTATGTTTATAAATATAACAAGTTAATATATGATACATGTTTCCTGTAAAGATTGGGCACAAGCGAAACTAGTTGAAATTTATTTGTATCTCAATAGAGACGAAGATGCAAACTGGAAACCGAATATGGTTGATCAAGGTGTTTACAGGACTTATGACCTGTCATTGGTTAGGTTAAGCGCACGCTTTATGTAATTACAACATTCCCCATTCCACCTATTTCTTTATGACTATGTAAGACAAAATTTTGGAGGTTGTATATATGTTACAAATCTTAGCTTAACTTCACATGTCAGTTTCAATACGCCATCTATGTAGATTTTGATTACATATGTTAATCTTTTTAAGATTAATCTATATAATCCACACACTAACGCCATCTATGGAGATTAATTTTTAGCATTTAGCAGAACTACTTTATTAACACAATGTGAAGGCTATCGCCATTAGCGCATTGTTAGAAGCCGCCTGGAGATCCAGGATTCGTATACAAGTATAAGTATACATTCATAAGAATTTAGTTGACATTAAATACAATTACCATGCCGTAAGTTTATTATAATACGAAGCGTTTTTATTTATTCACAAAAGAAATAACGTGAAGATAAAGAAAAGTTTCTGTTTTATATTGTCTTATAAGTAAAAAAAAAGTTTTATTACAAACCCTTGAAATTTATAAGAATAAACCATTAACGTTTTCTAAATGTAGATTGTTTTATGGATTAACTTTATTGCTAGACATTACAAATTCCGTAGAAAAATTAGCTTTTTTTATAAATCAAATAAAAAACAAACGCATAAAATTAATCGCTTGGACAAAGAAACGGAGTGTCGGGAAGCAACCTAAAAAAACAATAAAATGGCGATAGGTTAGCTACCTATCACATGTCACGAGAATCACTATGATAGCTATACCCTTTACATCAATTTAGCTGTCAGCGATTAAACAATATTATAATAATAATAATAATAAAAGTTGGACTGATGATATTGCTCAAATAACTGGAATGGGAATGGGAGGAATAGAATGGATTGATGGGACAATACAGGGACGAATAGAGAAAAATAAAAGAGACCTATATTCAGCAGTGGAGTGAAAAAGGCTGAAAAGAAGAAGAAGACTATTTCTAATATGTACACCTCCCTCCTCTTCCCACTCTACTTTGTAACTCTTTTCTCTATATTTTAGTTTAGTTTGTGTATAGCCCTGATGAAGCTCACTACAAAGCGAAACCGCTTGACGCAACTTGGTCACTCAAAAAAAAAAAGCTTTATACTCGAAAATACGTGAAAATTTATTGATTTTATTTTTAAATATGTCAAACCACCAAGTAATGCTACAACTGGGATATAGGATGAGAAAGCAAATTGTCAAGGCGATCTATTATGAAGACGGTGCTATAATCATAGCTGAGAACAATAATGGCTTACAAAAAATGCTAGACAGACTACATCACGCCCGTTAGAAATACAACATGGCGATCTCTATCAAAAAGACAAAATGTATGACCTTTTCCAAAACTCCAAAAACACGTAACCTGTCTATAAGGAATCTATCCATTGAACAGGTCAGAACCTTCAAGTATCAAGGCACAGACCTGGTGGGAGGAGCTGAAGAAATACAAGCCCAAGTAATCAATGCAGCTGCAATCTCTGGTGCTCTAAAATTCAAAATATGGAAAAACAAGACATGGCCATTAAGAGTAAGATGAGAATCTATAAGGCATGCGTAAGACCAAAAACATATGGCGTCAAAGCAAGGGCACAGTAAGGATCATACAAGTTTTGAGGACTTCCGGGATGAAGACACTGAGGACGATAGCAGGCAAGACACTGAAAGATCGCGTGAGGAACACCAGAATTAGAGAGATATGCGATGTTGAGGATATTATAAGTTGGAGCAGGCAGCGAAGAAGGGGCTGGTACAGTCATGTTCAAAGAATGGACACCACCAGACTTCCCTATATTGCACTATATAATCAGCCTCATGGAACTCGTCCCCGCGAAAAACCTCCTAAAAGATGGAAGGACAGCTGGAATTCTATCTCATAGAAGAAGCAACCTCTGGAAAACAGACCACAAAGGTCTTCAACAAGGAAGAAGAAGAAGTAGAAGACGAAGAAGGCTTTGTATCAAAGTTTGAAAACAAAGAGTTGAATTTTTCGTTGATATACCGTACAGTAAGTGCGATATTCTAATTTTAGATATTTTACAACTAACATAACGCAAGATGTTCATTCTAGAGTTTTATATAGAGTCTTTCGAGTGTTGAACACGTAAGACCTTGTGAAATTTTATTATTTTATTCGCCTTGAAATATACCGTGGCCTTACTCGGGAGCTTATCGGCTACTTATGGTAACAATATTCGTATATCCTGACGATCTTTAACGAGGGTGACTTAACCCTGTAACGCTACTACGCATTAGACAAACCACTTGATTTATTTACGGGTTTTAAACGGCTTAATTTTTTTATAAAAAAGATATTTAAAAAACTAACTAACCATCACGCCGTCTCCCCGAAAGGGTAGGCAGAAAGAATGAACTGTCACACTTTTACTGATGCGGCATTTCATCCTTCGCTTTTCGCCTCGCGGGAGACGCGGTGTGATGGGTTGCGAACCTCATCGCCACCAATAGGCATCTCCCGCGCACACTTCGATCGTCCAACACCCACAAAATAAATCTAAAACAAATAATATAAAATACAATGATATAAAATAAAATAACAAAATAAAAATAATTTAACACAAAATGTTTTAATTATTTTTATTTTGTTTTTAGATGGTGCACATAAAAATTGTCTTTTTATTTTATGTTCCACGTATCCACCGTTTTTTTAATTTAGCACATAATGTAATAACACATAATGTTTTTTTCGATGTTGCACATGTTGACATGGACGATCCGGACTTTGGGGTTTATTTAATTTATGTTACACGTATCCACCGTGTTTAAATTATCTGTAATTAAGCACTTAACCAGCAAGAACTTTAAAATAATATTGAAGAAATTATTCAAATTGTAATTGGAACAAATGAAAAATGTATTTTGTAAAAATGTTATGTAAATAAAAATAAATTGTATTTATCCACGGTATGGTTATTATAATTGATGCCAACTACATAGTTTTGCTTGGACCCAAGGTTCATCGGGGTAGTATAACAACTAAATGATAACACAAAATTTACATGTACATATAATAATAAACGGTGATGAAATCTGAGGATGGGTGCGAGAGAGAAAGGAATAATCGAAAAAATGTTTACCTTTGAAATACCACTCTGATTTCACCACCGTGGTCCAAGCAAAACTAGTTGGCATCAATTATAATAACCATACGTGATTAAATACAAAGTTTTTATATTTATTTTAAATATTTTTTTTTGTATAACCATAAAGTGAATGCTTCATACGATTTTTTTTTATAATTCTCGTACAATATTCAGACAATATTCAGACTTTCGTGGCAGAGTGGCAAGAGCTATGACCGTCACACGAAGGTCCGAAGTTCGATTTCTGGCGATGGCAGCGTGATTGTCACACTCTCTATGGTCAGATGTAGAATTCACGTGACAATAAAATGCCGATAGATTAGCTACCTATCACATGCACGCTCGTCGATTTTTCCTACTTCTAATTTGGCCGCCTTTTAGTATTTGATTAATTTGGTCATGTCATACTTTCATTGGTCTTTCATGGCTTCTCTTTCCACACGCACTGCTTATATACAACATTTTAACCATTTTTCTCTCGTTTGATGTTTGATGTTCTCTCCATATGTCCAAACTATCCCAGGGATCCTCTTTTAATCGTACTAATGATACAATCATCTGCCTTAAATTTCTTCCTTATTTCGTCGTTCGGTATTCTATCATATATCATTTTCCCGAACATTCTTCTCAGTGATCTCATTTCTACGGCATTTATACTACTTTCAACTTTTATTAAAATTTATGTGAATGACATGTTTCGTCTGTTATAGGCATTATCAAACATTTGATAATGCCTTAGGCAGGCGAAACTTGTCATTCACATAAATTACAATAAAACTTCTAAAACACAAACATTTTCATTCGTATTAATGGAATACAGAGTTAGTTGTCAAAGCGAATCTAGCAATAGATTTTTCATTATTATCTTCAGATTACAGGTAAGCAGTGTGAGTGGAAAGAGAAGCCGTGAAAGACCAAAGAAAGCATGGCATGACCAAATTAATCAAATTCTGAATGGCGGCTACATTGGAAGTTGGAATAAACGACGAGCGTGCATGCTACAATATATGAATGTAGAGGACGCTAGAGAGGTATGTCAAGACAACATCCTCTCTGCCTACTCCTCCGAGGAAACGGTGTGATGGTTAGTTATTTAATTATAACAGTGATTAGTTATAAAGTGATTTTGTACTGAATTTACACCGAAAAATATATTATTATTACACATTTTGAATTTCAGTGTATTTAGGGAGCATGTTCACAGCGGCTGGCCGAACGGACAGTGATGTTCAAAGAAGGATTGGTGCGGGTAACAAAGTGAATGGAGCTTTAAAAATAGTTATTGGAAACAAGAATTAATCAACGAAAGCGAAAATAGCCGTTCACAATGGAGTTTTGGTCCCAACCCTTATGTATGGAAGCGAAGCATGGAACTGGCAGAAGAAAGATGAGAGCAGAATAAATGCGGTAGAGATGAGGTCCCTAAGACGTATGTGTGGTAGAACGATGTACGACAGAATCTCAAATGCTGATATTAGTAAAGAATGTAGAGAGAAAGAAGGTATTATGAACAAAATTATGAAAGGATCGCCGCGTTGGTTCGGACATAAGTGGGTGAGAAAGAATGGTTAAAAAGTATACGTTAATGATGTAAATGGAGGTCGGAGTCGAGGCAGAGCGAGGAAAACATGGCATGACCAAATTAATCCAATTTTAGAGGTTGGTTATGTTAGAAGTCGGAAGAATCGACGTGCGTGTACGACTCGCTGTACGAATGTGGAGGAAGCTAGAGAGGTGTGCCAGGATAGAGGGGTGGGGCGGTCCATTCTCTCTGCTTACCCCTGCTGGGAAACGGCAAGATGATTTGTTGTTGTTGTTGAATTTCACATTTGGAACCCGGTGGCTCAAATTCCAACCTGGTTGATATACTCAAAAGTTTTACAGTCAATTTTGCGGGAACATGCACACTCCAAAATTTTGGGATAATATTGTTTCTTCTGAATAGTCATGCTAGTGACATCTTAAAATTCTGATGTTTATTTACTTAAATACGAGGCGACTAAAGGGAATTTCAAGTGACAAGTCCTTGAAAATAAGACGAATAAAGGCTGAATTACGTGTTTGCATAACAAATGGTTCTACTTTAAATAAGGAAGCACAATTTTACTCTTGGCCACTGAATTTATTTTTATAATTCTTTCCATTATCCTAAAATTTAAATTTAGAATGAATTATGAAATGTTATACCATATATTGAATTCTGATCTGATGATGAATGTTAATAAGTCCAAGGTAATGATTTTTGAAAAAGAAGAAATCATGACAGTCTGCAACATTAGCGTGAATGATGAAAATTTGGAGCAAGTAGACGAGTTTGTGTATTTAGGTAGTATGTATACAAGAGATGGGCGAGTGGAGAGGGATATTGAAAGAAGGGCTGTGGCAGGCAACAAAGTGAATGGTGCACTTAAAGTTGTCATCGCTAACAAAAACCTATCCATAAAAGCTAGAATGGCAGTGCACAATGGTGTTCTTCTACCGACTCTTATGTATGGAAGCAAAGCATGCAACTGCAAAAGAAGGATGAAAGTAGAATAAATGCAGTAGAGATGAGATCTCTTAGACGAATGTGCGTTACTCTGTGTATGATAAAGGGTCGAATGAAAATATAAGAAGTGAATGCGGTGCGAATGATGGTGTTATGAACAAAATAATGAAAGGATCATTAAGATGGTTTGGACATATGGAATGAATGAATGAAGAAAGAATGTTTAAAAAAGTATATGCCAACAATGTAAATGGAACCAGAAATAGAGGAAGACCGAGGAAAACGAAAACTTCAACAACGTTCAGTTGAAGCACAACATCTCTGTTTATAGCTGCTGAATTAAAGGTAAAAATTGGCATATGTTCTCTAACCTCCGATTCCAGAGGAACGAGAAGAAAAATAAGATATATTAAAAAAAAATATTACAATTTATTACTTCCTCTCCTTCCTCTCCTTCCTCTCCTTCTTCTTCTTCCTCTCCTTCCTCTCCTTCTTCTTCTTCCTCTCCTTCCTCTCATTCCTCTCCTTCCTCTCCTTCCTCTCCTTCCTCTCCTTCCTCTCTTCTTCCTCTCCTTCCTCTCCTTCTTCTTCTTCCTCTCCTTCCTCTCATTCCTCTCCTTCCTCTCCTTCCTCTCCTTCCTCTCCTTCCTCTCCTTCCTCTCCTTCCTCTCCTTCCTCTCCTTCCTCTCCTTCCTCTCCTTCCTCTCCTTCCTCTCCTTCCTCTTCTTCCTCTCAATCCATCTCTTTGATGGTGTGCCCTGGAGACGTCTACCTTGGGGTTGGCCGTGCAACACAATGAGAGGTCGTCTGGATCGACGAATAAATTATATATTCCCGACGAATAATTGATATTCCATGCCAAAAGTAAATATATTTATCAGTCTGCTGAACATGATCACCCCGGAACTCGACTTCGTTCAAATTAGTGAAAATACGTTCAGAAGACAAATACTCTTGACTTTAGACAGTATCTTGCCTTCTTAATGTCGAAACATCTCTAATGCGTTCCTGGTATTATATATTATTATATATTTTACCTGTTTTCAACAGATGCCTTAAATCTTAATTTTGTTGGTAATATCTTTTAAGAAAATAAACTGTTTTGTTTTGAAAAAAATGTTTGAAGCTAAGCCGTACCACAAAATAATATTGATCGTTTCTCTGACAATGCAGTAAGTAAAGAGATATTGAATTCCGTCCTCGGATAGCTAAGCGCTTTATATATGTATGCTTAAAACTGTCGGCGGCACCGTACTGCTACTTGTGCTTAGCGTGCTTTACTCAACATACAAAACAACAAATCTGAAGATGGAGACTGCAATATCTGGAATATAGACGAGAAGGACATCAAGAGATACACATATTTCCGAGAAATATTCAGTCAACTGTGATAATCTCCCCCTTTAGAGTTATTTAATACGAATCGAAGTATACTAATTTAGTGTTAAATCTAGTGAGATGATATGCCGATTGCAGTACATACATTTTAAGGCGCTCAGGGTTTGAATATTATCTTAATAAGTTGCATAGTTTAAGATCCCAATATAAAGTTGTAATGTGCATCGGAGTGACAGAAATTAAACACTTGCCGTGTAGCCGTGTAGCCGTGTAGCCGTGTAACCGTATAACCGTGTAGCCTTGTAGTCATGTAGCCGTGTAGTCGTGTAACCGTGTAACCGTATAACCATGTAACCATGAACTTCTTACGCCTTCTCCACATTCAAATAACGAGTCACACCCTTTGGTCGATTCTTACAGCTTCTGAAATCGCCCACCTTTAAAATTGGATTAACTTGACCGTAGCCGTGTAGCCGTGTAGCCGTGTAGCCGTGTAGCCATGTAGCCGTGTAGCCGTGTAGCCGTGTAGCCGTGTAGCCGTGTAGCCGTGTAGCCGTGTAGCCGTGTAGCCGTATAGCCGTGTAGCCGTGTAGCTGTGTAACCATAAACTTCTTAAGCTTCATTCAAATAGCGAGTCACACCCGTTAGTCGATTTTTCCAGTTTCTGAAATGGTCCACCTTTAAAATTGAATTAACTTGACCCTGTCAAGTCTTCCTCGGTCTTTCTCGACTTCGTATCCATTCATATAGTTAGCATATACATACTTTCATTAACATTATTTGTTCATCCATAAGTTACATACGTCCAAACAAACGCAGCGATTCATTCATATATTTGTTCTTAATATTTTCTTCTCTTCAACAATCCTTTCTGACATCGGCATTGAAGATTCTATAATATAATAAATTGTTTTACCACATATCCCCGTATAGAGGATCTCAATATGTACAGTATTTATTCTGATTTCATTATTTTTCGGCAGTTCCATAATTACAGTAAATAAAATACAAATTAATAATGAAGTTTTCAGGTACAATATCACACGTTCCATAATGTGTCAAATTATTAGTCAAGGAAAGTTATTCTTGTAAAAATTACAAAAAAAAATTCAGCGTTTAATTTCAGGGTTAAAGCAGTTACCCAGACGGCGAGACTGCCCCTTCTTAATACCCTCGGTACACCGCAAGAGTATCATTAATTTTGATTGTTGTCGGGGTCAAAAGTCATTGATTCCGGGGTCAAGGGCTATTGTTGAACCTCGGATCGCGAATCAAAGGCAATGGAAAAAACCTTAACCCTAGATATAAAATAATAAAACACCGCGTATTTCAACCACAGTTTGCTTATTATAATTGTAATAATAACAGTTATTATATTGTCCTGGTGATGCTTGGGTACAAGCGCAACTAGTTGGCATCAATTATAATATAATAACCTTACCTTGGTTTATTATATTATAATAACAGTTATTTAATTGCCATGTTGATGCATGTGTACATGCGCAATTATAATAGTTGGCATCAATTATAATAAGCATACCGTGGTATATTATATTATAATAACGGTTATTTAATTGCCATGTTGATGCATGGGTACATGAGCAATTATAATAGTTGGGATCAAAAATAATAGTCATACCGTGGTACATTATATTATAATAACAATTATTTTATTATCCTGGTGACGCTTGGGTACAAGCGTAACTAGTTGGCATAAATTAGAATAATCATACCGTGGTATATAATATTATATTAACAGCTATTATATTGCCCTGATCGTGTTTGGGTACAAGCACAACTATACGTAGAAGGCATCAATTATAATAATAATACCGTGGTATATTATATTTTAATAACAGCTATTATATTGCCCTAGTAATGCTTGGGTACAAGCGCTTAGTTGGCATCAATTATAATAACCATGCCGTTATTAAATACAAAGTATTTTTTTATTTTATATATATAAGTTTAAAATGTCTAACTACAAAGTGAGTGCTTTATATGGAAAAAAGGAAAAAATAACTGAATACATATTTTGTGACAAATAACTAATTATTTTTTACTAGAAAGCTGTCTAGAAACCTTTATTTTTGCCTACGCATCAAAATTTGGTCAAAATGTGACACAATATTAACATTCGCAAAATATTTATCGCATAATGCTATGTGTTATTGTGAAAACAAAATTCTTATAAAATAATGATGTAAAAATTTACAAAGAAAATAACAAAGGCAAGGCTTTTCTTAGTACCTTCAATAACTCAGTTACTCTACACTGATTACTGCAGAAATAAAGTATAGTAAGTTACATCAGATATTCACCTGCTAATTAAATGCTATACAAACTGTTACCCAACTCCTAGGTTGGCTTAACTCATCCGCGGCGCCTTGGATAAAGATCTCTCCTTTCTCCCGTTACTAGTTACTGCTGGCTTATGCAGGCTAGAGTTTCTGAAGGATAATTCAAGAATTAATATAGCTCCCCGTGTAAATAGCCTTAGCCTCAACTTGACCTTGTAGAAAACACAATATTTTAGTAAACAATGCTGCAATATCAAGTTTTCAAACTAAAACCGTTCAAAAAAAAAAAAAAAAAACCATCACGCCGTTTCCCCGCAGGGGTAGGCAGAGAGAATGGACCGCCACACTACTCTATCCTGGCTCACCTCTCTAGCTTCCTCCACATTCATACATCGAGTCATACACGCACGTCGATTCTTCCGGCTTCTGACATGACCAACTTTTAATATTTGATTAATTTGGTCATGCCATGTTTTCCTCGGTCTACCTCGACTCCTTACTCCATTTACATTGTTAACGTATACTTTTTTAACCATTCTTTCTTCACCCATGCGCTCCATATGTCCGAACCAACGAAGCGAACCTTTCATAATTTTGTTCATAATACCTTCTTTCGCTCTACACTCCTTCCTAATATCAGCATTTGAGATTCTGTCGTACATCGTTCTACCGCACATACGTCTTAGGGACCTCATCTCTATCGCATTTATTCTGCTCTCATCTTTCTTCTGCCAGTTCCATGCTTCGCTTCCATACATAAGGGTTGGAACCAGAACTCCATTGTGAACGGCCATTTTCGCTTTCATTGATAAATTCTTGTTTCCAAAAACTACTTTTAAAGCTCCATTCACTTTGTTACCCGCACCAACCCTTCTTTCAATATCACTGTCCGTTCGGCCATCCGCTGTGAACATGCTACCTAAATACACAAATTCGCTCACCTGTTCCAAGTTCTCTTCATTTACACTTATATTACAAACTGTCATTTGCTCTTCCCTTTCAAAAACTAACACCTTTGACTTTCCGACATTCTAAAACCGTTCATTCCAACAATAAAATGGATATTATAATTAATACGAGTATTTGTGTGCTGAGATTGGTTCCACTAGCGACAAATATATGGTGCTTTTTTTTAGAGGTATACAATCTTCTTCTTCCTAGCCTTCCCTCCACTGCTGGATGTAGGCCTCTTCCATCTGTCTCAATTTTTCTTTGTCCTGTGCCGCTTCAATCCATTTTTTCCCGGCGACCACAACAATATCGTCGGCCCATCTCTTCTATGGCCGACCGACACCCCTTTTGTTTCCCCATGGCCTCCACTTTAAGACTTTGGGAGTCTATCTTGAACTTGGCTGTCTGGCTACGTGTCCTGCCCATTGCCATTTCAATTTTGTGATCCGATCCATGATATCGGCGACTTTTGTTCGGCGTCTGATTTCTGTATTTGTAATTCTATCACTCAGAACAACATTTGTCGCTCCGTGGATATACAATACATATTCAAAATGAAAAAAAAAACACATTAAAATAATGGTAATGTCTATGATATTGGCTTTATTTAATAGATAATTTTATGCCATTATTGTTTAAATACGATTTCGGGTATATGAGCGCCACGGCTAGGTCGAATGAAGCGCAATCGTGAAATCCAATTTTCGACAACTGTCGTCTTTGTGGATGCGTATTATCGACAGAGTATACGTCGTGCGAAAACGATCCATGGTCTTCCGAATAACTTGCTCGGATGGACAATTATGTCGACCGTAAAATGGACGTAGTGCACGATAAGTTTGGCGAACCGAACCATGATTTTCAAAAAATATATATTCATGGTAAAATGGCAAAATGTATTGACTACAAATCAACTGTCAACTGTCAAATTGACAGTCTCTAGAAACAATGTTGCTAGTTTAAAAACCAAACCTCTAAAAAAAAACACCTTATAATAATAATAATATTATTTGATTTTTTTTCAAAAGAGTACTCTAGTCTAGAATTTTGAAGAAAATATTTTTTTTCTTGCGTATTCTTAAAGGTTACATCTTTAAGAATATAATTTCAAGAGGAAATTTCGAAATTCCAATAATTTACAGAATGATAGCTATTTTAGTGACGCAACTAAGCCCGACACGCCAGAGCAATCCCTCCAAAGAAGCTAGAACTGGTCGTAAAATTAGAATGAACTTCCAAAGTATATATATTTTAAAGTAGAAGAAGGCACACTATTAACCAGAAATCGCCTTTTAAGAAAATGTTACTATAACGTCACATTATATGAGTTACTGCTGCGGCTGCCTGAAACTTTTGCTCAAATCTTTAAGCCTGTTTTTCCAAAAACTACTTTTTTCAACATGGTTTACATGATATCTCAAGTTCTATTTTACCGATTTACTTCAAATTTTGTGCAAAATTTCAATAGTTACTAATTATGCATATTTTTTAAAATTTTATTTCATTAACCAGAAGGGCTGTGATTGTCAACCATAACATCCCTTTTTTACCCTCCACTTTACCAGCATATAGCATTTTTAATTTAATTTTTTTTATGTATGTAGCTTTAAATTATCAATCTTCTGAAAATATGAATGGTAATTCTACGGATTCGTTGGCGGCAAAGTCTATTAAACTGGTTTCGCTCCCGCCGGAGCACAGTGAGCTGAAAATGAAGCTCCATAGACGTCGCTCAAAAATCAAGTACCTAATTTTGAAAAAAAATATGCCACGTATTTCTTTACTAAATAGCAATATTTTATGTCAAGTAACTTTTTTTGATAAAGCGATTATTTAATAAGTTATTTTTTATGTATGGAGATAAACAGTTTTATTTTTTTTCCTTATTTTTAAGATTTCTTGCTTTCTGTATCATAAAATGCATCATATAAGCTATATATTATCACTAAAGCTTGAATTTCGCAAACCTTCGGAACATTGACATTTTCAACTTTAAAAATAAAAAATATATATTTTAGGCACACACGTTATTAAAATAGTACTAACTGCAATTTTATGTCCTATGCCCATGGAATATCAAAACACAGCGAACAGAATTTTAAATCTACGCCACGCTACAACGCGATTTGCGTTGAATGTAATTTGCGCGTGCTTAAACACAGAATTCGACATCTGCACCATCTACGGTTAACAAACATAACTCTGAATTATCCTCAGGTCAATTATTCATGAACTTCCCAGAAGGTTTGAACGACCACCTACCGGATCCAATTGTGAATCCAAACCATCCAGGGACCCACTTAAATAAACTTTGAAAAATCATCAAAATCGGTCACGCCGTTTAGGAGGAGCTCAACTACATAAACCCGTACAGACGAATTATATATATAAAGATATTCTACTAGTGTCGCATTCTACCGGTGTGATGTCACAACTTTATACATTCATGTGTAGTTCACTACGTGTTCTTTTTTTGAATCAATACGATTGTGTGTTTACTCTCGAAACACGTGATGAAAACAATTTCGCTGTAGTGACACCATTTTCCGCATTTCCTATATTCAAACTGTTTTCTTCTATCACGTAGACGTAAAAAAAGTGTGCCCATTCGATAGTTGTTTTTATATTTCACTTTGACCTTTCTCTTATCTCTGTCACATGATTTATTATAGAATTGGGGTAGGTGCTCGATAGAGGGAGATTAAAGTTCTAGGAAATAGCTTAAAGTTCCGATTATTTCAGATATATGATAACCGAAATTAATTATAATCTTTAGAAACAAAATGAGTGTTCCTAAAACGAATATTGTGTAAATACAAGTACAGATAAAAACCTAACTAGAAGGGGGAGTAAGGGGGATCCTATTGACTCTTCGAGCGGTGCATGGCATCACCATGCTACGCTGGAGGATTGATCTGATCCCAAGTACCTATCCACACCTCCTCGACTTTGGTCTCCCCTGGAAACTATGCGAAATGTTAGTGATCGAGTTTGAATAACCTCGGTGGATAATATTGATGCATAAGCTAACGTGGAAGGACACCTCGCTAACCCGTCTGGTAAGCGTGGCGTTGTAATGCCAACCACCCCCCGTATGACATGTCATACATGGAGAAGTATGGGGGAGGCCTGTGTCCAGCAGTGGACGACAACGGCTGTTAAAGAAGAAGAAGAAAGAAGAAGGAGTAAATAGAGAGGGTGGACCGCCACACTGTTTTATATTATTCTCACGCCCGCACAACTTTTATACATAATTGATACAAAAGAAAAAACATCTTTTTTTTTTTTAAGAAATTTTAGTATAAAATATTTATGTTATTTGAAATTTCTTAATTTCACTGGAAATAATGAAAATAAAATAAATTATGTTTAAAAATAAAAAAAGTTTGTTATAAATATCACAATTGATTATATTATCGTAAACCTTCGTGGCCGAGTGGCTAGTGCTTTGACTGCCACCCCGGAGGTCCCAGGTTCGATTCCCAGATGGCAATTTGATTGTCACACTGTCGTTGGTCTGGTGCAGAATTCATGTGACAATAAAATGGCGATAGATTAGCTACCTATCACATGTCACGAGAATCAATATGATAACTATACCCTTTACATTTTAATGATGTAAAAAGCGATTTACAAAATAATAATAATAATTTTCTCGCGACAGCTGTTTCGCTAACCGATGTAAGCATCGTCATGACGCGTCAGGTCTTACAATCAAGATTTGATTGTAAGACCTGATGATGCTAACATGATGATGAGACTACTTTCTGATGATAAGACCTGATTATGATAACTACTTTCGCAAATTCAACTTTCGCATACATTTTCAGGATCAATTAAGTGCGAAAGTCAAAGGCCGCCTGTATCATATTGCACTTTTGCGTTGCGTACCATAGACTCAGGTCGTTAACATTCATACATGTTGGGGTGTTATTATGAATTGTTTCCACCTACCGAGAAACGAGACTTTTAAGGGGTAAAGTGTTTTATTTAAGAAGTACCTATAATATGATGATATGTATCCGTCGCCAAAACAAAATGTCTAACAGTATCCAGACAGCCTCTCAGATGCATACTGGTTGAAGACGATAAACCCATAGAACAGGTAATGAAGTTCAGATATCCTTGGTGTGGAGATATCTACAATAGTTGCAGCGATCTGTATAATGAAGTTAATAAAACACACTGATAAAACAGCAGTTATCTCCGGATGCCTGAGGGACACTGTCTGGGACAATAAGCATATGCTAGCGGAAAGCAAAGTTAGAATTTATAAAACATGCGTCAGGCCCATAATGACTTACGGAATCGAAGCAAGAGCAGACACTGTCAGAACCAAACATCTCTAACGAATAGCATAAATGAGAACTTTGCGATCTATTGTGGGGAGAACCCTTAGATATAGGATACCCAATGACGAAATTCGCAGCAAAATTTAGTAGGCAAAGAAGACGATTCTGGAGGGACCACATCAAGAGAATGGATCCAGCAAGAATTCCTGAGATCGTGATGCACGAGATTCCAGATGGCCGTCAAGCACCAGGACGACCACCAAAGAGATGGAGAGAAGGCTGCTCGTCTTCATTACAGGAAGAAAATTGATATCCTGCATAAACAGATCGCAAGATCGCAAGAAGTGCAATCAGAAGAGGAAGAAGTGTTTTATTTGTTTATACACAGGCACGTTATTAACACCGTGTGTAAACAAACGGGTTTTAATTAAAAAACGCAGTATCAAAAAATTTTAAATGAGGTTTTTATCTTTCTGATTGAATGCTTAAATCTATACGTGTAAGCGGTGCTTATCAATGCATTTAATAAATGATGCAATGGAAGTATAATGCTGTTATAATAGATAGCAAAAGCCGACATAATCCAGATTATCTGAAACGTTAATACAACATCAAGAAGTACTCGCCATATTAACAAAACTGAACGATTATTTTCACTACCAAACTTTCGCATAAAAAATATTGAAATGATTTTACTGAAATCTCTTGATGGAAGTTCATTTTAAATAATAATTAAATAAAACGATGTTTTTTAATTACTTCCACTTTTGTCTTTATTTAGACAGCGACCGGTTTCGCCAGGCTCGCTGGCATCGACAGACTGGTCATTGACTGGTACACCAGTCTGGTACACCAGTCTGTCGATGCCAGCGAGCCTGGCGAAACCGGTCGCTGTCTAAATAAAGACAAAAGTGGAAGTAGTTAAAAAACATCGTTTTATTTAATTATTATTTAAAAAATATTGTGTTGAATTTTCGCTGTATACTCTACTTATCTAATTAAAACGAATGAAAAGATCTGTTTTCTAGAAGTTTTATGATAGTTTATGAGAATGCCATGTTTCATCTTTATAAGGTATTATCAAATGTCAGTGATTGATCATGATCGTCATGATGGCAGATGAATGTGTACCTTGGTCATCTGTTGGATTTCGGAAGAGGGGTCAAGTCAAGGAGATTGATAGGAGAATACAGCTCGGTTGGTCTGCATTCGGAAGGCTAGGCAACATCTTCAAGTCGGACATGCCATAAAATTTAAAAACAACCGGCCGTACTGGAGGGTGTTCGGCTTTTTGTCCCCGATAGATATCTCCGACAGCGACAGCACAGATTGTTTTACCTACCGGCCGCCAGAACCAATCTGCCTCTGGTGACACCGGTGGGAAGAGATACCCAACAGCTTGGGTATAACAAAAGATCTATGTTGGGTATCTCGCTTAGAGACCATATACCCAACGTGGAGATTAGAAGACGCACCAGGGTACCGATGTAGGGATACGCATTACGAGGATGAAATGGCAGTGGGCTGGTCATGTGTGTCGATGGGATGATGGAAGATGGAGCCAGAGGGTTACTGAGTGGAGGCCAAGGTTGGGCCGGAGAAGTGTCGGAAGACAGCCAACCATTATATACCATTATATAATATTGTGCGGACGGCGGGAAGAGGCTGGAGAACACTCGCGAGAGACCGAGAGAGATGGCGTGGGGGTGGATAGGCTTACGTCCAGCAGTGGATGGAGACAAGCTGAAAAAGATCAAATGTCGGTCTGCCTTAGAAAGGCGAAACATGTATAATAATTCCCAAAACTATCATAAAACTTCCAGAATTCAGATGTTTACATTTGTATTAATTATTTTGTATGGAGTTGAAGGAAGATTCAAATATCTGTAAAAACTCGTTTAGTTCTATTCAAAGAAAAGGAAAAATAAGAAAGAAAAACCTAAACTGCTTATTGGGTGAACTACCTAAATACTTGTTGTTATGAAAAGGCTTAGATATCCCAATTAATATTACCCGTATTTATTTAAAATGTTCTGTAGTGAATCACACATCAATAAGGAATATGATTGTATTGCAAAAAAAGCAAATTACAAAGCAAAAAGAGTGTTGTGATTGGATATTGATTTCTCTATTCACAGCTTGTCGCCCGGTCCTGTCATCAAAGTGTTTTGTATTTTCCTAGTTCATATTACGAGTCGTACCACAACGTTTGGCGCCATTTTGTCCATAGAGGTCTATAGGTAAGTATTATTAGTAATTTGTATTGTATGTATAACAAAAATGTTACCTGTGTTACATTAACCTTACCATGTACAATACCTGTAGATGAAAAAACTCTACACGATTACCTAATAGAAACATTATTATATCATAATATGATTTTGCCAAGGTAATATAACACAGAAGGTCCTGGATTCGATTCCCGGCGATGGCAGTATGATTGTCACAATATCACTGCCTGGTGTTTCTACACCAGGCATTCATACACCGGGCACTCGGGGTCCCTCAATTTTCCCCTCTAATATTTGTTGGAGAAGGTGGTACTTTTCCCCACGCAGTATATGACCCAGATATGAAATATTCTGAACATTGATAGTTGATAACAGTTTCCTGTCAACTCTAGCTCGCCTCAGGACTTCGGTAACCATGTCTGTCCAGGGAATTCTAAGCATTCGGCGATAGAGACACATTTCAAATGCTTTCAGTCTGTTCATTGAGTTGACTTTAAGGTCCACCTTTCGCATTATGCAATAAAACAGACCATGCATTTGATCATTCTCTGGCGGAATTTAAGTTTTATTCACGACTTTTTTTTTTAAATAAACACATCTTTTTTTTTACAAATATGAGTTAAGCTTCGAAACATGTTGAGAAAAATAATGTCAAAAGTGGAAAAAATTTGTTGTAATTCATAAAATATTAGTTTTTTTGTATATTTATTAATCTAAAATCTCTAACCACAAAATGAGTGCTTCAAGAGAGAAAATATCTATGAGATAATAAAATAAATGCAATAGAAATGAGATCTCTTAGACGAAAGTGTGTAAAAAAAGGGTAGATAAAGTGCGAATGAAAGGATCATTAAGAATGAATGAAGAAAGACTGGTAAAGAAACTAACTAACTAACTAACCACCACGCCGTCTCCCCGAAAGGGTAGCAGAAAAAATGGACTGTCACACTTTAACTGATGCGGCACTCCATCTTTCTCTTTTCGCCCCGCGGGAGACGCGGTGTGATGGGTTGCGAACCTCATTGTCACCAATAGGCATCTCCCGCGCACACTTTGATAGTCCGACATCCACAATATAAATCTAAAACAAATAATATAAAATACCATGACATTAAATAAAATAACAAAATAAAAATAATTTAACACAAAATGTTGTTTTTAGATGGTGCACATATTGTCTTGTTTTGTGCACATATTTATTCCAATGACAATTTGAATAATTTATTCAATATTAAATTTCTGGTAAAGAAAGTATATGTTAACTATGTAGACGGAATTAGAAAAGACCGATGAAAACTAAACCGATGAAAAAAAAACTAATATTGAATGTCGGGCACGCGAGGAGTCGGAGAAATCGACCTGCGTGCATGACACGATGTATGAATGTTATGGGAGCGAAATAACAGTGTGGCGGTCCATTATTTCTGCCCACCCCTTCGGAGAAACGTCGCGATGGTTAGTTAGTTATTTAGTTTTTATTGAGAGATTTTCATACCACAGATATTATTCTAGACATTTGGAAGAAAGACGGCGTGATGATTCTAGACACACTGGTGGAAGCTTAAGTGATTTTTCTTACATGCTAAAACACTAAACAAGACAAGGCACCGTTAAAAATACGTACAATACAGTATTATCCCAGAACATTCAATTAAGGAAGGTAAATTTCTAAGAGAGTGAATAGTTTATTTTCGTCTGTGAGAGAGCAGAGTTAATTATGTTTGTAAACCTACGAGTATTTGGTAGACAAAGTAGGCATAAGATCTTTAAAATCGAGGGTATTTAAGATGATGGTATATAAAAGAAAGCGTTAAATACATTTTAGGCGGGATCTTAATAATGATATCTTTAAAAAAAATATCGATCAAGACCGGAAAAATACCGGAAAATACCGATCAACCTGAAACGAAAAGTCTATGAAGCCTGCGTTCTGCCAGTTGGTACTTATGGTCTTGAAACTGTTACATTGTCCAAACAAAGTGCCGAGAAACTAGGAGAGATCCAAAGAGCCATGGAAAGACCCATGTTAGGAATAAGCCTAAAAGACAGAGTCAGAAACGATACGGTGAGAGAAAAAACAAAGGTCACTGACATCATCCACCGGGTGGCGACTCTAAAATGGCAAAGGGCAGGTCACGTAGCCAGAAGCTCAGATGAAAAGTGGACAAAAAGACTGCTGACTTGGAGACCATGGACGGCAAAGAGAAGTGCAGGGCGACCGCAACTACGGTGGAAGGATGATCTGAACAGACACGTCGGAATAACATGGATGCAGTCTGCACAGGACATAGTGACATGGAAGCGAATGGAAGAGGCCTTTGTCCAGGAGTGGACGGGAATAGGCTGACGAAGAAGAAGATGATCGATCAAGAGCTGCTGACTAACATAATATTTCTTGCGCTGTCCTCCGCAAGAGATATAAGGAAAACCTGCATACTGCAGTAAAGAATGTAGACAGACAAATGGACTGGGAGCAGTTGGCAACTGATAGGGCGAAGTGGAGAAGAGTCGTCGCTTTGCGCCAGAGGCCGAAGAGAGGGAGAGGACGGGGTCCAGCCGTGGGGCAGAATATCCCTGTCCGGAGTGGGACAAAGTCTGTCATTCTTGACTATATGGCCACATCAGGTGGCACAGAAGACCTACTTAAATATTTTTGTGTTCCGTATTCCCACAGGCAATGGGCATTATTATTATTATTATTATATCTTACACCAAAAGATCCAAGGTACACTTTACTTTGAAGTGGATTAGTTTTTTAATCGGGTGATCTAGGGGTCAGATAACTAATTTACCATCACGCCATTTCCACGAAGCGGTAGGTAGAAATAATGGGTCATCACACTCTTCTTTCCTGACATCTCGCTTTCTCAAAATTCATACATTGTGCCATGCACCCATTCTCATCGTTAACGCAAATTTTATTTAACCGTCGCGTTGCCATGTGGTCAATTGAGTTTCCACTGCCAATTTAAAGTTGATTTTCTTAAAACCTATGGACCCTAATATTATAAAAAAATTGTAATCCTCCATTGAAGTGTTCTCAATATTTCGTAATAAAAAAAAAGCAAAAAATTACTTCCTTCATCCCAAAAAAAAATATTTTCTAAGACTGCCCTCACCTTCATTCGTGTTAAGGTAGAATTTGTTTTGCTAATATTTACAACTTTATCAAAAGTGACAAATACTTACTCGCTGTTTTGAACATATTATAAATTATATCTTTGACCTTTTCAATAGGTACGTAATGATACCGACTGGATGAAAACGCACCACGTAACTTAATAATATCAGAACTGTGAAAATATTAACACTTTACCAAAAGGGACAAATATTAATACGTACTCGTTGTCTTGAACGTACTATACATTTTGCCTAGGTGCCTTTATCTTCGCCCCGCCGGCCCGGCGTGCATACAAGTTTCGACCCGACCGGCAGACGATGTTTAGTCGACCGTATGCTATGACGCATTACATATCAGAAATCGCATGGTTCCAGAAAAAAATTAATAATGATATGTTTTTCAAATAATCCATGTATGTTATAGATATCGATCTATTCCTAATGAAATTCCCTACAAGATGACATAAATTAAATTTTGATTCATCTAGTCATATGCTTGATATTTAGATAAAGTTAGCGGTAAACTGAACTTACCACATGGGAGCAAGCGTTTTGTTTTGAACACGGTACGTTAAGGGTTAACCATTACAGGCACTTATTCTTTCAATATGTCCTATCAAACTATCTTAATGAACTAATTGTTTTGTTCATAATGTTTTCCTTTGCACATATATTTTTCTTCTTGGTTTAGGCCTTTTGGGCTGTTATTTTCAGCTCAAGTTCCTTCTTGAGAAGCGGACTGGTCCTTCAGACTTTTTGGAGGTCGTCCCTAATGTTTGCTTCCTTGAGGTATACTATCCCTTGCTGTTTTTACTTTCGATTCTGCCATTCTGATCACATGTTCATTCCAAAACCTTCTTCCTTGCCTTCTCCATCTTACAACATCCTGGACTTATTATCCTATTACACATAACCTATGGATACCCTTGTTCAATATTCTGCCGTGAAGGGTTTAACCAGCAATGCTTCTGAATCTTCATTTCGCTACTTCAAAAGAAGCTTTTGGTTGTGTCAGTGCCATAATTCGCACACTATTCACTTTTTAAATTAGCAATTGACAATCTATCATATAAAGATTTATCACACATTCGGCTTAGAGATCTTATTTGAACCTTATTTATCATCCTTTCATCCTGTTTCTGTAAGTTACATTCTTCACTTAAATACTTAAAATGACAGATCTTTGCATTTGATTTTAAAATACTCATATATTTATATATTTTGAATCTGAAACTAATTAAAACAAAAACTTTACATGCGACTAATCCTGGATAAGAAGATACGGCTAATTACTTTCATCATCTCTCATCTCAATACTTTTCAGCACACAGCTTACGAATGACCTAGATGTCGTTTAATCTCTAGTTTTCCACCCTCTTTCAGAATCCTGGGGAGATATTTCCGTAATAGTCCCGCTTCTGTGACCATAATTCTTCACTGGGAAAATAGTTTTCCCATTTCCATAAGTTTTTTAAATCGCTTTTAGTTTTCTATTCCACGCTTTTCAGTTTTGAGAAGAAAAATTCACTTCCAGTAGTTAAATTACAGTTAAATATATTAATAAATGTAATAAAAAAAACATTGTCACAACATTATTAAAATTATTATTTTGTTGGAAAATATCAATGAACGCAAAAACGGCCGTTCACAATGGAGTTCTGGTCACATCCCTAATGTATGGAAGCGAAGCATGGAACTGGCAGAAGAAAGATTCTTCTTCTTCTTCTTCTTCAGCCGTCTCTCCACTGCTGGATGTAGGCCTCTTCTAATTTCTTCCATTTTTCTCTTCTTTGGGCTTCTCTTATCCACCTGCTACCCGCGACAGGGACAATATCATCGGCCCAACGTTTCTGAGGCCGGCCTATTCTTCTTTTCATGTCCCATGGTCTCCATCCTAGGACTCTGGGTGCCCATCTGTCTGTTCCCTGTCTGGCAACATGACCTGCCCATTGCCACTTTAGCCTGGCAATACGATCCACCACGTCGACAACCTTTGTCCGGCGTCTGATTTCTTCATTTCTGATTCTATCTCTCAGACTTATGTCTAACATTTGTCTCTCCATAGATCGCTGTGTACATTTTAATTTATATATGGTCCTCGCAGTTAAGGTGGTAGTTTCCAGACCATATGTAAGCACAGGGAGGATACATGTTTCAAACACTTTTCTTTTTAAATTCATGGGAATATCCTTGTTTTTAAGGATATGATTGAGTTTCTCAAAGGCTGCCCAACCTAGTCCAATTCTTCTGGGTACTTCCGCTGTCTGATTTTCCTTCCCTAATTTGATCTTATGTCCATATACTCTTCAACAGGTTCCATTTTCTTATTATCGATTGTGATACTGCTGTTGGATGGACTCATGATTTTGGTTTTATTTATGTTCATCTGTAGACCAACTTTCAGGGAGGCATCGTGGAGCTCTTTTATCATGGTATGAAGTTCTTCCAGATCATCACTGATGAGTACTATGTCATCTGCGAAGCGGAGGTGACTCAGATATGTAGATATATGATATGTATAATAGAAAGATTAGAGCAGAATAAATGCGGTAGAACGATATACGACAGAATCTCAAATGCCACTATAAGAAAATAATGTAGAGCGGAAGAAGGTATTATGAACAAAATTATGAAAGGATCGCTGCGATGATTCGGACATATGGAACGCATGGATGAAGAAAGAATGGTTTAGAAAGTATACGTTAATGATGTAAATGGAGTACGGAGTCGAGGCAGACCGAGGAAAACATGGCATGATCAAATTAACCAAATTTTATAGGTTGGTCATGTTAGAAGTCTGAGGAACCGACGTGCGTGTATGAATCGTTGTATTAAAGTGGAGGAAGCTAGAGAGGTTTGCCAGGATAGAGTAGTGTGGCGGTCCATTCTCTGCCTACCCCTATGGGGAAACGGCGTGATGGTTTGTTTGTTTGTATATTAATAAAAAAAACATTGTCACAACATTATTATTATTATGATTTTGCTGAATAGCTCTTCACAACATTACAGCGCGAGCCAAATCAATGTAAAGGGTACAGCTATCATATTGATTCTCATGACATGTAATAGGTAGCTGCTCTATCGCCATTTTATTGTCACGTAAATTCATCACATGGAGCAAAGACAGTGCAAGAATTACACTGTCATCGCCGGGAATCGAACCTGAGACCTTCGGTGTGATCTCTGTCACAAATATCGTCAACATTGTGTGTAACGCAATCATTCTTCCCAAATATATTACTGTAGTACCATATTGTATTTTACTAATAAATTGGATATCAAAAGATAAACAATTTTTCAAAACGAATAAATGAGAATAAAATTTTGTAAAAGTAAGGAGGTACACATGCCATGTTTAGAGTGAAGTTTTATTTCGTATTGATAAAATGGTCAGTGGCCACACATCGCAAAAATTCTTAAGGGGTGACCATTAATGCGGTGAGGGTGTAATGCGGTGACCATTATAACTTCTTACAGGTTCATCTTAAATCATTTAAAAAAAAAATTAATAGTTAATCTAGCATCGAAGGATTTTTTTATTTTTAAAAACTTATATTTTTTATAAACAATCAAACTATTGCATTTTTCCTTGAAAATCTGTGAGCAAATTATCAGAGGCCGGCATTTTGTTTATTTAAAAAAAAAACTTCGATCCGGCACTAGATTAACTATTAATTTTTATTTTTATTTTGAATGATTTTAGATAAACATGTAAAAAGTTATAAAGGTTCGGAAAGCATCACTAATGGAACAGGGTCCAACAAATATGGCGGTAACTTCAAAATTCGATTTTTCAAATTTCGGTCAAATCAAGTTAAAACATAATATAATAAACTTATTGAAAGTTAAGGCATTAACACTGTGGAATTCCATAGTAATATACTTTGGGAATTAAAAAAATGTTGTTTAATCCACTATTTTTAATAAAAAATATTAATTATAATAATAAATAATACACAAAAATATAACAAAAACTAAAGAACTTTCGCATTGTGTTAAAAAGATGTTCTGCTTAATGCTTAATAAACATAAATCTCCATTGATGGCGTTAGTATATGGATTATATATAGAGTAATCTTAAAAAGATTAACATATGTAATCAATCTTCATAGATGGCACATTAAAACTGACATGTGAAATCTGGCATAGGACTTTAACATATATACAACTTCCAAAAAATTGTCAGACATGGTCATAAAGAAAGATGGAATAGCGAATGTTGTAATTACATAAAGCGTGCGCTTAACCCAACCAATGACAGGTCATAAGTCCTGTAAACACCTTGATCAACCATATTCAGTTTCCGATTTGCATCTTCGTCTCTATTGAGATACAATTAAATCATGAAAGAAAGACTAATTAGTCTGAGAAGGCAGTGCTCTCCAATTACAAAGGTCGAGAAGGCAGTGCTCTCCAATTACAGAGGTACTCTCCGGCCAGTTTCAGGGGTCGAGAAGGCATTGCTCACAAATTACAGAGGTTAGGGCCAGAACGTTGAGATCAATTAAACATTAAATTAAAAAGGTTTTAGTGCTCCAAGGGGATGGGACCGGAACTTTTCGGCCAATTATAGAGTTTTGCCAATTAACCAAGTTCCAATTATCCAGGTCCTACTGTATATTAATAAAAATATTGACATAAATCCTAAAAATCATGATAAAGTAGGCCATTCATGATATAAACGTCTTTGCCAGAATGACACAGAATTGTCGGAGACAGTTTTTCGTAAACTTATATTTAACGACGATAGATGGCAATTATTACATTTATCATAACTAGTTGAAATTATTTAAATTTAATTTTAATTCTTAAAGTGCGCTTAAAGTTGTCATCGCAAACAAAGACCTATCCACAAAAGCTAGAATGGCAGTGCACAATGGTGTTCTTCTACCGATGTGTGTATGGAAGCGAAACATGGAACTGGCAAAAGAAGGATGAAAGTAGAATAAATGCAGTAGAAATGAGATCTCTTAGACGAATGTGTGGATACTCTGTGTATGATAGAGTGTCGAATGAAAATATAAGAAGTGAATGCGGTGCGAATGATGGTGTCATGAACAAAATAATGAAAGGATCATTAAGATAGTTTGGACAATAGAAAAAAAATGAATGAAGAAAGAATGGTAAAAAAATTATATGTTAATGATGTAAATGGAACCAGAAATAGAGGAAGACCGAGGAAAACGTGGCACGATCAAATAAATCAAATATTGAATGTCGGCCATGTGAGGAGTCAGAGAAATCGACGTGCGTGCATGATACGATGTATGAATGTTGAGGAAGCGAGAGAAATATGTCAGGAAAGAAAAGTGTGGCAGTTCGTTATTTCTGCCTACCCCTTCGGAGAGACGGCGTGATGGTTAGTTAGTTAGTTAATTTTAATTCTTAATTTGAATAAGTAGGTACTTCGACATGTTTAATTTTTTTAATATTCTGGTATCTTTGATTGATTTTCTAGTTATCTCATATAGGTATACGAGTATCAGCTACACAGTATTTTAATTCCATCCTTTTTCTGTCAGCTTTAGATAAGCACGAACCCTATCGCATTCTCTTGCCATTTACTTATACGTGGAATACTGAGATTGGGAGTGGATAGGTTCTGTTTATTATGTATACTTATGTTATATGAACTAATTGGCTGTGCCATTGTTAGATTACAAAATTGATGCTGTGTACTCTGCCCTGTCCGAGTAAACTCCGGCGTATTCAGCATCCCGACACGAGTTAATATTATGTACAGTAAACAAAAGCCTGTAATCCGCAATGCGGGAAGGTAAGTACTTATCTTTATACAAAGTTATTGATTACGAAAATAAATTTTAAGACACACAAAATAATCTCAATATTCCATAGATATTTAAAACAAAATGGGGAATGACATGTTTCGACATTTGATAATGCCTTAGCAAGACGATACATACCATTCCCATAAAATATAATACATACATGATTTTTATTGTTTAAAGCATTTATCAAATAATTATTCAGTAATTAACTAATAATATTTTAAGTTGTCCATTGTTTTGACCGAATACCATGATACTTCAAAATTATTACTGATAAAATTTAAAACACTGTTATAATATCACAATTTTTTTTATTCACTGAGATCGTCGTGACAGCTGTTTCGCCAACCGATGTTGGCATCATCAGGTGTTACAATAGTTTATTGTAACAATTTATTGTAATAGTTTATTGTAACAGTTTATTAGGACTCAGATTGCAACAGTGTCACCAGTCTGTCGATGCCAGCCTGGCGAAACCGGTCGCTGTCGTAATAAAGACAAAAGTGGAAGTAAATAGTTTAAATACATCGTTTTACTTAATTATTATTTAAATTAGTTGTACTCTAACGATTTTTTTATGAATTAAAACACATTTTTTCCACTTTTGAGTTTATTTTTCTCGACATGTTTCGAAGGCTTTACACCTACATCATCGGGAGAACGATATAAACTCGTTTTTACGATAATAAAGGTGTAATGCCTTCGAATCATGTCAAGAAAAATAAACTCAAAAGTGGAAAAAAGAGTGCTTTAATTCTTAAAAAAAACATGATTTTGGAATTCCACAACGTTAAGTTTACCCTTAATTAATTTGCAATCTGTAATTTTGATAACTAATTGACCATCACGCCGTTTCCTCGAGTGTGAACACATCCTTTTAAATAACTAACTAAAGATCACGCCGTTTTCATAATTTATAATATAATATCAATTAATAATTTATAAATTTGATCATGTCATGCTTCCCTCGGTCGTCTTCTCCTTCTTATTCCACTAATACTGCCTGAACACATATTTAATAAATAAAAATTCTCTCATACATTCGTTCCATACGTTCAAACCATTTCAACGACAATTTTTCAAATTTACTTATAATAAAAACATCTGCCATAAATCGATTCGTTTGAAAAAATCATCTTAATGGTGCTTTTTCTCTTATTGAAACAACAATATTAAAAGTATTGTAATATAGTTTCTGGATGACAGCATTATTATTTCAATCGTTGAATTTCACATTTTTAATAAAAAAAAATTAAAACCAGATATTTTCATATGTTTACGTATTATTCAGAGGGCTGTATTTTTTACGACTAATGTATGAATTATTTATGTTTTATCAGAGGTTTTGAACGTGATTTTTATTATTCATGTTTATTAAACCCACCCCTTGGTAATGCAAAGAGGAATGTGTTGGTAAAAGAAACTCAGATTCCAGGATTTTAAAGATAAAAACATAAACAAGATTACTTACTAACTAAACCAATGAAAAACTTACGACAATACCATATCTATCCATAGGGCAGACAGAGAAGATGGACCGCCACACTGGTCTGTCTTGACAAACCTCACGAATTTTCTCTACATTTATATTGTACATCGTAACACACGTACATTGAATCATCTAAGATTTGCCGACGATATAGTTATAATTAGTAACAGTCCCGAGGAATTAGCAAAAATGCTTCAAGAGCTGAACGAGGTCGCCAAAACAGTAGGGTTATGTATGAACTTAGCCAAAACAAAAGTAATGGACACAAAACTTTAAGGTCGAGGTTGATGGCAGAATTATTGAAAAAGTTCATGAACCTGGGACATTGTATCCGATTAGATAAAGAAAATCAGATGGCAGAACTAAAACGAAGAATCAGACTAAGTTCGGCTGCCTTTGGGAAACTGGGATACATATTAAAAAATAAAATAAAATACACATCAACTTTAAGAGGAAAGTGTATAAAGCTTGTGTTCTGCCATTAAGTACATATGGTCTTGAAACTGCCACTCTGACCAATCACAGTGCAGAGTCATGCAGCGAGCGATGGAGAGAGCCATGCTAGGCCTGTCCCTTAGAGATAGAGTCAGGAACGAAACGGTGAGGGATAAAACAAGAGTCACAGACGTGATCCACCGAGTGACGACTTTAAAATGGAAATGAAAGAGAAGAAGAGTTGGAAGACCACAAATGAGATGAAGGGATGACCTGGAACGATACGCTGGGGTGCTAGGACTGCGCAGGAGAAATCGACATGGAGGGACATGGAGGAGGCTTTCGTCCAAGAGTGGACGGCGATGAGCTGAAGAGGAAGAACACACGCGCTTAATTGAATATATTTTTAAATAACATTGTATTTTTAAATCACTATATTGCAATTGTTACAAACATGTTTCCGTCCGCAGACCCTCGTCCGTTATGCTCACCTCACCAGCATCATTAGAACCAGGTTGGTTCTGTATGTTGGAAGATAAATAAGTCGGTTCTGACGCTATCAGAGATACCAATCTGCAACATAAAGATAGATACTCTCGAAGATGGCGGTGTTGTCAAAGATTCTCCTATTTAAGAAACGGGTAAGTGTCAACCCATCCCTTCTAATCTACAAACTATTGGACCCAAATAATATAGACCTAAAACTGAGAATACTCCTCATCAAGACCTATGTATGGAGTGTCTTGATGTACGGCTGCGAGACATGGTGCCTATCCGAAAGGGATAAGCGGAGACTAGAGGCTTTTGAGATGTGGTCCTATAGAAGACTCTTTGGAATTTCCTGGAGAGACCACATCACGAATGAGGAAGTTCTTCAAGGAATCGAAGGAGGAAGGCACCTGCTCAGGACCTTGTCCGAAAGGCGTGCAAGATGGATCGGCCATGTAATACGTCAAGAAGGTCTCTTGCATGCCATAATGGAGGGTATGATCGAGGGGACAAACTCTAGGGGACGCCCACGCCGAGAGTACCTGGAGGACCTGTTGGTGGACGTACGCTGCTCATCATATGCAGATCTCAAAAGAGTCGCACAAGACAGGGAAAAATGGAAGAGAATAATGGAGGAAATTGCTGCAAACCAATCCCAGGATTGAAACCAGAGAAGAAGATTGGACCCAGCATGGCTAAGAGGATAACAATTGTACAGTATGCCAAGCATGTACAGTTTTTCCGACATCTTAAATGGTCGATTCAGAGCTTGATTGATTGGGTAGTGGCATGTTTCCCCCGCGTAAAAGTAGCGCGGGATATATGCAAAAATTAAAATTTATAATAAACTTTGATTTTGTGTCAGATTTCCATAAAACAAGGTTGATTGTTTCACGTGTCACGGAGTACAAGTGTGCTATTGATCCACAGGTGTTCAGGTGTCGAGGGGAGTAAGTTATGTCCCAGTCCCGGCAGCGCCACACGCAATGCGGAAAAAACCCCTGCAACATTAATTTACTTCAAAGTTAGTACATTCCGCTATTAAGAGGGTTCGGAAGACTTCATTTAATGTTTAAAATTCTCGTAAACACTGTACAACCAGAAACGAAAGAAAATTATTCAAAAGTTCCAAACGCTTTGCAAACCAAATGTAATTTTTGAGTGCTATGAATTAAAATGGTATAAATCTATTTGTAAGGCATTTTACGAGTATATTTTTAAAGACGAATTACTATACCTATATTTATAAAGATAAACAAATTGTGTTGGCTAGGGCACTTGCGCCGCACGGGGGATCTAGAGTTCCCCAAAAGAGTGTTGTTTGGCAGTCCAGTAGGGCGAAGAAGCGTCGGCAGCCCAAGACTGCAATGATTAGATGGTGCCATGGCAGACTGTCGGGTCCTGGAGCAGCACGGCTGGGAGTTGGCGGCCAGAGAGAGACGTTTCTTGGTTTCATGTCCAGTGTTTTTTAAATATTTATTTCACTGATTTCTTACAAAATAAATATAGAGACTTCATATATCTAAAGGTTTGTATCATCATCGTCTTCCGCGGTAAAACCTTAAATGGGTCTTAGCTTTCTCCAAGAAACGTCTCCAACCTGCTGTCTCTAGCTGCCACCTCCCAGATTTGCTACTACGGAGGCGACGGTCTGCCACGCCACCATACGACCATGCCGACACTTTTTTGACCTAATGGAACATTAAACAACACTGTCTTTATAGGCTCCAGATCCCTCATGCGGTGCAAATGATCCAGCCATCGCAATCTGTTAATTTTAATAAACTTGACTACGCCGGTGTCCTGGTATAGATCGTAGAGCTCCGCCTTGAATCTTTTTCTTTATACATGACCATTCTTAATGGGTCTAAGTATTCGGAAGAGTATTTTTCTTTTAAAGTATTCCAGGTAAGTGTCCAGGTCCCTGAGGCATACCATAATTCAATAATATACCCTAGTCAGGTATCATATGATACCTTTGTACGTATATCATAAGTATTTAATCATTCTTAGAGTGAAGGTAGTCTTTAAAATGAATGAGAAACAAACTTCATTACAGATTTTAATTCATGAATACGGTTCTTCCATCTCCAGTTCCTGTAAGCTCCGAATATGGGCATGACCTCCCCGATTCGGATACACCAATAAAATAGAACCCGATATAAAAAGGTGACATTATATTTAGTTTAGCTAGATGCGCACATTTAGAGTTTATGTATGTCGTTAAAAAAAATAAGGCAAACATTTTATATCGTAATGTTACATAGAAAAAAGTAAACATTTTCATCGCTAAGTCATCCGAATCATTTTTACTAGTGGAGACCGTCGTTCCAAAATATTGACTTATTACAAAAAAATAACAACCATTACGCCGTTTTCCCGTTAGACAGAGGTAAACAGAGAGGATAAACCGCTACATTGTTCTATCCTGACATACACATTCTTCAGAATTATTAGCGGATTCTCTAAGAACTCCTTCATCTTGGCGGGTATACATCATTGTGTTCAACAGCGTTATCACACACTATTTTATCTCCCAACACGCAGAACCAACCTGCCTATGGTAATGCCGGTGGGGAGAGAAATCAAACTACTGAACATGATCGCTTCATTCATAAGACAAATACTCTAGACTTTAGAGAGTATATTGTCTTTCTAACAATCTCTCATGCATTCCAGATATTTTATCTGTTCTCAAATAGATGTCCTATACTGTTAATACTAATATGTTTAGAATGTCTTTTAAGAGAAATAAACTGATTTGATTTGATAACTCTCGCAACTCTTTTACATTCATACATTGGGATTCGCACGCACGTCGATTGTTCGGATTTCAAACATGGCCGCCTCGTATTACCTAATTGATAAATTTGCTAATTAATACGAATGAAAACGTTAATTACGTGTTTCATATTTTTACATAAAATTATTGGGTAAATAAAAATCTCAAGGATTCGACATTTCAATGGCGAGGTACTTTTCTTACCGCTTTTTTGAACTCGGAAAAAAAAAGTGGAATCATTCTATTGCGAAAATCCCAAAACTAATTTCCGGTAACTTTTCGCCATCTGTCAGTAAAGAATGGCGAGTTATTTAGAAAGATGTCCGCTCTTCAATTTCTGTAATCACGCTTTATCGATCCAATGCCGCGCAATTTAATTTAAATCGGCGTTTTCCAACATTTTCACCCCTGGCACCCTTCAAAATATAAAAGAAAAATCTTACGGATCTGGAGCGTAGAAATAAAATCATTTTTTTATGTAGCACATGTTTTGTTTATTAGACTTCTTCTTTCGGTGCCGTGTAAGATCCCCCTAACGTTGGCGATCACTACAGCAAAGGCATCTCTATCCTGCGCCACTTGGAACAGGTTCTGAACTCTTGTTATTCCTGTCCACTCTTTGATGTTCTGCAGCCAGGACAGGTGTCTTCTACCAACTCCCCGACGTCCCTCCACTTTATCCATTAATATCAGCCGAAGGAGGTGGTATTTTTCTCCCCTTAGCACATGACCCAAATATGAGACCTTTCTAATTTTCACACTCGACAACAGCTCTCTATTGGCTCTGACTCACTGCAGTACGTCTGCATTACTGACCCTATCGGTCCACGGTATACGGAGCATTCTGCGGCATATCCACATCTCAAACGCTTCCAACCAGTTCATTACATTCACTTTCAGAGTCGAGGTTTCGTAGCCATAAAGTAGAACATGTTAACAATATTTTCTACACCATATTTAAATATATATGTTTCAAAAATATATTTACGCTTGACGGTCAAGGAAAACAATCGACGAGCGTGCGTGTCACGGTGTGTGAATATAGAAGATGCACGAAAATTATGTCAGGATAGAAGAGTTTGGCGGTTCATCCTCTTTGCCTAGCCCTTCGGGGAAACGGCGTGATGGTTGGTTAGTTAGTTGATTAATATCGAGTTGATTCAGTGTGAAATCTGCAGTGGCATCTTTAGTCAGTGTAGTTTTTTGAGAGAAACTTGAAAACTAAATGTTGTTTAATGCTGTTTTTAAATTTTGGAACAGGTGACAACTGTTTGAGCGTTCCCCCAGAAAATCTCAGCGGACCAGCAGTTGGGAATCGCTGGATTAAACTACATCATCTGGCAATGTGACCTTTCCAATTACGCCCAGAAAACTTATTTTGTGAAGAATTCGTTGAAGTTGTTTTAAGCTTGGGACGTTGTGGAAATCAACTGATGTTGTAACAAAAGCGATTTTTTAAACAAATCAACATTAAACATTATTTTTAGTTATTAAATTTTGTCACGTTTCAATGTATATAATGAAAAAATAGACCACGGCAGAGTGGCAACAGCTTTGACTGGCGCACAGAAGGGCCTGGGTTCGATTCGCTGTCTTTGGTCTGGTAGAATTCACGTGACAATAAAAATAGCGACAGACTAGCTACCGCGCTACGCTATATCGTGAGAATCAGTCGATTACAAAATTTATACAGTAATTCGGTTCAAACAACCAGTTATTAACATACATGTGGAAAGAAACGGGAAACTACCAAATCAAAGGTTTGAGTGGCTTCCCAAGAACCAGCAAAGTTATTAGGCTTTGTTACAAATCGATCCCTAGGATTGAAACTTAGTAACAAGGAAAAAAAGTCTTTGTAATAAATATAAACTAGAAAACTTCGCCAGAGGATGGTCAAATCCTATGTGTGTCTGTTTTATTGCATGGATGTGAAACGTGGACCTTGAAAGTCAGCTCAATGAACAGACTAGAAGCATTTCAGACAAGACAGACATGGTTACCAATACCGAAGGCGAGCTAGAGTTGACAGGGAACTGTTATCAACTATCAAGGAAAATTTTACATCTGGGTCATATACTGCGTGGGGAAAAGTACCACCTTTTCCAACTGATATTGGAGGGGAAAGTTGAGGGACGGCGAGGGCCCGGTAGGAGACAAATGTCCTGGCTGCGAACGTGAGGGAGTGGACCAGCATCCGATGTGTGAAGAAGCCGTTCCGAGCGGTGCAGGACAGAGACAGGTTCGCTGAGGTGATCGCCAACGTTGGGGGGACCCGACAGGGCACTTGAAGAAGAAGAAGAATAAATATAAAAAAGTATTTTAATAAAATTAACAGATTGCGGCGTGATGGTTTATTGTTTTTTTTTTGTAATGTTATAATTAATTTTTCAATTTCAACATATGCGTGTTAATTAGCGTACAAAACTACCCGCAGACAAAATGATAACTCTTGTTATTTGATTGTTATCACTGGTACTAAATATTCACAATAAATCACAGGTGAATCGTCCGAATTTATTATTCGTCCAAATTTATAGTCGCATTCTTCGTGTAAAGGTCGTGTCCAACCCGTAAACTATCTACCATGCACCCCTGTTACCGGTCAGTCTCTAGGCTGTAGTACTGGGGGGCAGTCAGCGTCTTGATTTGATTGGACCAGCGCACTTAGGTGTATTTCCTGTAATTAGCCGACCATAGATCGAATTCATAGAATTTGTCCCCGATAAGAAAAAAAAAGTTTTTGGGGATGTTGAATAGACACCAAACAATGAGCAGCCCTTTCCGTCATCCAATATAAAACGTGGGCTGGAGTGTGTCTGTTTGAATTAGACTGTCGTTCTAAGTGTTCGTATCTCTTTAAGGAATTCTTGAAAAATCTTCTTCTTCTTCTTCTTCCTCAGCCTATTCCCGTCCACTCCTAGACAAAACCCCCCTCCATTAGCTTCCAGGTCACTCTGTCCTGTGCAGACGTGTCGGTTCAGATCATCCTTCCACCGTAGTTGCGGTCGCCCTGCACTTCTCTTTGCCGTCCACGGTCTCCAAGTCAGCAGTCTTCTTGTCAATTTTTCATCTGAGCTTCTGGTTACATGACCTGCCCATTGCCATTTTAGAGTCGCCACCCGGTGGATGATGTCAGTGACCTTTGTTTTTTCTCTCACAGTATCGTTTCTGACTCTGTCTCTTAGGCTTATTCCTAACATGGCTCTTTCCATGGCTCTTTGGGTCACTCGTAGTTTCTCGGCACTTTGTTTGGACAATGTAACAGTTTCAAGACTATAAGTACCAACTGAGTAGACTCTTCATAGACTTTTCCTTTAGGATGGCCACCCTTGTGGTCGCTTTACCTCTTCTTTGGCCATTATTGTGACATATATTCAAGTTTGTCCTGATCCCTCCGAGCTATGTGACCAATATATTTAAACACACTCTGAGAGCATACCCTTGACAGTATTATTTGAGGTCCAAAATTAAAGAACAATAAAAACATGTATTGTTGAAAGTTAAGCTTACTTATGAAAATGTATTACGGTATACTAAGGATAGTTTTATATAAATTTACGTACATGGAGATGGGATGAAATCGTTTCTTTTATAGCCCCCTATACTTTTATGAATACCCATTCATGCACGTTCATATAACCACGTAAACAAATAATAATAAAACCAACAAAAACCCACAGATCAAAATATATACCCTAATCCATAATATGTAACGATCTGAAATTAGATTTTTTGAACCGGTCATTTTGCTATTACTTGGTAGGCACGGTGTGGGAAGACCCCAAATGTCCTGGCTCGATAATATCAAGGAATGGACCGGAATTCAGAGGGTGGGGGAGTTGTTCCGTCTGGCACACCACAGAGAAGCCTACGCCAGGGTGATAGCCGACGTCGGGGGGACCTGACATGGCACTCAAAAAAGAAGAAGAGTCGTAATGTAATATTTTAAGTATAAATCTAATGTAATAAGTCAATAAATCTAATGGGAAGAACAAGAGAAATAAAGATTGAAAATTTGCTTGAAATAAGTAAAACAAAGACAACCCAATATTTTGGACAGAAGCGCAGTGACATTCATGGAGGGTTAAATGATGAAAAGAGATAGTATAAAGACATATAAAGACGGTTATGTCAGTCATCTGTCGACATCTTTATTTACAGAATAGTATTAATAGACATCGTGGGAAGAACTTGAAAAATATTTTATTCTACAAAAAAAGACATTGTTAGGAAATAAAATGTTTGCTTAGTGCGTCTCGCGACCCGCAGGGTGCAAAAACAGGCCGATGTGCTAGAGGTGTGGTGCAGAAACTGGTGCATTACCATCAACCCGAGTAAAAGCGCAGCGACCCTTTTCAGTAAAAGACACATTCCCAACATAAAAATGCTCGGCCAAGACGTTCCTTGGACCAAAACAATCAAATACCTTGGGATTACCTTGGATTCTAAGCTGACATGGAGGCCGCACATTACAAATAAAGTCAAAGGCGCGTCAAGAGCAATCTCAGCCCTCTAGCTAATGTCAGCTAGAAACAGTAAACTAAGCACCGACAATAAACTCCTGATATAAAAAACGGTCATAAGGCCGATCTTCACTTATGCAGCCCCAACCTGGGGCAATGCAGCTTCGAGTCACATACGAAAACTCCACATCCTGCAAAATAAGGCTATCCGTTTATCGCTTGGTGTGCCTTCATGTACCAGGATCACACAACTGCACCTAGAATCGGGAATCCAGATGATAAATGAATTCATTCTGAAACCTGCTGAACGATTTTACAGAGGACTCCCTTCTCTCAGTTTATATTTACTCAATTTACTCAAAAGACATTACAAACAGCATAAATGTTCAAGGCATCCTAACCCCACAGTAAAAGACCTCTCAAATTACGACCCAAACACCTTCAGCCGCCACAAGCGCCCAAAATCGATCCTCCTTCAGAGGAACCCACCAAATCACCTTACAACAATATTCCCATCAGATGTAAGAGGAATAGCCACATGAGCTGAACCTCTGTAAGCCAGAAGATCCAAGTCCGTTTCTTGTAAAGAGTAATTAGCTCAGCTCGTAGGAAAGACTGCAAAGAAAAGTTATTTATATCTACTAAATCGCGTATTTTTAAATATTGTTTCTTGAACTATGATGTAAAAAAAATGGCTTTTTCTTTTTTTATATACTTTGTATTATATATATAACACTAACTTTAAAAAAAAATTAAATACATATCAGACATGTTTCGGACAACCGTTCCTTCTTCAAGGATACATATTATAAAAATACACATTTAAAATATTATAAAATTGTTTACAAATATGATCAGTTTTAACAGAATAAATCTTTATAACATCAATTACATAAAGCGTGCGCTTAACCCAACCAATGACAGGTCATAAGTCCTGTAAACGTCTCGACCACCATATTCTGTTTCGCATTTGCATCTTCGTCTCTATTGGGATACAATTAATCCTTAAAATGATAACCCGCAATGGGTTAAATACAGCATTCGACTGCAAGTATTTGTATACATTCAAAATGTTTTGTTTGGATCACAACCGAAACGTGTCTATAAAATAAAAACTTTAGTGTTGTGAAAATACAAAGTGCAATTCTATTTATTCAAAACCAATAATCAATGTGTAATATCTATGCGAGTTTAAGGAACAATAAAACAACAGCATTTAATGTGCTATAGAGGTTTAAAATTTTTTAATAGTATTTAAGGTTATATGATTTAAAATGTCCCCGATGTGACATCACCCTTCACGAATAATTCTGCCATGTGTGATTAACAAAATAACCTGTTGATGTTGTTATCGCGTGTACTACAATACATTACTTTTTTACACATTAATTAATTACGTGTTTTAATTTCCAGAAAACTCGAAATATTTGTCCGAAAACAAATTAATTTTTCGTATTTTACACGTTGACAAGTTTAATAGTATTCTTAATGTGCCTATATATACGTATGAGTAAATGAGTATGTATAATTTAAATTAACGTAACTGAAAATATGTTTATTCGTTTCCACTTGCAAAATTAAAATACGGAATCCATTATTTTGAAAGAGGAACACTTTTAAAAGAAATTTTGAACTGTGCAGGAACAGGTCTTAGTGAGAGTTTATTTATTTTTCAAATCATCATCATCAGCCTCTATCCGTATCTCCTGGACGTATGCCTCCTCCATCTGCTTCCCTGTCTGTCGATCGTAGCAACACGCACCCATGTCGTACCGGCGATATCTTTAATGTCGTTCCTCCATCGAATTTAAGGACGTCCAGGGTTTCGGGTCGCAGTTTGGAGGATACCTCCTTCTGCAGGTGTAAAAATATAATCAAAACTAAACAAAGAAACAATAATATAAAAAACGCATTTAACCGCCCTATCTGCATGTAATTTTCCAAGAAACATTAAAAAAAGCAGGTTTTTTATTAAATAAATTTAATTATATACTATTTTTATTTTTTCAAATTACGAAATGTCAAAAACTCGACCACATACTTCGCCTGCCCCCAGTACAATACAATTACCATATTTGTGAAGACTTGTACTCAAGTGTTGTTGGCACACGCGCGTATCCCTAACAGTTTGTACATTTTAGGTACATTACTTTTTCTCTCGGATAGCGCAGAATGATACAGTCAAAGTGAACGTATCACGTACGTTCAAATAGCTAGGGTGGTTAAAATTCGATTCAATAATTTAAATAAAAAAATTAAACTGGGCCATTTGTTATAAGTACTAATAATTATTGTTTATCAGTAAGAACTAATAAATAATATTAAACATGATAATATAAAAAAATATATCAAATCGTAATTTAGAAAAAACATAATTTATATTGAAATTAAAAAATGATTAATTTGCATTTGATTGGGAATGGGAGCTTGGGAAATTAAATGTAGACCAAGTATTTAAGGAGAAATTTAATGTATTGCTATTGTTAACTATGTGTAGAAATATTGGATCATTTAAGTATATTACTATGGAATTCCACTGTGTTAATGCCTTAAAGGCGGGCCACACTGTGATAAACAAGCTGGTTTGAAACCAAAATTTGTATACTGACAAACACGCAATCCACAGTTTACAAACACGACAAACACGCATTCAACATATGTAAAAACGCATTCCACAGATGTAAACATGCATTAAACATGCATTCCACAGTTTTCGTTTGCACGATGCATGGTGTTTCAGGGTGCGATATTACGAGCTACTTTTGGTAAAAACCCAATGACATGGAAATGGCTAATTATAAGTGTTTAGGGAAGAGTATTAGTCATCCAGTTCACACAATAAATTTGAGGCCGATGTGTTGAAATTTCAACCCCTAAATTACCTACCTAATTACATGCAACAAAAAAAAAGGTTCAGTCGTATTGTTTCGCCGCTAACCGATGATATATACCTATGAATTTAATATTCAAAATTAAAAAAATACTTCTATTTCTATCTTTATACTCAAGGTCGAGCTGCAAAGGGCCTTTTACGGTCTCATATTTAAAAAAAATCTTACGAAATACGCTATTAAAATACCTACTTTATGTAAAGACAGAGAGATAGACAGATATATGTGTTTCTATCGTAGAAGTCAACAGACATATACATTTTATAAGAATAAAATTTTCAAAATAATATAATAATTTTACAGAATAATGAAAAGTAGCTCGTAGTATTAAATTTTGAAACACCGTGCGACGCCGCCGTTTATAAACTGTTTTAATAAACACCAATCCACAGCCGCGCGTGTTTATCCACAAGCTACGTCAAACGAATTTTAGTTTACAACTGTTTTCAACTGTTTTAAAACATGTTTATCACAGTGTGGCCCACCTTTTAGCGTTCAATCTGTTTATTATATTCAAGGAGGTACAATCAATTGCTTTTAATTACAAAATAGTGAGCAGGCGGTGTCGTTTGAAGAGTAGGTACCCAACACATCTATAATAGAATACTAGGTATAGAGACTGTCGAGTGTAAGCAAATACAGGCTTGTTAATCGGAAATGATTTATACTTTGCTCGTTTATGATAACAGCGTGTTCATGAAAAGCCGGTGTTTGAACAATCGACAAAGGGTGAGACTGTTTGATAAAAAACCTCAATAAATTGATTACTACCACACAATATTTTAAATGTTTTTATTTTCATTTAAACCATCCGATATAGCCGACCGGAATAAATACTATACGAGAAAGAAAATACGAGATAGAAATCAGAACAAACAAAACTATTGAATTCCAATTGTAATTACATATTTTTGTTTTTTATAAGGATTAATTGTATCTCAAGATGTAAATTGTTTTTCTGGGAACATAATGTGGTGGCCAAGACGCTTACAGGACTTATGACCTGTCATTGGTTGGGTTGAACGATCGCTTTATGTTTAACAACATTCCCCATTCCGCCCTTCTTATGACCACCACATCTGAATTTTTTTTGGAACTTATATATATGCAAGAATCCCGCGCTTATCTTTATATATTTTAGTTCACTCTACAGTATCTTCATCTATCGTATTGGGAAGCATTAAGCAGAAAATCTTTATTAATGCACTGTGAAAGTCTCTGCAAATCATACAGTACTAGATTACACCTGGAGATGTCTCTCCAATTTTTATGCCTACTTGGACCAGTTATTTTATACAACATTTTAAATGTATACACATTCTTGTAGACAAATACTGGATTTTAGCGATGCGGAAAAAAAATATTTTTTTATGAGGATTAATTATCAATATCAATTGTTTTTCTGGGAACAGAATCTTCGTCTCTATTGAGATACAATTAATCCCTATAAATAAATAAAAATTATCCGCAGTGGGTAAAATCCAGTATTTGTCTACAAGAATTTGTATACATTCAAAATGTTGTATTATTGTTTATTACAAGAGGGGACGGGAGACATTTGTTTGGTTGTTCAGTGGCCGAGTAATTGGAAATAGGTCTATCGTAATGCAAATTTAGATAAATTGTTATCTCTGTATGTATATTATAATAATTGTAATTTCTTGGTAGAGATTTTATTCGTTATTTACTTTGTTATTTCATTAGTCAATAGATATTTTAAATATAATGAAGCACTTAATATGTGATAAAAACCCTTTACTACTTGTTTTTTCGGGAATTGATTTTTGTTTTATTAAATCAACCGGTTTCGCTCCCGCCTGAGCTTTGTCGGGGTTACAAAACAAAAAAAGAAAAAATGGACTGCCACACTTTTTCCTGACATAATTATCTCGCTTCCTCAACATTCATACATCATGTCATATACGCACGTCGACTTCTCCGACTTCTCACGTGACCAACATTCAATATTTTATTAAGCCACGTTTTCTTTGATCTCCCTCTTTTTCTATTTCCATTACCAGCGTTAATAATACCATCCTTTCTCCATTCATTCTTTCCATGTGTCCAAACCGTATTAATGTTCCTTTAATTATTTTGCTCGTTACACTTACATTAGCACTGCTACACTTCTTATATTTTCATTCGACACTCTTTCATACACAGATTTTTCACACTTTCGTCTCAAGAGATCTCATTTCTAGTGCATTTATTCTACATTCATATCATCCATGCTCCTCTTCCATACATAAGGGTCGATACAAGAACACCATTGTGCACTGCCATTTTAGCTTTTTTATAGGCTTTTGTTTGCGATGAAATGATGTTAATATGTGCACCATTTACTTTGTTGCCTGCCCCAAATCCTTCCATTCAATATCTTCACTCGCCCATCCTTCGTAAACATTCTATTTAATATACAAACTTGTCTACTTGTTCCAGATTTACACCATTCATGCTTATGTTGCAGACTGTAATGATATTCATAATATAAAATTATTTAAATAAATATAGTTACACTTTGTATTACAACACTTTTTATTTTTACTGAACTCAGACATATTTCGGTTACAAGTAACCTTTATCAATGTATACAATTTTAACATTTAAATAAAACAGAGCCCTCACTTATAAACTAAATGGAGATGGAGATGAGAGAGAAATTCTCCATTTAGTGTGGAGATGGAGAGGATAGAGAAATTCTCCATTTAGTATATAAGTGACCGCTCTGTTTTATTTGACAGTTAAAATTGTATACATTGATAAAGGTTACTTGTAACCGAAACATGTCTGAGTTCAGTAAAAATAAAAAGTGTTGTAATACAAAATGTAACTATATTTATTCAAATAAGAATCCACAACACAAAGTGAAGGCGAATATAGAAGAAATTAAATTATTTCATTTAAAGTATGTGGGAACAAAATAATATAACTTACGTATGCGGTGCATATCACGGCAGTAGCGCAAAACTGGTTTTAATATCGGCATACATTTTTGAAGTTTTTTTATTACAATTACAATATTATTAAGGCGCTAAATTTCAATCAACTTTATCTATTCAATCTCGCAAAGTCATCGTTTTAATACTATAGGAACAACGAAAGCTTGACTACTTATCTCTTTGATAAAAAAATGCCTATCTATCCTAGATAGGTCCTGATTTTAATATCAAACTGGATTACTAGAGCTCATTACGCAAGGGAAAGAGTAGGGGAGATGTAGGCAATGGGAGTCAGTTGGCAATGGGAGTCACCCCTTTAATTCGAAAACAATACGCGTGATGGCGGTTTCAGTGACGTCATATGCTAGCTGTTTGCCGGTAACATCCGCGGTATGCAGCTTACTCAGTTCGCATCACGTGCTAGAGAGTGGTAGACGTAACAAGTTTTCGGGCCCTTCTGATCTAATTTTTCGAGTGGACAAATCCGAAGGTAAGGATTAAACTACTGAGTGTTTCTTTTTGCGCTTGTGATATGTAATGACTAAAGCATTTTAGATCGTGATTTCAAACTCATTTTACCACTATCACTTTTACTTTTATGTCAAGGTAGGTTTTTTCTCTTTTTTACCGATGTAGGCAATCGGAGTCAGGTGACCCTTATTGTTAACATTTCCTGTCTTCGATAAAATAATCTTATTTTTGGTTTGTAGATACCGAACGTTCGTCCTAGAAAGACAAATAAGGCTAACTGGTCTATAGCTAACCTGAAAAAGGCCGTGGAGCTCATCGATGAACAAGGTTATTCAATAAGAAAAGCCGCTAAAACAATGAACATCCCATTTTCGAGTCTTCAGAAGAGGTACGCGAAGAAAATAGATAAAGAAGAAAATTCTGCAGAAATCGAACAATACTTCAGCGTCAGATATGAACACTGATGACTTGTACCAGGACGACAAAGACGATGATGCAGAAGATTCTGACAACCAATGTCTTGTATGCGGCGAATTCGGGCGAGATAATGAGATGTGGTTCCGATGCACTTCATGTGGGCTTTGGGCTCATTCAGATTGCACTGGGTGGGACTCAGCTTGCAATTATGTGTACGATTTGTGTTGACCCCCATTGCCAACATGCTGATCACCATTGCCAACAGATGTGGGCAATGGTGGTCAAACCTGTTTTTTTTTTAAATGATTATTGTTCCAAAAGTAAAAAGCCAAAGTGATTAAAGGTGATCTCAATTAATAGTTTAATAACTAAAGTTTATAATAAGGCTTCAGCAATAAATAGTTAACTAATAGTTTTTTTTTTTTTCAATTCTCGCTTAAGTGACTCCCATTACCTACATCTCCCCAAATTGATTTGGTTATTAGCCATCCTTGCAATATTAGCCCCATACAGTAAATGGCTGCACAGCGCATGTTCGCTTTTACTCTTGTTTTTGTTGCTTCTACTGTCTGAACGCTTAAAGTTTTATCGCGATCATCGTTAAAATGCTTTTACTGAAAGATGATAATATCATATAGACGACTTGATAGCAGGTTTAATACTGAAATAGTATGACGTGAAGGAATATCTGTTTCGGGTAATAAATATCCCAAATTGCCTTAATAGCTAATATTGAGAAAAACGCTCGTTTTCAGCAATATTGGTTAAAGAGTCCATTTTCTAAAAAAAATCATAATGTTTTACAAAAGTGATAAGCATTATTTTCTATGTTCGTTAGAATTTTCGCTCAACATGGATGCGTGTTACCCAAGATAGACAGACATGGAAACAGATGAAGGAGGGTTACGTCCAGAAATGGACGGATGATGATGAAGATGACGGATTGATTGATTGATGGTTGTTGTTATTGCGAGCATTTTGTAATACTCCATTATAAAATATGTACTGATTCCGGTTTTACATTGATTTTTTATTTAAAATTTTCATTTCAATTAATAATTAAATAAAAATATATTTAATTGTATCTCAATAGAGACGAAGACGCAAACTGGAAACTGAAAATGGATGATCAAGGTGTTTACAGGACTTATGACCTGTCATTGGTTGGTTTAAGCGCACGCTTTATGTAATTACAACATTCCACATTCCAACTTTGTTATTATGATCATGCATGACAAATTTTGGAAGCTGTATATATACTTCAAAATCCATATCTATCTTCACGTGTCAGTTTCAATATTTGATTTATTTGATCGTGCCACGTTTTCCTTGGTCTTTCTCTATTTCTGGTACCATTTACATCATTAAAATATAATTTTTTTACCATTCTTTCTTCATTCATTCTTTCCATATGTCCAAACCATCTTAATGATCCTTTCATTATTTTGTTCATGACACCATCATTCGCACCGCATTCACTTTTTATATTTTCATTCGACATTCTATCGTACACAGAATATCCACACATTCGTTTAAGAGATCTCATTTCTACTGCATTTATTCTACTTTCATCCTTCCTTTGCCAGTTCCATGCTTCGCTTCCATACATAAGGGTCGGTAGAAGAACACCATTGTGCACTGCCATTCTAGCTTTTTTGGATAGATTTTTGTTTGCGATGACAACTTTAAGTGCACCATTCACTTTGTTGCCTGCCCCAACCCTTCTTTCGATATCCCTCTCCACTCTCCCATCTCTTGTAAACATACTACCTAAATACACAAACTCAACTACTTGCTCCAAGTTTTCACCATTCACGCTAATGTTGCAGACTGTCATGGTTTCTTCCTTTTCAAAAATCATTACCTTGGATTTATTAACATTCATCATCAGATCATTTCGCATGCATACCTCATACATACAATTCACCAGGACTTGTAGTTCATGCTCGTTCTCAGCAAGTAGGACAGCGTCATCCGCATACAAGAGACAGCTTTCTGACACTCCGCTCATTTTGGCACCTACATCCAACCCTTTCAGCTATTGTTCTATTGTATTGTTAAACAATAACATATAATTAAAAATACAATACCAAAGTTTCAAATTGATTTTTTTAACTAACTAACCATCAGGCCGTCTCCCCGAAGGGGTAGGCAGAAAGAATGGACTGCCACACTTTTCTTTCCTGACATATTTCTCTCGCTTCCTCAACATTCATACATCATGTCATGCACGCGCGTCGATTCCTCGGACTCCTCACGTGGCCGACATTCAATATTTGATTTATTTGATCGTGCCACCTTTTCCTCGGTCTTCCTGTATTTCTAGTTCCATTTACATCGAACACATATTATTTTTTTTACCATTTTTTCTTCATTCATTCTTTCCATATGTCCAAACCATCTTTATGATCCTTTCATTATTTTGTTCATAACACCATCATTCGCACCGCATTCACTTATTATATTTTCATTCGATACTCTATCATACACAGAGCATCACACTTTTTTTTGTAAATAACAGGTCGCTTGAACCCAATTACTGTATGCAATTTGTTTTTTTACTGATATAATAATTCTCGTGACATGAGATAGGTAGCTAATGTATCGCCATTTTATTGTCGCGAGAATTTTACACCAGGCCAAAGACAGTGTGACAATCACACTGCCATCGCTGGAAATCGAACCCGGAACCTTCGGTATGGCGTTAAGAGCTCTTACCACTCTGCCACGAAGGTCGCCTATGAGACATTCGTCTAAGAGATCTCATTCCTACTTCATTTATTCTACTTTCATCCTTCTTTTGCCAGTTCCATGATACTTTTATTGAAATAAAAATGAATATGAACTTAAAAATGGGTGTTTTTGTAATTATCTCAATTATACGGAAGAGTTGGCCAAGGTGTCAACTTGATTAATCTAATCTAATTTGACTTGAGAAGAAAAAAATTATGTGGAGAATTGGATTCAATCGGCCCAATTAAAACGGACATGGAAAAGGATTGTACAACCAGTCAAAGGTTTTATGAGCATCAAAGTAATTATTTCAAACATAAGTAAGCCCCTTTCAATAAATAGAATAGTAGGTACTTAATAATGAGCTGGTAATTGTATGTCATAGTTTATGGTTACTTAATATATTATGTTTTGCTATTTGAAAAGGAAGAATGTATGACAGATTGTGACATAAGTGCGAACGGTGAGAAATTAGAGCAAGTTACCGAATTTGTCTACCTGAGAAGCATGTTTACAAGTGATGGAAAAATGGAGAAAGATAAGGGTTGGAGCTGGAATAAAATAAATGGTACACTCAAAGTCATTACCGCAAATAGGAATATATCGACTGAAGCAAAGATGGCTGTGCAAAATGGAGTTCTAGTGCCGACCCCTATGTATGGAAGTGAAACTTGGAGTTGGCAGAAGAAGGATGAAAGTAGGATAAATGTCGTAGAAATGAGATCACTAAGAAGAATGTGCGGAAAAACAATGTATGATAGAATATCTAATGATGAAATAAGAAAGGAATGTAAGGCGGAGGAATGCGCGATAAATAGAATCAAGAAAGGGTCACTAAGATGGTTTGGACATATGGAACGAATGGATGAGGTAAGGATTGTTAAAGGGATATATACAAGTGGTGTGAATGGAAAAAGAAGTCTAGGAAGGCCAAGGCAAACATAGCATGACCAAATTAATCAATTATTGAAAGGCGGCCATGTCCGATGTAGGAACAATCGAAGAGCGTGCGTGTCACGGTAGGTGAATATAGAAGAGGCGCTAAAGTTGTCCGGATAGAACAGTGTGGCGGTCCATCCTCTCAGCCTACCCCTCCTTAGACACGTCGTGATGGTTAGTTTGTTATGAACAAATGTAACTTTTAGTTTTTAATCTTTATGTATTTTAATTTAACTACTCTAATTCTTCGCTCCACACCAAGAAATAATTTTTTTTATTAACATTTTTTCACAGCATGTAATATAAAACATTCCTTAAGTACCTACTCAAATTTTGTACATAACTTTATTGCGTATTATAATAACCGGTTGAGGGTAATACTATGTCGCAAATGAGATAATAATTAAAATGAATTTGTCTCAGTAATCCAGCGAGATATTTTTAATGAGGCTGTGGAGTGTCTGTCTGGCAGACGGAACTATATTTCTGAATAGGATAATCCAAGTTCCAGAGCAGATAAGGTCTCAATGAGTGCCTAAAAGATTATGAAAAACGAATTAAAACCCTGATCAATCATTAATAATACGTTATATGGGCCTGTCACTCTGATGATCGCGCAAAATATGTTACAGAGGCTGCCCGTACTTTAAGGTATACCATATCATCTCATATTTAATAAAATACTTAAACGTTAAGTTCTTACTATACGATAACGTTACACTGAATCTGAAATGTCTGCCCCGCATGTACCTAAATCTTCTAGAACGTTCTAAAATGGCTGCAATGGATACTGCGCAGCGTGGTTTCAAAATGGCGCAAAATTAAAACAATATGGCGGTTAATAGCTGCGTGAAATGATCCAAAAACATTTTAACCATCCAAGCTTGCCAGCTATATATACACTTAAATTTATTGAGTAACTGTCGTTTTACTAATCTTTTCCCAAACATTAGAATCTAAAATCCTTCCTAAAATATACTTCACGAAATGATATGGTAAACGTCATTTATATTTTATGATCAAGAAAACCCTCCGCCAGAGAATGATCAAATGCTATGTGTGGTCTGTTTTTTTGTACGGATGTGAAACGTGGACCTTGAAAGTTAACTCAATGAACAGACTGGAAGCATTTGAAATGTGGCTCTATCGCCGAATGCTCAGAGTTGCCTGGATTGACATGGTTACCAATACCGAAGTCCTGAGGCGAGCTAGAGTTGACAGGGAACTGTTATCAGCTATCAAGATTTGAAAGATTTCACATCTGGGTCATATACTGCGTGGGGAAAAGTACCACCTTCTCCAACGGATATTGGAGGGGAAAATTGAGGGACGCCGAGGGCCCCGTAGGAGACAAATGTCCTGGATGCGAAACGTGAGGGGGTGGACCGGCATCCGAATTGTGGAGGAGCTGTTTCTGGACAGGGACAGGTTCGCCGAGGTGATCGCCAACGTCGGCGGGACCCGACAGGCTACTTGAAGAAGAAGATGAAAAAGAAAACCCTACAAATGTTAATACTTAGAAGCTAGCTTTGATGGTATTGCCATAATATAAACATCTTTAACAGTCCGCAGCCGTCCACTTCTGGAAGTAGGCCTATTTCAACTGCTTCCATGTCTGTCGATCTTAGGCAACGCAGTTGGGGACGTCCTGGTTTTCAGGTTGCAGTCCTAGGATACCAGCATAGGAAGGGTTTTGTCCATTAGAGCCGCATGGGACATGGCCCGCCCGGCGCCATTTAGCGCTGTCACTTATCCAATGATATCTGGCCCTCCTGTTCTGGCTTAGATAGTGGTGTTCCTCACCCTGTTGGTATTTCAATAGCTCTTTGTACAACTCTTAATTTGTCGGCCCTTATATGAAACAATTTTATTGTTTCAAACACATATGTTAATATCGGCGAAACGCTTAACATTTTAAGAATAATGAACAAATATAGTAGAGAGAGGAGCTAGAGTCCCCTATATATATTTTTTTTCACTCGGCCTACTATCTCACCGGAAGCCGTTTTCTACAAGTATTGAATATTGGTTAAAGAGTCCGTTTTCTTTTTTCTCCGGTCTGAATCAACAGATTGGTCGTTAGATTGCCAATCTCACCGGAAGTCGCCGTGTTGTGCCGTCGTTGACCCCTCTGAGGGGATGCTGACTGTCGCGCTGGGGATGGAGGTTGATTGCAGAGCTGGGCCTCGTTCTTCTCCCTCTCGACGATATCAAAATTATTTTTTATTAAATAATTTTGATATATTATGATATTATTATATTTCTGCTTCCTTAAACCCATCCCGTGTTTAACTTGTTAAAATTCCTTCCAAACCTCCTCTGCCAGCATTTGCCTCCTCTGATCCTCACGTGACCTCCCGCTGTTATGAACTTTTTAATTGTTTATTAAACAGAGAATATATATTTTGGTGGGTGGTTGCCGAGGACCGAGCGGAGTGGAAGAGGAGATGCGTCGCCTTGCTGCAGACCAATCGCTAGATTGAGACCGGAGAGAGAGACATTAAAAAAAATTAAATTACATAGACATGTTTCGGACAACCAGTCCTTCTTCAGTGATACATATTATAAAGATACATATTTAAAATATTATAAAATTGTTTGCATGATCTGACTTTTTTTAAATATTTTTCTTTATAATAAGTATCACTGAAGAAGGACTGGTTGTCCGAAACATGTCTTTGTAATTTTAATTTTTTTAATGTAAGTGTTGTATATACAAAGTATATAAAAAGAAAAAGTGAAATGAATTTAATTTGTTTGTTTCTTGGATATGTTGGCGTAAATGCCGTTGCAATAGGCGAGTCAATTTTAAAATCGAATGAATTTTAAAACCTTTTTCGTGCGCCTCTGAGTTATTCCGAATATTAGTATAGCCACCGTAGCTTCCGTTATATTGCATTAATTTAATGACTTCATGAATATCGCTGATGCAATTATGTAGGCGCAATAACGCCACGAGCAGCTACCTGTAGGATTTATTTGTATTATATTATGCAATACATATAACTAGTAGGATGATTATGTACTCTTAGATTTACATATTAATTTATTATATCAACAAAACATATGTTTGAATTAAGAATTAGATGCAATTATGAAGTAAGTAAAACAATCCCAGTACTGACAGCCTAAGCCCTTTTCTGTTCAATCTGATAATGGACGAACTTATAGACAAGACCCAATCGCTACAACTGGGATATAGGATGGGACAGCAAATTGCCAATGTGGTCTGTTATGCAAACGATGTTATAATCATAGCTGAAAACAATAATGACTTACAAAAAATGCTAGACAGACTACATCACGCCTGTTAGAAAAACAACATGGCGATCTCTATCGAAAAAACAAAATGTATGACCTTTTCCAAAACACACAAAACATGTAACCTGGTTATAGAAAATCAACCCAAAGAACAGGTCAGGACCTTCAAGTATCTAGGCATAGACCTGGTGGGAGGAGCTGATCTGCGGGAAGAAATACAAGCCCATGTAAACAAGGCAACTGCAATCTCTGGCGCTCTAAAATAAGGAAAAACAAAGACGTGGCCATTAAGAATAAAATGAGAATCTTATAAAGCAGGCGTAAGACCAATACGGCGTCGAAACAAGGGCAGACACAGTAAAGACCAAACAAATTTTGAGAACTTCCGAGATGAAGATACTGAGGACGATAGCAGGCAAGACACTGAGAGATCGCGTGAGGAACACCAGAATAAGAGCAATATGTGAGACAGCCAAAAAGGGACTAATACGGTCATGTTCAAAGAATGGATACCACCAGACTCCCCTATATTGCACTTCATAATCAGCCTCATGGGACTCGTCCTCGTTGAAGACCTCCTAAAAGATGGAAGAACATCTGGGAGTCTACGTCACAAGAGGAGCAACACTGTGGAGAACATACCATATAGTTCTACAACAAGGTAGAAGATTTTATTTAAACATATTTCAATGTCAGTTTAAAACTATTGCTAAAGTAATCTTTCTTCAGTGATCACCCATATCAATGTGAAATGGCCGTTCATAATGTAGTTCTGGTTCCAACGCCAATGTATGGAAGCGAAACATGGAACTGGCAGAAGAAGGATGAAGGGAGAATAAATCCTGTAGAGATAGAGATCTCTTAGACGGACGTGTGGCAAAACGATGTATGATAAAATTTCAAATGCTGATTGATTGATAAAATTTTACTTAAAAGTGAAAAAAATTGTTGTTTTATTCCCTCGTTAAAAAACACTTGGACTTGGACTTGGATCGTTTGAATTGTTGGAGTGAGACTGTCTGTTACTCCTTCTCAATGACGTCTTATGTTGGTGGGTTGTTGTTTCTTATTTCTTGTTAACAACATCAAGGAATATTGCGTATTTAGTTAGTTCGTTATATTATTTCTTCAACAAGTTACACGTTTGAGCTGTGGAGTCGAGATATTATTTATATCACAAGTGTTTTACATATTTTTCAAGTCCATTTAATATTTTTTACTGGTAGATGCAAGAGACAAAGAGTAGTTACAGTAAGTAATAAAAGATAAAGATATAAATCACTTCATTATTTCGTTTAATGCATATGGACCAAACGGAATACAAATGGCTGAATTATCTACAGCGACGTCTGGACAATTCAGATTATGAATACAAGAACAAAGCGCAATACGCTGCGCCGTTAAATGATCCTCTATAAAACAACACTCTCCCCATCAACGGGTGTTTTACCCCTGAAAGAAAACAACGTTATTTCGCAACGTAGGTTTTAATTTACGAACAAAGAAACGTATGCATATAATTGAAAATAAAACGTTGACTTTATTCTAATCAAGGGGCCTACCATTTTATAAATAGTAGAAAGAATGAATCGCAAAATATTCTATTCTGAGAAACTTATCTCGATTCCTTAACATTCAATTTAATATTTTATTGATTTTAAGCAATATATGCCGCTCGACTGGAGAAGAGCAGTAATTATGCCTCTGTACAAAGGAAAGGGTTCGCGTATGGATTGTGAAAACTACAATGGTATTAGTATTTTGAGTGTCGTTGGAAAAGTCTACGGTAGAATCTTAATAGAAATGTTTAGAAAGATGAAGAGTGAATAAGTTTGGATGTGCATGATTTACCTTATTCACGTTCATTATCAAATCATATCCCATGAATACCTCATTTATACTAGACACCAGGACTTTTAGTTATTGGTCGTGGTTTTCAAGTAGAACTGCGTTAGATTGATTTGATTTGATTTAATTTAATCTATCTATAGATTGATAGATATGTAGATTGAATCAAGTCAAATCAATATTATTATTATTATTATTATTCTTAGAAAACAATGAATTGCTACTCCTGATCATTGAGGGAAAAAAGGGTCGATGAGGTATTGGGAAGACTCGAATCTCCTGGTTTCACAACATAAGGGACTGAACTTGCTTAAAAAGCATCGATAAGCTGTTTCGAGCTGCCAGGGATAGAGACGCCTAAGATATACGCCTATAGATAAGAAAAAATCCAATCCAATACTGGTCGACAGCAAAGGCCACCATCTATCTCTTCCTCAACTTCGCGTGTTAAGTGATCCTCTAAATCTCTATATAGGAGGTACAGTCCATATCCTGGGATATTTGCTTCAAATACTCTCAGCGAGGACACTCTCTGCTTATCGATCCCTCATTCTTTCTCTCCAATATATTGTGCAGGAAATTTTCTTTGGACATATGGAACGAATGGTTGAGAGTAGAATGGTTAAAAAGTTGTACACAAGCAGCGTGAGTGGAAAAAGAAGCCGAGGACGAGCGAGGAAAACATGGCATGACCAAATTAATAAATTGCTAAAAGGCGGTTATATTCGAAGTCGGAATAATCGACGTGCGTGCATGGTACGATGTATGAATGTAGAGGAAGCCCGAGAGGTATGCCAGGACAGAGCATTGTGGCGATCCATCCCCTACCTACCCCTCCGGGGAAATGGCGTGATGGTTAGTTTGTTAGTTAGTTAAATTTTCATGTCGCAGCATATGACCTGTCCATTCTGCACGCCTTTCCAATAAAGTATTACGAAAAAATGTATAATCACAAAGTCTTAAATGTGTTTAGATATTATTTAAACTCATTCAAATAATGATGCATCAATTAAAAATGGCGAATGTAATATTTTTTACCGAGAATTGAAAAAATTATCAAACGGAAAAGATAAAAGTTAACAAAGTAAGAAGGAAGCAATTTACTTAAAATTAAGAGAGGAAAAATACACGCACGTCCGCAACTATGTGACACAAAATTCGGGGCCTGTATTTCGCAGAGGCGTATTAAAAATTTTGATTTTTTTTTTTTAAAACCATTTGATTGTGAATAAGACAATTAGAAATCGATTAATTTTAAATGAGAAACTATAAATACAAAGTGCTGCAACTGATTGTTCAGGGTAAAATTAATGGACAACGAAGTGTCGGGAGAAAAAGAAAATCCTGGTAAGAAAACGTTCGAGAATGGTTCAATTGCAGCACAACATCCCTGTTTAGAGCTGCTGTATCAATGGTAGAAATAGCCATGATGCTATTTCTACCCAACCTTCGATAAGTTTTAAATACATTTCAAAAATACACAATATTTTCGGAGGTGATCTTCACCCTCGGGAGTAAAAATCATGAATTCTTTACGATTTTTTATAAATTAATACACTTGAAAATAACTTTGTTTATAATCCACAAAATATTTAAAAAAAAACACGACATGATTAGGAGGATACCTTCATCTTTAGGTGTAAGTATATAATAAAAACTAAACAAATAAAGACTAATTTATTTATTTATTTATTTATTTATTTATTTATTTATTTATTTATTTAGGGTAACATACAGCGATATCAATAACATATATATATAAAAGAAACATTCAGAATAATTAAAATAAGGCCAATTACATGCTACCACAGATTAAAAATAATAGTTAACAATCAACAAATGATAATGAGAAACATTGAAGTTAAACTAAGACAAAATAAGGTATACATAATATTTAAGAGTTAAGATACTTATAGTACTGGAAATAAAAATTAAATTAAGATAAAATAAAATAAAAAGTAATAAAATAAAATAAAAAACTAATATAGCAAACCCATGTAAATAGATAAAATCTTAATTACATTTACTTCGTTAACATATATTTTTTTACCATTCCTTCTTCATTTATTATTTCCATGTGTCCAAACCATCTTTTTTTTTTATGTACACAACAGGTCGTTTGGACCCAATTACTGTGTACAATTTTTATTTTTTAGCTATTATATTGATTCTCGTGACATGTGATAGGTAGCCAATCTATCGCCATTTTATTGTCACGTGAATTCTACACCAGACCAAAGACAGTGTAACAATCACACTGCCATCGCCGGGAATCGAACCCAGGACCTTGAACATGGAAGTCAGAGCTCGTAACCACTCTGCCACGAAGGTCGTCAATGTTCTTAATGTTCCTTTCATTATTTTATTCATAACACCATCATTTGCACCGCATTAACTTCTTATATTTTCATTCGACACTCTATCATACACAGAGTATCCACACATTCGTCTAAGACATCTCATTTATTCTAATTTATTCATTCTTTTGCCAGTTACATGCTACGCTTCCATACACAAGGGTCGGTATAAGAACACCATTGTGCACTGCCATTTTAGCTTTTTTAAATAATCAATTAACTTTTCAAATAATCCATTTGCATCACTCTGAAAGACAGGCGATGGATTGTAAAAGTCGGTTTTCATTCGCTTATGGCAATTGTTGAATTTATTTTCATGGAACGGAACTAAGGAAACACGCAATCTTCCCATCGGGGTTTGCTGTAAACTTGGACGTAAAACTAAATCGCACCGAGAATACTGAAAATTTGGTTTGGTTCATGTGGTGGTCCTGTAAATTTGGAGATATTTCGTAATTTTGACAGGAGTAAAAATAAATTTTTCATTTGTTCCAATGACAATTTGAATAATTTCTTCAATATTATTTTTAAGTTCTTGCTGGTTAAGTGCCTAATTACAGATAAATTGAAAAACGGTGGATACGTGTAACATAAATTAAATAAACACAAAAGTCCGGATCGTCCATGTCAACATGGGCAACATCGAAAAAAATATTATGTGTTATTACGGAAAAAAAACGGTGGATACGTGGAACATAAAATAAATAGACAATATGTGCACCATCTAAAAAGAACATTTTGTGTTAAATAATTTTTATTTTGTTATTTTATTTTATATCATTGTATTTTATATTATTTGTTTTAGATTTATTTTGTGGGTGTTGGACGATTGAAGTGTGCGCGGGAGATGCCTATTGGTGGCGATGAGGTTCGCAACCCATCACATTGCGTCTCCCGCGGGGCGAAAAGAGAAGGATGATGTGCCGCATCAGTAAAAGTGTAACAGTTCATTCTTTCTGCCTACCCTTTCGGGGAGACGGCGTGATGGTTAGTAAGTAAGTAAGAATATTATTAGGTTTACAATTTTTTTAATTTCTTTCACAAGCACTTTCAGCTCTTGTGGCTATTCCTCTTACGTCTGATGGAAATATTGTTAGAAGGTGATTTGGTGGGTTGTTAGTTTACGAGTATATGGGGGGCATGATTACTGTTTTGATTCAAAATTTCTTACGCAAGCCGTGCTTCTGGGCTTCTATGGGAGTACCGCCACTGGTCAAGACAGAACGGTGTGGCGGTACATCCTATCTGCCTACCCCTCCGTTTAACGTCGACCGGTTTCGGCAGCTTGCTGCCATCTTCTGGTCTATTCACATTTGATAATGCCTTAGAAGGGCGAAACATGTCAAACTGACGTTTTCATTCGAATTAATTATATACATATTCTATCGAGATGAATCAGGGAAGACAGCATGAACCGATTCCAGCGGTATCTACCAGCCTAGAAGGATCCAAAGTATTCCAGGCTGTCAAACCTGACTCCGTTGGTTCCTGGTAAACTGATTGTTATAGAATGATATCAGTTCTAATGGACTTTGTGAATATTTATGCAGAGAAAAATAACAATGAATTGATGATAACGTAAGTACTTGTATAGAAGTATTTTTAAATTCTAAAAATAATATATCACATTACATTCAAAGGAGGGAAAATGTTGAGAGATGTCACGTAGGAAGTTGGTTTATACATAAATGTGAAGCGTGAGAGCTTGTTTGCACTTACTGTCACACTTGCAGGTACACGTAAATATAATATTATATTACGAGAGCTTTTGTGCGTATGTTGGTACAGTCCAGTGACAAAATAACAAAACATTATCAAATTCAAATAATGAAAATAAATACATTTTTTATATTTTAATGTATATATAGTTTAAATCTTCGATCGATTACTGATTACTGCCTAATTACTGCCAAATTACTGATTACTACCTAATTACTGCCTAATTACTGCCAAATAAAAAAAAAGTGGATACGTGTAACATTAATTAAATCATATAACAGCTAATTTAAAAAACGGTGGATACGTGTAACCTAAATTAAATAAACACAAAAGTCAGGATCGTCCATGTCAACATGTGCAACATCGGAAAACATTATGTGCTAAATTAAAAAAACGGTGGATTCGTGGAACATAAATTAAATAGACAAATGTGCACCATCTAAAAATAACATTTTGTATTAAATTATTTTTATTTTGTTATTTTATTTTATGTCATTGTATTTTATATTATTTGTTTTAGATTTAATTTGTGGATGTTGGAAGATCGAAGTGTGCGCGGGAGATGCCTATTGGTGGCGATCAAGGTATATAGAATAAATATGGTAAGATATTCCGCGTTTTATTTTTGACATCTACTGCGCAGCTACGTCACGTGGAGACCCAAGCATTAGGTTGTGTAGTATGAGTTGAGTATATATTTATACATTGGGTATGGAATTTTTCTTTGTTTATTTATTACGTCTAATTAAAAGAAGTTTTTGTAATTGTATTAAATAAATTATGACAAATCGTTTTCTTTATTTAAGTTATTGTTTTTTTTATTTTTCTTTTTTTAGAGTTAGCATCTTCAATGAGCTTTAAGTTCATTGTTCTTATTTTGAAAAACATTTTACATCGATAAAAAAGATTTTTAACTGGATATGGCAAATCAACTCCATTTGATTTAGCTTGTTTATAGTTATTTAGGTTTGTTTATAGTTTCGTTTCGATTTCGAGTTCACCACATGACGTCACTTGACAGCAAATTATTAGAAAGGGATAGCATGCTACGTGCGCAATATCTTACCATATTATTCTATATACCTTGGGTGGCGATGAGGTTCGCAACCCATAACACCGCGTCTCCCGCGGGGCGAAAAGAGAAGGATGGAGTGCCGCATCGGTTAAAGTGTGACAGTCCATTCTTTCTGCCTACCCTTTCGGGGAGACGGCGTGATGGTTAGTTAGTTAGTTAGTTATCTTCGATCGAATACTGCTAAATTATTTGAATAGTATGATATATATCATTTTAAATACGGAAATCTATCATCTGTAAGATTTATATCAATATTTTTTTACCGCTTTGAAGTAAAGTACATCCGCACAGTTGACTTTTACAAGACGCAGCGTGGGAAGACCGCGGCTTCGATAGCTTGACGGTGTTCTAAAGGACCTGCAATTGTCGGGAGTCAGACCTGAGGATTGTGAGCTCATAATAGGGTCGGCTGGAGAAACTTTTTGAGGCGGCCGAGATCCACCAGGACTGTAGAGCTAGAGAGAAGAAAAATAAATAATAAAAGTAATTAAAATTTTCGAATCCAGCAATATTTCTTCTGAAAATAAACATGAAACTTTTTTAACTAAAATTACTTATTCATCTTCGCTCTAATAATAATGTGTGTTTTTACTTAAATTTGCCAAAAAGATTTGTTGGTACGTGTCGTATATGAAAAGCCGTAATAAACTGTCAGGGAACTGTACGTATGTGTTATAACAAGGGTTGTTCATTCCCGAAGCGTGAGAAGGATCTAAAAATTTGAATATGACCAATTTGTCCCGGCCTCTTCCTCCCGCGATAGTTTCACAATAAGAACGAGACTTGTTCCAGAATATTATTTGAACTCAAATATCTTACACTTTTATATGTTTATTTCAAACAAATGAACCACCTCAACGCGAATGCGCTGTCATAAAAATGATGCTGTGTACATTCTAGTTGTGACATTAAAGGTGGTCGACATATGTCGTGATGATGATAAGTGGCCCCAGGGGTGCAATATCAATGTTGTAATTGTTATCTCTGATGCGTAGTCTTTGTCTTTTTAAATGTTATATAAAAAATATCTAAAAAGAAGTTCATTTGAAATATTAATTAAATAAAACAAGGTTTTTAACTGCTTCCATTTTTGTCTTTATTTCTACAGCGACCGGTTTCGCAAGTCAGACTGGTGACACTGTTATAAACTAGCTCCTTTATATATTGTAGTTTCCAAGTTTATTACAGTGTCAGGAGTCTGTTGATGCCAGCGAGTCTGACGGAACCGGTCGCTGAGAAATAAAGACAAAAATGAAAGTAGTTTAAAAAATATCGTTTTATTTAATTATTACTCAAAACCAGAATGTTTTATGTAATGTTCTATGCTTTGTGTTAACTTATTGAATGTCATTATTGTCATTAACAATGTGGAATTCCATAGTAATACTTAGGAAATTGAAAAAAACTTTGTTTATTAACTACACAATATTAAAAAACACGACATGTTTCGGAGGATACTACCATCTTCAGGTGTAAATATATAATAAAAACTAAACAAAGAAAGACTAATATAAAAAACGCATTTAAAATTCTTAAATACTCTTTGTCTACTTTTAGTCTTCCGAGCTCCCATTCCCAAGCATATGCAAATTAATAATTTTTCAATTTCTATATTTCTATATAATATGTCTTTTCAAATGTATGTTTTTTTTCTAAATTACAATTTTTCTATTTTTACATTATCATTATGTATTATTATTGTTTAATATTATTTATTAGTTCTTACTGATAAAAAATAATTATTAGTAAGTACCTATAACAATTAGCCCAGGTTAATTTTCAATTTAAAATTATTGTATCGAATTTTAAATGCGTTTTTAATATTAGTCTTTCTTTGTTTAGTTTTTATTATATATTTACACTTGAAGATGGGAAGTATCCTCCGAAACATGTCGTGGTTTTTTTTGTATTTTGTGGTTAATAAACAAATATTTTAACAATTTCCTAAATATTCTTTGTGTTAAAATTACAATTTTATAAGTATCGTCAGTATTACTTACGTTAATGTGATCCCCTTTTAAACGAGCCCTCATCAACACCGAGAAAGGCGTTGGCGAAAGGCACCAACTGAATATCAATGGCGTTGTGATAAACACTGTTTTATTGGCTGAAAGTGTCAGCGATCTTCAGGACCTCCTTAATCTTGTTGACGAGTCCGGTGAAAGATTGGGGCTAACAATAAATGTCAGCAAAACCAAATGGATGACATTCGGACGGCTTGACTACAGTGGGTCAGTATTGCATTTGAATGGGTGGAAAAATTTAAATACCTCGGCAGCATACTAACGCAATCTCTTGACCCAGATGTAGAGATAAAATGCAGAATTGAGGCAGCAAGAGCTACGTTTAATAAAATGAAATCACTCTTCTGCAATGATAACGTAAACTTGAAACTCCTCCATAGAATGATCAAATGCTATGTGTGGTATGTTTTATTGTACGAGTAACTTGGACCTTGAAAGTTAATTCAATGAACAGACTGGAAGCATTTGAAATATGGCTCCATCACCGAATGCTCAGAGTTCCCTGGACAGACATGGTTATCAATACCGAAGTCTTGAGGCGAGCTAGAGTTGACAGGGAATTGTTATCAACTATCAAGGTTCGAAAGATCTCACATCTGGATCATATACTGCGTGGGGAAAAGTACCACCTTCTCCAACTGATATTGGAGGGGAAAATTGAGGGACGCCGAGGGCCCGGAAGGGGAGACAAATGTCCTGGCTGCGAAACGTGAGGGAGTGGACCGGCATCCGCAGTGTGAAGGAGCTGTTCCGAGCGGCGCAGGACAGGGACAGGTTCGCCGAGGTGATCGCCAACGTTGGGGGGACCCGACAGGGCACTTGAAGAAGAAGAAGAAAGTGAAAATTAAGAACATAGAGAAATGAGATACTCCCTTTCCCTTCAATGATTATTAAATTTGACGTAGCGTACTGTATTTAATTTGCATGATCACGAAACATACGAATTCTCTTAAAATGAGTCTTGGTTATTTGGTTACCTTAATATAATTCTGTTTAAAGAAATGCTTCGAAGCTTTGAGTCAAAGAACTAGAAAGAAATCAAGTTGAAACACCACATCACGGTATACGTATATCTAAGATAAGTATTTGTTTATCCCATTCGCCTTATACACGGTGAACTTAAAGTCATACTACACATCAATAGGGTAGTATATTAATATTACTATTTTATTTAATAAATCCTATATAAAATGTTGGTTAATAAAGTGAATTTAATCAACCAGGTACATGGATTTAGTTTTGTCTCGTAAACCCCTTGCGATTTGTTCTATTTTGTGTAGATCCCTTGCTTTTCTAATTTTTTTTTACAAATTCATCTATAACTATAAAAGTAGTTTTTAAAACTGACAGATCTAAATGAACTCAAAAAAATCCGAGAAAAAAGGCCACAATTCGCTGTCGACCTTTCTTTTAGCTCATTGGGGAAAATCGAATGTCTGATCTTTGCCGAATGAACTAAAAAAAGGTGGCCAAACGTTTCGACCATCCGACATGAGATCCACTATCGTGGACCCCCATTTTCATTTCATAGACCCCCAATTTTTTTTTCGCTGACACCCCTTGCGAGTAGTCGTAGACCCCTAGGGCTCTATTTAGACCACTTTGGGAATCCCTGATTTAGATAATCCATGGTTTTGGCGGAAATATTTAGATTTTTCAACTGTTGATTGTAACACTTGATGACGCTAACATTTGTTAGCGAAACAGCTGTCGCAATAATTTCATAAGTAATTAAATCAATTGTAATATTATATGTGTTTTAATTAAACAGTTAAGATGCATTTAGTATATATAATGAAGCCTGTTATATTTTTATATACTAACTAACTAACATCACGCCCTTTCCCCGGGATGGTAGGCAAAGAGGTTGGACCACCACACTATTCTATCCTGACTCTTGTTCTCCACAACATTCACTATCCAAAAATTAATAGACAAATCATACGAATGTATAATATAAAATTTGTATAATTAGACTTATTCTTTAGTTACTACCGGTTTCGGCAGCTCGCTACCATCTTCTGATCTTTACCATAGTTTTTTTATATCATAGAAAAATGATTTTCCTATCTTTGACAATATAAGCAAAATACAATATTTTTCTGAATTAAAACACTGTTTTTTCAACTCTTTAGTTTATTTTTCTCGGCATAATTCGAAGGCTTTACACCTTCGTCATCGAGAGAACGATATAAAACAGTTTTATATCGTTCTTCCGAGAAAAATAAACTCAAAAGTGTAAAAAAACGGTCGTTATGGAATTTCACAGTGTAAACATCTTAAGTTTATTTAAAAGTACGAACAAAAACCTAAAACTAACCATCACGCCGTCTCCCGAAGGGGTAGGCAGAAAGAATGGACTGCCACACTTTTTTTTCATGACACATTTCTCTCGATTCCTCAACATTCATACATCTCAACATTCATCGTGTCATGCACGCGCATCGATTTATCGGACTCCTCACGTGGCCGACATTCAAAATTTGATTTATTTGATCGTGACACGTTTTCCTCGGTCTTCCTCTATGTCTATTTCCATTTACATCGTTAACATATCCTTTTTTAATCTGGTCCAAACCATTTTTTCATTATTTTGTTCATAGCATTTTCGTTCACACCGAAATCATACACAGTTTTCACACATTCGTCTAAGAGATCTCATTTCTACTGCATTTATTCTACTTTCATCCTTCATTTGGCAGTTCCATGCTTCGCTTTCATACATAAGGGTACAAGAAGTACGACTCTATTATAAATATCCTGTACGGAAGTCTATTTGGTTGGTCCAAGTTCTCTTATTTGCAGATTCAACACGATCATACTTGTGTGTGTTTGGTAGGGCCAGGGGGGGAAAGGATTCGCGGCAGGCAAAGTAGTCTGGGATCGTAAAGTCTCGGATAAGGGTTGAAAGATTATACGGGGCTGAGGTTAGCATTACGCATAACCATAAACTGAGAACAGGCGGCTGAACAAGCTTGGGCCTTTTTAATTCAATACAAAAGAATCAACAGCTTGGTAACCGTAACATATTGTTATTATTTATGTAATAAAACGCATTATTTATATTTTTGAAAAACTTAGAATCTCACACGCTGTGATGCATCAGATTTCTGTTAGCTACCATCCCCCCGGAAGACCACCAAAAATATGGATAGATGGGATTCAACTTCTCTAGAGAGGCCAGCCTTACACTAAGAACATACCAAGAGTCCCATTTTTTAGATAACTCAGTGGATGTTTCGAGAACTCGGCCGTGCTGGAGGGTGTTCGGCTTTTTGTCTCCGACGGCGACAGCATAGATTGTTTTACATAACGGCCGCCAGAACCAACCTGCCTCTGGTGACACCGGTGGTAAGAGCAATTAATCTGCCGAACGCGGTCAACTCGGAGATCGACGTCTCTCATATTAGTGAAAGTACGTTCAGAAGGCAAATACTCTTAATTCTGGAGAGTATCCTGCCTTCTTATGTTGAACCATCTCTCATGCGTTTCTGGTAGTATACTATACACTATATATAATACTTTTACTCGAGTGAGTAAATAAGTTGAAATTGTGATTCTAAGAAATGAGATGAAAACTTATCGAAAAAAACGGCGGAAGCAAAGTTATACACCTAATATTATTTTACTTGTTCTCAATAGATGCCTTAAAATTTTATTTTGTAATGTCTGTTGATAAAATAAACTGATTTGATATTTTATATACTTCTAAAAGAAATTAAAAATATTTTGAAAAGTTTTTTAATATACTCGTAATTACTTAGATTTAAAATTGCCTAATTTTTTAATATTTGTAATTTGTGTTAATAGTTCGCTTGGTATGATTAATCATATTATAATTATTTTTGCATTTGAATATATTATTTATTTAATGTTTTATTAATGACAAGAAAACTTCTTCGTATCAATGGCAAGATCGGATCAGAAATTAAACGATAAGTTATGTCTGTGGTGTTGAGGACATAGTAAGATGGGGAGTAAGAAGAAGGCGCTTTTGGAGAGACCACGTGGACCGCATGGAGAATACAAGAATTGAAAATATTGTTAAAGATGAAAACCCAAGCAGCAAGAGGTTACCAGGAAGGCCGCCAAAGAGATGGAAAGATTGCTGGACATCATCATCCCAGGACAGCCCACCGTCACAAATAGGTCATACGACCTAAACTAAGAGGAAGAAAAAGAAGAGGGTTGTTGCTATGAACGTACTTTATACTTGGTTATTGTAAGGTTATAAAATATTCTAAATCGATACTGCATATGAACTTGGCATTGAATTCCTGAAGTATACACGTTGTTCTAATTTATTCCATTAGCGTGTTTATGTGAAACTAAAGAATGCAGTGAGTACCGAGAAGTGGAGTTGGTATGCGCGATAGACGACATGCAATTCGTAGTATAAATTCAATTTGTAAAACACATCCTAGCAAAACAGACCCCCGGCACGCTACGTACCCGTACATGTCGCACGAAGTTAGATTTTCGACTTTTCACTAGACGGATTCACGTACATGTTGTCTCATCTAAAGTTTTACAACCGGTTGGTAATTTTATGATTTCATTATAAAACTTGTGAATACAAGATGAATTCATGTTTTTACTACTTGAATATAAAAAAAATATTAACTCTTCATCTCATAATATAGCAAATTTACTACAAACCGAAAAATCTACTCATATTTGTATATGGTACGTATAATATTTGAATTTCACAGATATTCTTGTTGTACGCTACACTCTACATTCCCATCTACCATTTAAGGTACACAAATCATCGCGAGTGGTGCAAGTCTACAAAAAAAAAACTGAAAATAAAAATATTAATTAAAAATCTGTTTAAAATGTGTATTGCGTTAAAATCCACTGATGTTTGTATATGTGACCGGTTTCGGCAGCTCGCTGCTATCTTCTGGTGAAGAAGAAGATGGCAGCGACTGGCTGAAACCGGTCGAAGACACACAAACATCAGTGGATTTTAGCTAAATATACATTTAAAAAAAAAATTCAAAAATTTAAAAATTATTCCTTTCGTTTTTTACAGTGAAAAACTTCTTCCATGAATTTTCAAATAACATTTTTTTTTACAAAAAATCTATTAACTTATTTACCCTGTCGATGCCAGTGCCATTTAACTTATTTTGCAGTGCAAAAAATTGTTTCGAACTGCAAGAGACTACATTTGCAGCTCACATTTAAGTGTATCACGCTAGTTCCTTACCACTAAAATGTGAGTGTCTGAGCTTCAAATGTGGTGTTACATATTGTGCCTACCGCACAATGCGAGTTAAAAAGAACTTCCATCAAGAGATTTGAATATCGTGAAAAACATATTAAATTATTTAATAAACCAGAGGATACATAAATTTACAAACATGTTGTTAGTAAATGAGTCATATTTGTTTACATTTATAAAATGAATTATTTACCACATTTGGTTGGTCATTCATCAAAATCAGATGCAACATAAACGGGATGAACGCAAATCTCTTATCTTTGAATTCCAAATTCAAATAATGAAATAATTTTCCCGTGTGTAGTGAAACTCACTATAGAACGAAACAAAAGATAACGTATTCAAAATTAGGACCAAAATATGAAGAAAACATAAGGACATATAATATTTTGGCACTATTCTAAACTTCAGGGAATATAATGACTATTTTTCGCATTACTCACTGTTTCTCACAGCAATGTAGGACTCTTGAAACGCATTATGTGATCTAAGTAGGAAAGCATTTTCTAATTGTTATCCGGGATATTTATAATATAAAAAGATTAAGAGAACTAATGATAAACAATGCTTATCTATAATAACTTTTCGGAATTAGCAAATCATCTTATCGAAAGAGATTATTCGTTTAACAAAGATAACGGCGTTGAAATTTTACATATAAATAATAGAAATATACTAACTAACTAACTAACCATCACGCCGTCTCCCCGAAAGGGTAGGCAGAAAGAATGGACTGCCACGCTTTTCTTTCCTGACATATTTCTCTCGTTTCCTCAACATTCATACATCGTGTCATGCACGCGCGTCGATTTCTCTGACTCCTCACATGCCGACATTCAATATTTGATTTATTTGATCGTGCCACGTTTTCCTTGGTCTTCCTCTATTTCTGGTACCATTTACATCATTAACATATAATTTTTTTACCATTCTTTCTTCATTCATTCTTTCCATATGTCCAAACCATCTTAATGATCCTTTCATTATTTTGTTCATGACACCATCATTCGCACCGCATTCACTTCTTATATTTTCATTCGACACTCATATCATACACAGAGTATCCACACATTCGTCTAAGAGATCTCATTTCTACTGCATTTATTCTACTTTCATCCTTCTTCTGCCAGTTCCATGCTTCGCTTCCATACATAAGGATCGGTAGAAGAACACCATTGTGCACTGCCATTCTAGCTTTTTTGGATAGATTTTTGTTTGCGATGACAACTTTAAGTGCACCATTCACTTTATTGCCTGCCCCAACCCTTCTTTCAATATCCCTCTCCACTCGCCCATCTCTTGTAAAAATACTACCTAAATACACTATTAGAAATATAACTTTGAATAATTTAGAAATTTTGGAATTTAAAAAGGCCATTTAAAACAACCAACTAAACTTAACTTCTAGCCCCATTATTGATGTATTTCCCGTCTCATAATTTCAACTAAACAACAATTTACCCTACCGCTTAATTTAATTTTACCGCCCTCCCCTTTTTCACTCGTCATTTAGTGTATAAGTAATAATTCATTTAACTGTTAAAATTCATACACTGAAGAAGGGAAGTTTGTGTCCCGAAACATGTTTGTGAAAAGTGCAAAAAAGTGATGTGATACAATGTTTCCAAAAAGTTATTCAAATTTAAATCCACAAAACAAAGTGATGGCGAATATAGAAGAAGGTCATAATATTTATTGTTTTTTGAACAGTGATGTAAAACTCCCTATTAAAAAATATAACTAACTAACTAACCATCACGCCGTCTCCCCGAAAGGGTAGGCAGAAAGAATGGACTGCCACACTTTAATCGATGCGGCACTCCATCCTTCTCTTTTCGCCATCGCGAGAGACGCGGTGTGATGGGTTGCGAACCTCATCGCCACCAATAGGCATCTCCCGCGCACACTTCTTAAAAAATATATATAAATAAAAACGTTTTTTTTTTAGAAGTTTTATAACATTTTATGGGAATGACGTGTTACTGTTTGCTAAGGCATTATCAAGTGTAATGTAAGGCATTATCAAACATTTGATAATGAATAAGCAAGGCAAAACATATCATTTCTATAAAATAATGTAAAACTTTTAGTCATTCGTATTAATGGGTCATATAGAATTTTATGCACCTAATTGCATAATTCAAGTGTAATAAAATGGTGATAGATTAGCTACCTATCACATGTCACGAGAATCAATATGATAGCTATATACATCGATTTGGCTCACGCTGTAATAATGTAAAGAGCGATTCAACAAAACAATAATAACTATGGGACATTTATTATATTATGTTTCCGTTCACATAATACGTTCCTTATCATCTTCTATCATCTTTGCATCTGTTTCACTACACTTTAATGATGTACAGATTAATTTACAAAATAATAATAATCTATAACTTATGTATGGAAGCGAAGCATGGAACTAGCAGAAGAAAGATGAGAGCAGAATAAATGCAGTAGAGATGAGGTCCCTAAGACGTATGTGTGGTAGAACGATGTACGACAGAATCTCAAATGCTGATATTAGGAAGGAATGTAGAGCGAAAGAAGGTATTATGAACAAAATTATGAAAGGTTCGCTGCGTTGGTTCGGACATATGGAGCGCATGGGTGAAGAAAGAATGGTTAAAAAAGTATACGTTAACGATGTAAATGGAGTAAGGAGTCGAGGTAGACCGAGGAAAACATGGCATGACCAAATTAAAAATATTTACAGATTGGTCATGTCAGAAGCCGGAAGAATCGACGTGCGTGTATGACTCGATGTATGAATGTGGAGGAATCTAGAGAGGTGTGCCAAGATAGAGTAGTGTGGCGGTCCATTCTCTCTGCCTACCCCTGCGGAGAAACGGCCCAATGGTTTGTTGGTGTTGTTATAAGTCACATTTTACGTTAAGAAATTAATAAATAAGAACTAGAAGTATTTCATACAAGTGTGTCAGATTTAACAGCCGGTTGGTGCGAACCGGCGCTATCCTTTTAGGGCCACCACTAAATTTCCATACCGAGAGGTTGCGAGGCATATTTTTTCTTTAACTTTTCAGGTTCAGAGTACCAGAAGACATTTTTCTTTTATATCTCCGGCGATCGAAGGCTTCGAGGTCCCTTTCTAGAAGAGTCTGGGAATAATTTATCCGACAAATTCTCTATCGGTTTTATTTGCTCGTTAACTATGGTACGTGCAATACTTCATGATGGTCACGTAGTTTGATTTGGCAAGACTGAACATTTTATATAAAAATAGATTTTTACGTCTTTACTGATTTACGAACCTTCTTCTAAATCAGTGAACAATTTATTTATAAAAGCAAATCCCTTTATTATCCCAAGGGAAAAACATAATTCATACAAAAACTTTTATGCCTAGGATTTATCGTTTATTTATTTAATATTAATTTTTTTTTTAAATCGTATCCTTTCAAAATGTGAAAATCAAAATTTTAATGATTTAGTTAGAGCAAAACATGTCATATTGACAAATAATTTATACAATTTCTAGAAATATGAATATTTCAAATCAAATTAAAACAGTCTATTAACTCAACAGACGTTACAAACAACATCAATGTTTAATTCATCTATTGAGTACAGGTAAAATATAAGGCTGGGAGTACCGGATGTCGTCGAAAGGGTGGCTAAGATCAAATGGTCATTTGCAGGAATGGTCACTTGTTGCTAGACTGGCAAACCAAAGATGGACCAGAAGGATGTTGGAGTGGAGACCTCGTAAAGATTGAAGAAGGGAGGGATTTCCAAACGATGATATGATGACATTATAAAAAATGGTGGTGAAAATTTGTATATAAGTATGAGGGAGACCTATATCCAGCAGTGGACGACATCGTCTGTTTAAGTAAAATTAAGTTAAGTAAGTATCATTCTCCATAGATGGCGTTAGTGGGTCGGTTGTATAGGTTAATTCTTAAAAAAAAAATTCACTAGTGCAACCAAATCTACATAGATGGCTGACTGAAACTGCCACGTGAAGATAAATATGGATTTTGAAGTATATATACATCTTCCAAAAAATTTGTCATGCATGATCACAAATAACAAAAGGTGGAATGGGGAATGTTGTAATTACATAAAGCGTGCGCTTAACCCAACCAATGACAGGTCATAAGTCCTGTAAACACCTTGATCATCCATGTTCAGTTTCCAGTTTACGTCTTCGTCTCTATTGAGATACAATTTAAAAAAAATTAAGTAAGTATGTAGTTTAATGAGAAAAATATGTTTTGCATTGCTAGAACTTTTTGAAATTTGATAATGCCCTTTGAATATATAATCTTTCACTACAATAAAATGTAATTGAACTTAAAAAATGCGAACATTTTTACCAATACCTAATATATAATATGGAGTTTTATACCTTTGTTCTTAAAACAATAAATAAATTCATGATTTAATTGTATCTCAATAGAGACGAAGATGCAAATTGGAAACTGAATATGGTTGATCAAGGCGTTTACAGGACTTATGACCTGTCATTGGTTAGGTTGCGCACGCTTTATGTAATTACAACATTCCCTATTCCACATTTTTCTTCTTGACTATGTAAGACAAATTTTTGGAAGTTGTATATATGTTACAAATCTATGCCTAATTTCACATGTCAGTTTCAACGTGCCATCTATGAAGATTTTGATTACATATGTTAATCTTTTTAAGATTACTCTATATAATCCACATACTAACGCCATCTATGGAGATTAATTTTTAGCAATAAGCAGAACATCGTATACAAGTATAAGTATACATTCACAAAAAATACAATAAATAAATTATCATTATTCAAGCAAAACAAACAAAAAAACACATTTATTACATATTATATTTAAATGAAAGTGTTATGACAAAATAATGAAAAAATCATTACGATGGTTTAGACGCATAGAAAGAATGAATGAAGAAAGAATGATACAAAAAGTATATATTTACGATGTAAATGGAACTAAAAATAGAGAAAGACCTAGGAAAACGTAACATGATCAAATAAATCAAATATTAAATATCGGCCACGTAAGGAGTCGAAGAAATCGACGTGCGTGCATGACACCATGTATAAATGTTGAGGTAGCGAGAGAAGTCACTTCTATCTACCCACCCCTTCAGGGAGGCGACGTGTTGGCTAGTTAGTTAAAATCAATACATTAATCAGCGACCTTTCCAGAAAACAAACGGTGAAAAAGAAATTCTTCTAGTTAAATGTTATTCACAGTACCTATACATGTAAGTCTCGTTGTATTTCATTTGCATGAGGGTGATTTACATACACGCCAGCAAGATAACGAATGACCACGGACACTAATTTAACTTTAATTGCAATCAGGACTTATCCCAAAAAAGTCAACGCCCTGTAAGTGGCATCCAACGTAAGTGACGGCCAATGTATACCCTTAACAAAACGTAAATAATGGATCAGGCAATTAACATAATCATTTTTTAAATTAAAAATAGCAATATTTTCATTTATATAAAATAACTAACTAACAAACCTCTCTAGATTCCTTCACATTCATACATCGTTACATACACGCTCGTCGATTTTTCCGGCTTCGAATTCATTCGTTCCATTCGTTCCATATGTCCAAACCATCTCAGGGATTATTTTATAATTTTACTTATGATGCAATCATAAGTAAAATTAAAAAAGGATCGGTCAGTCATTTCCTAGTGCGCCCTTGGAGTAATTGATTTTACAAAACAAAATATAAGCATTTCAAATGTAAGTCATCAAAACAATAATAATAATAAATCATCACTTTTGAGATTATTTTTCTCGACATGTTTCGAAGGCTTACACCTTCATCATCGGGTGAACGATATAATAGTTTATATCGTCCTCCCGATGATGAAGGTGTAAGCCTTCGAAACATGTCCAGAAAAATAAACTCAAAAGTGGAAAAAACAGTTCATAAAAATTCGGCAATATGGAATTCCACAGTGTTAACGCCTTAAGTTTATCTAAAATTAATAAATAATTTACATTTCTTCCTTATTTCGTCGTTCGGTATTCTATCATGTATCGTTTTTCCGTCCATTTTTCTCAGTGATCTCATTATGTATATTGTATAGAATAATATAATTTACAGGTATGCTCAACATCACAGTCAACTATCACATCCATTTGCTTATTTCAACTGCATAGACTTAATTTTTTATAAACTTAATGGTTAATTCTGGAGAATTCTATAAATACATTTTTTATACTGTTTTATTTTTTCATCACATTGTATTATATTTTCCTCCATATGTGTCAAAGTTATTAAACTAATTTATAATAGTAAACACGATTGTTTAGTGGTTTTACTTGGATTTAATTTATATAAATTGTGACAAATTTGTTTCGCCTTATGAGGGCATTCTCAAACTCTATATATGTATTGAACCACATTAGTCACATGTATTAAAACACACTAGTCATTCGAAAAGTTATAATTATTTATTTAATTTAATTTAAATGTAAAATAAATCTGTTTTCATTCTACAAATGAGCATTAAGTAAGGTTAGATTAGGTTCAAAATATGTTTATTCAACAAATTAAAATTAAATATCTTCAAATTTATATATTGAAAAATAATACATAATGTAAAATTCATACTGCCACTAGTAAATATTCATTTATTGTTTTGTTAAACAATGGTTTAAAATTCCATATTTAATGACATGTTTCGCCTTGCCGAAATACGAGTATGTGATAATATTTGTTTATTGTGTATCATAAACATAAACATATCTATATCGTAATGCTGTGTGGTGCATGATAATAATAATAGAAATATACAAATAATCATACAATAATAAACATGAAATAAATTAGATTTGAAAGTGACTTACCAGCGAAATATGTCATTACTTAAAATAAAATAAAACTTCAAGAAAATCAACCTTTTCATTCATATTAATATATAAATATTAATTTAATAAAATCCTTTAATGACTACAATACTTTTTCACGTAATAATTAAAGGAATTATATCAGCAAAATGTATTTTATCTCATCTTACTTAATGTTTTAAAGATCTAACAATTCAGATCGTGTCTCTATATCCAGCATCCCTGTAATTTACTCATGGTCCTCTATTAGCCCCTCATTGAGGCCACCCTACGTATTTTGTCTCTCCCTCCGCAGTGCTCCCTTCAATATCACTTAGCATCTATATTTAGATTCCAACAACTCGTTTAAGATAAGTTCACCAAATTTAAAACTCTGGAATCAAATAATCAATATCAAACGAAAAATACATACGATAGTTTTAATTTGAAAGTTTTTATCATAGATAGGTATATGTTAAGTACGTCTACAAATATAACACCTCAAAATGGCATGTATAACACCTCAAAATGGTATGTTAAGTACGTCTACAAATATAACACCTCAAAATGGCATTGCTGAGATGCATATTTTAAATGTTTTATTTTATTTTTCAAAAGGTATGTATTTTTCTCTCGTAAGAAAGAAAAATAAGAGAGAAAAAAAATACGAGTAACCCAAAGAGCCATGGAAAGAGCCATGTTAGGAATAAGCCTAAGAGACAGAGTCAGAAACGATATGGTGAGAGAAAAAACAAAGGTCGCTGACATCATCCACCGGGTGGCGAGTCTAAAATGGCAATGGGCAGGTCACATAGCCAGAAGCTCAGATGAAAAATGGACAAGAAGACTGCTGACTTGGAGACCGTGGATGGCAAAGAGAAGTGCAGGGCGACCGCTACTACGGTGGAAGAATGATCTGAACAGACACGTCGGAATAACCTGGATGCAGTCTGCACAGGACAGAGTTACATGGAAGCGAAAGGAGGCCTTTGTCCAGGAGTGGACGGGAATGGGCTGAGGAAGAAGGAGAATAAGCTTATTACTGATTAATATTGTACAGTGAACCAAGTATTTAAAGCGTAGAAAATCTTTACTTCCGTGAATATTTCACAGGTTGCGTCTAGTTTTATCATATAATTGCAAAACACTTTAAAAACAAAAGCTTTATCGATGAGTAAGGAATTCTTGTTATAATTTTGTGCCTTTGCCCTTGGCTAGGTCAAGTATGATATACTTCCACAAAGAGTGATTGTGTTATCAAATTAATAGCAATTAGTAGAGGGGAAGACGGTTTTCATCTCTATTATATCATCCCTTTCCTTTCATCCACGATCTCTCTCACTCGTCCGACCTTCAGAGCGGGATGGAAACTTTTTAAAACCCTTTGTGACGGAGAGTTGGCGCAAGTTAGCATAATAATTAACTTAAAAGTTTACGATTATTCTCTTTTTCATAAATTATAAAACAGTTCAAACTTGTTTTGGTGATAAAGATTTATACTTTCATAAAGCAAGTGGATGAAAAAAAAAATTACATAATTAAAATAGAGATAAAAATTGAGATAAACATGCAGTTTAAAATAGAGATAATAAAAAAATAAAAACTTTTTAATATGCATAAATTTATTTACAAAAGCCTTCCCAAAAAATGGCAGGGCACAATGATGCTTTTGCATCGATGTATGGAAGCGAAGTATGGAACTGTCAAAAGAAGCTGAAAGTAGAATTAGATCTATTAGACGAATGTGTGGAAAACTGTGTATGATTTCGGTGCGAATGAAAATGGTATGAACAACGTTATGAAGGGTTAATTAAGATGATTTGGACACATGGAAAGTATTAATGAAGAAAGAATAGTAAAAAAAGTATATGATAACGATGTAAATGGAACTAGAAATAGAGGAAATCCGAAAAAAATGTTGCGCAATAATATAAATCAAATATTGTATGTCAGCCAAGAGAAAAGTCGGTTAAATCGATGTGCGCGCATGACAAGATGTATAAATGTTGAGGAAGCAAGAGAAATATGTCAGGAAAGAAAAGTGTCAGTCCATTCATTCTGCCTATCCCTTCAGGGAGATGACGTGCTGGTTAGTTAGTTAGTTAGTACATTTATTTTAAATCGTCATTTTCTTTCAATTTCGGCAACCCGCTGCCATGCTCGAGTGTGAATACTGATGATTCGCCAGAAGATGACGTCGAAACCGGTCGGAGCTCGAAGAACAAATGGAAAAAACCAAGTTTATTAAATATAAGAAATAAAATGTAATGCTATTATTTTTTATTCATTTTCAATCAAGAAATTCTATCGACAATAATACTATCATATAGTTGAGATTCAAGTCATAAAAATAACAGTAAGCACAGAATTAGATTTAGAACATATTAGATACCCTACGGGGCAGTACTACCCCCAATGGGCGCCGCATCTTTCCATGGGGGCGGAAGCGAATCCAGAGATAAATGGAAGCGTTAAAGCAGTCAAATGGGGCTGCCGTGGCATACTATTTAATAAATAAAAAATAAAATATTGATTTATTATAATTTTATGGGAATGACATGTTTCGCCTTGCTGAAGCATAATTAATATTTAATAATGTTTTAGCGAGGCGGAACATGTGCAACATAGCTTTTCATTCGTATTAATTATTGAATACGGAGTTTTAAAAAAAGAAATTATGCTAACTTATTATTATCGCGTAAATAAGCATAAAAATCATCTATATTTATATACAACAACAACAACAAACAATCACGCCGCTTCCCCGCAGGGGTAGGCAGAGAGAATGGACCGCCACACTACTCTATCCTGACATACCTCTCTAGCTTCCTCTACATTCATACAGCGAGTCATACACGCACGTCGATTCTTCCGGCTTCTAACTTGACCAACCTTTATAATTTGATTAATTTGGTCATGCCATGTTTTCCTCGGTCTACCTCGACTCCGTACTCCATTTACATCGTTAACGTATACATTTTAACCATTCTTTCTTCACCCATGCGCTCCATATGTACGAACCAACGCAGCGATCCTTTCATAATTTTGTTCATAATACCTTCTTTCGCTCTACATTCCTTTGTAATATCAGCATGATATACATATAAATATATCGGTTCAATATTGTCGAGGAAGTTTTTGGAAGTTGGCAAGCAGAGATGCATTACACGCAATCAAACACGTGACGAAAGGTAGATACATAGATAACAAATAGGGAAATTTGAGACAACATACTTAATATAACTCTTATGTGAGAGGGAACGTTAGAATGTCTAGAAAAGTTTGGAAACCTATGTTTTAGAGCCTAGGTTCTCAAAGTGGGCGATAACGCCCCCTTGTGGGCGTTTGAGACTTTCAGGGGGGCAGTAGAAGACCCAGAAAAAATAGAGAGCGTGGGCAGATAAAAATATATAGTCTAAAAAGACAAAAAAACACGCTAATCACGTAGGGGACTAATAATGCAAATTAAACTTAAATATTGGTTTATTTTGTTATTGTATGTATTGCAATGATTCCTATAGAGGTCTATATAGACCCCCAGGGGTCCACGACAACTTGCAGGGGGTCCACGACAGTTGCGAAAAAAATTGGAGGTCCACGAGATGTAAATAGGGGTCCACGAGATGGTTCAACTAAATTGAAGCCGAATATTGAAACGAATATCGAAATCGTTCGCGACCATTTTTTTAGCTCGACAACGACTTCTGGCCAGAATTAGGCATCGACCATTTTTTATTACTAATCGATTCATACTTTCGAACTACTCGAAAAATCAATTTAGGGGGTCTACACGAGATAGAAAAAAACGGCAAGGGACAGGACAAAAAAGTTTGGGAACCTCTGTTTTAGAGTAATTTGTGATTAAAATAATAAAAAAATCTAATGAAGCAAGATTATTTTTAAATATTGATTGAAAATTGTGTTTTTTTGCATGAAAAATATCATGATGACATTTAATCAAATTGTTTCTAACTTTATTTGAAATAAAGCGGAAATTTAAAATGACAGTTCTTAAAAATTACTTACATTTGTGATATAAAGAACGTGGATGAAGAAATAATGGTTAAGAAAGTATACGTTGACGATGTGAATGGAGTACGTAGTCGAGGAAGACCGAGGAAAACATGTCATGACCAAATCAATCAAATTTTAAAGGTTGGCCATGATAAAAGTCGGAAAAATCCACCTGTGTGTATGACGCGCTGTAGGAATGTCGAAGAAGCTAGAGAGGGGTGTCAGGCAGTGGCGGTACTTAAATAGAAGTCCAGAAGTCCGGCTTGCGTAAGACATTTTAAATCAAACCCCCCAAATCTACGTAATCATGCCCCCGCATAAACCCGCATAAGCCTACCGAGTAGTTGATCGTTTCACGAATACAAAGGTATGCATGTTGATATAATTATGTGTACTTGTATGCACGTATGTAGGTTCGCAGCACCCCCCACAACCTAACCCTATTCAATTAAAAATATTACGCTTGTAAGTGACGCAAATAAGTCACATGACGTAAACGATGCTTTTGTTCTGGTACGTGAACTGAATGGCACGTACACGTAATTCTATGAATCGACTAAACGTAAGACACAACACAAACACCATCACGTTCTTTATATATTGAAACACTGTTTTTTCCACAAAAGTGGAAAAAGCAGTGTTTTGTGGGATAAAAAGTGTTTTTGTGAAGGTAAAGAGTTTTGTGTTTCTTTTTTATATACTTTGTATACAACACTCACATTTATTAAAAAAATAAATTTTAAATTAAATATCATACATGTTTCGGACTAACCAGCCCTTCATCAGTAATCTTCTTCTCTTCTTTAACAGTCGTTATCGTCCACTGCTGGAAATAGGCCTCCCCCATACTTCTCCATGTATGACATGTCATACGGGGGGTGGTTGGCATTACAACGCCACGCTTGCCAGACGGGTTGGCGAGGTGTCCTTCCACGTTAGCCTATGCATCAATATTATCCACCGAGGTTATTCACACTCGATCTCTATCTTCATCAGTAATATTATATAAATATTTAGATTATTATAATATTGTTCACAAATATGGTCAGTTTTGACAGGTTTATATTATGTAATATCACTGATGAAGGGCTGGTTAGTCCAAAACATGTTTGATATTTTTATTTTTTTAATAAATGTGAGTATTGTATACAAAGTATTTAAAATAAGAAACATTAAACATTTACAAAACAAAGTTATGGCGAACATAGAAGAGAAAGTAAAGAATTTTTTTATGTATTAAAGGTATAATAATTTTCAAAAATGCAGAAAAAATAGTGATATAATTCGTAACAAATCGCGGCGTTATGGAATTCCAGTGTAAACGCCTTAAGTTAATCATTCAACTAATTAACTAACCATCACGCCGTTTCGAGGATGAACCGCCATACTATTCTGTCCTGACATACCTCTTTAGATTCCTCTTCATTCATACATCGTAATATGTATGCTCGTCGATTTTTACGACTTCGAATGAGGCCGTCTTTTAGAATTTGGTTAATTTGGGCAATGCCATGTTTTCTTGGTCTATCACGGCTTATCTTTCCACTTACACTGCTTGTATACAATATTTTAAACATTTTCGCGTCAATTTGTTCAACATGTACGTTCCAACAGGCTTTTCAAAAATATATTATATAGTGAACTATCAGAAAGAAAAAGGAAGCAAGGAGGACAGCGCATAAGATATAAGGACAACCTGCACACTGCAGTAAAGAGTGTAGACAGACGAGCTGACTGGGAGCAGTAGTTGGCAACCGATAGGGTGGAGTGGAGAAGAGTCGTCGCTATGTGCCAGGGGCCGGAGAGACTGAGAGGACGGGGTCCAGCCGTAGGGGCAGAATATCCCTGTCCGGAGTGTGACAAAGTCGGTCATTCCCGGATAGGTCTATTTAGTCACATCTACCAACCTAGATATTTTTTGTGCTCCTTACGCTCGTATCCACGGGAAATGGGCATTTATTTACCATTCTTTCTTCATTCATTATTTTCTCTCCAAACCATGATAATTTCATGTATATTTTTAATCATTTTCCCCCCTATAAATTTCTTTCATCAGAAATGGAAATTATATCATGCGTAGTTATTCCACACTTACGTCTAAGGGATCTCATCTCAATCGTATTTATTCTGCTTTCATTTTTCTTCTGAGAGTTCCATTCTTCGCTTTTATACTTAATTGATGGAAACATTGTGAAGCATTTTCGCTTTCATTTATAAATTCTTGTTTCCAAACACTAGTAGATTGTAAATTTAATAATAAGAAAAATGATTTTTAACATCTAGGCATAGGACGGTTAGATCAACCTAAGCGAGAGTGGTTAAACCGAAAACAAAATAAATAAAGACGACCAAGACGGGCAAGAGCTATGACTGCCATACCGAAAGTCCCAGGATCGATTCCCGGTGACGGCAGTGTGATTGTCACACTTTTTTTGTCTGGTGTAGAATTCATGTGACAATAAAATAGCGATATACCAACAAGTTTCGTATTATGTGTCATGAGAATCAATATTATAGCTAAAATTCAATTGTATACAGTAATTGGGTCTAAAACGGCCTGTTGTATAGAAAAAAAAAAAAAAAATAAGTTTGCGAAAGCTATTTACTAATATCAGATTCCTAATTGATTTTTCAAATCGAAAATACTCGTAGCTTTATTTCATATTGTGTACCTTTGTTTGTGAACTAACAGTGAGAAATGAAATAATAAATCACATTTCGTACGAAATAAAGATGATGAATCTTTAACTAATTACCCAGGTGAGAAAAGCTGTGTGTACAATGAAAATTTATTAACCGAGCATAACATTTTTCTTGTAAATTCGTACTGTCAGATGCCTAACGCTAACCTAATTTCTTACGTAAACGTGGTATGTAATCCTATCCGTTATCTTCGTCTGCCCGCCCCTTGTGTTCCCGACTCCTGTTTACACACGAGTTGTGACAGACTCCCGACCTTAACCGAGTGATAAATAGCTTAGACAATAATACATGTGATGAGACTTTAAATTTGACTTTCTCGAGTCCTGATATTCACGCCGAGATTGAAGAATTAATTGGAAATTTAGGAACAATCTAATTCAATTGTCACCAAACAATTACAGATGGCAGGCGCGTCGTAAATTCAAATTAAACCATAGATAATTAAGAACATGCTAATATTCATTTTTTTTTAATTTTAATGCAAAATTAAATAGTACCTAATTAGACGCCTACTCTCAAGTGTGAGGCAACGTATGGAGGACCTAACATGACACCGAAAAAGACGATCTAATTATAACACAAACATAACATTTGTTTTTTTTACATTTTAAATAATGATCAAAAATAAAATACTTTTTGCAAACCTGTGAAATATTCACGGAAGTAAAGATTTTCTACCCTGCAAAAAAAACCTGGTTCACTGTAACTTTAATGTAAATATTTTTCATGGTTCACTTTAATGTAAATATTTTGTTATTTTATTTTATATCATAGTATTTTATATTATTTTTTGTGGATGTTGGACGATTCAAGTGTGCGCGGGAGATGCCTATTGGTGGCGATGAGGTTCGCGACCCATCACACCGCGTCTCCCGCGGAGCGAAAAGAGAAGGATGGAGTGCCGCATCGATTAAAGTGTGATAATCCATTATTTCTGCCTGCCCTTTCGGGGAGACGGCGTGATGGTTAGTTAGTTAGTTAGTTTTTGTAAATATTTTTTCCCACAAAATTTAAAATTTTACCAAATTGTTATTTTATTGTTTTCTACACTACTGTAATACAACAACAATCAGAACAAGATTCAAAATAATCCAGAAACGTTCTCGGGCATGCGCGTGGTGTGCATTTCGAATTACTTTCGGAAAGAATCGAAGTATTCCTTTCACGCTCTCTTGTATTCAAAATATTATAGTACTCTTTCTTCGAGTTCTTGCATATTTACATTATGATAAAGAGTATTACGTACACTTTATCATAATGAAACCCTGCACAATATGTTAGCAGGGTTTTATAATACCCATGGTGTGACAAAAATGTCTGGGGCAAGGCATAGACAAACGGAGTGGTATCCCGAGGCTCTAAGAGCGAAAACAAGAACAAAACATGTTTGAAAATGTCAATGAAAATCGTTCATCTTTTTTACCCTATCTAAATTGTTACCCAGCCATTGATCTTCGATTGTTTTATTTCATCGTCTCATTCAATTGTTTCAGTTGATCGCGCTTCCGGATTTCGCCCTCCGCCACTCCCACCCCTTCTCCCGCCATCCCATTATATTTCCCATTTCCGAGTCCCTCCGTAGCCACCGAAGTGACATAATGCTACGTAGGCTCTAAGTACCTACTTTTATGACCTATTTCTACCGGAAAAGGCCCGTAACATATGACAAAGTCTTAATGTAACTACATGTGGCATTTGTGGCGATAAAGATACGGATTGTTAATTTTTAACAAAACGTCGTTGACCCCATAATCCCATAAAATATAGTTGCAGTGAGTGTATGTACAGATATAACATATAAATGAAATGTAATATGTTATCCTATGTACAACATTTTGAATGTATACAAATTCTTGTAGACATATACTGGATTTTACCCATTGCGGATAATTTTTTTTTATTAAGGATTAATTCTATCTCAATAGAGACGTAGGTCCCAGAAAAACAATTTAGACCTTCGTCTCTATTGAGATACAATTTATCCTATTTAGTTTACCCAAAATTAACATTATATTTAAATCTAATATTTTTTGCCACAAAAATATTGCCGTAATGAATTTTAACTAGTTTTACTAATTTAAGGATTTCATATATAAATTTAAATCTAGTGATAGACAAAGGAATGCCAAAAATGAAGTACTTACAACTTGGCAATTCATCCCGGAAACTTTTGCTTGTCTTAAAAATATAGCAAAGGGCATTTTAACAATTTTTTTGTCGATTTATTCCTGTGAATCATTATTTTCTTTAATTATTAAATTAGACATAAGAAGTAGACTTACAGACGAAAGTACTACTGCTTGTATTCTATTAAAAGCTACCTGCAATGAAACCGATATATAAAAAAATTGGCATCTAGCAACCAACAACAAAAATCTCACTAATAATGAAGTTTTGAGGGTTCTACATTTTTTTTTATTAAGTCTTTTTTTTATTGCGTGCCTTTAAACACTAATTATAAAAAATATTAATAGAATATATAAAAACCCAGATGACTATCATACATTTAATAAATAAAATAATACAAAATAAATAATAATAAAAACTTCGCCAAGGTTAAAAAAAAAAAAAATTAAAACGTATTTTTTCATTATAACACACGTAAAAAGTATATTTGATATATTTAGTAAGATGATACCAGGGATTTTAACGAAGATAAAACATGGGCATATAATATCAGGACATCCAGAAATCCTGATATTCGTACATGAATAAATTATTTATTAGAATTATATTGTACATAAAGGTTAGATAAACACCCGAATATATCAAAGGGATCATAATCCTTTGCAATTAGATTAAGACAGAGGAGGAAGATATGTGCGTCGTGAAATTTAATGTTTGAGAATACAATCTCTTTGATTAATCATATGTACAAATTTACATCTGTTAGATTATTATATATTTCGTGATCTTATACTCGTATGCTGATCTATCAATATGAATAATGCATTTATGGGTATAATGAATTGATCCAATAAGCTAATATTGTTAAGCACCCACGTAACATATACTACATCACCTATTTAATATGAAAAATATTTCATATTATGTTGCAATAAAATGCACTCCGATTTTTTCCTATTAATTAGTAAAAAATTTAGAAGCGTTTTTCTCAAAATTATTTTTTTAAACTGGTCGCATCGATAACTCGAGCAATTATCAACCGATTTTAAACTTTTTTTTCAAAGATGGAAGTGAAGCTTGGAGCTAGCAAAGGAAGGATGAAAGCAGGATAAACGCCGTAGAAATGAGATCACTAAGAAGAATGTGCGGCAAAACGTTGTATGATAGAATACCGAACGATGAAATTAGAAAGAAATGTAAGGCAGATGACTGCATCATAGATAAAATTAAAAAAAGGATCCCTGAGATGGTTTGGACATATGGAACGAATGGATGAGAGTAGAATGGTTAAAAAGTTATACACAAGCAGCGTGGGTGGAAAAAGAAGCCGAGGACGACCGAGGAATACATGGCATGACCAAATTAATCAATTATCAAAATGCGATCACATTCGAAGTCGGAATAATCGACGTGCATGCATGGTACGATGTATGGGTGTAGAGGATGCCCGAGAGGTATGCCAGGACAGAGCATTGTGGCGATCCATCATCTCTGCCTACCCCTCCGGGGAAATGGCGAGATGGTAAGTTAGTTAGTTGGTTTTAAGACTACTTGAAAATTAGAAAGGTCTCATATTTGGGTCATGTGCTATAGGGAGAAAAATACCACCTCCTTCGACTGATATTAATGGGTAAAGTGGAGGGACGTCGGGGAGTTGGTAGAAGGCAGCTGTCCTGGCTGCAGAACATCAAAGAGTGGACAGGAATGACAAGAGTTCGGAACCTGTTCCAAATGGCCCAGGATAGATATGCCTTTGCTGTAGGGATCGCCAACGTTGGGGGAACCTGACACGGCACCGAAAGAAGAAGAAGAAGTAGGTTAGGTTAGGTTAGGTAAGGATTTCACCAAGATATTTAAAAAATCATGTTAACATGACAAGATTTAGCGTTTCTGTACACGCAGCATTTTTGCTGGCAAGAATTTCGATCGAAGACATGAGCGCGTAATTCCGCCCTCGGTCATTTTGAATAATATGGCGATATGCGCGTGCCAGACAGCCAGGATCGACCTTAGAGTGAGCTAATGAAATAATGCCCCATTCACTCCTCTAAGCAGGAAACACTTGTCACTTGATCAGATGGGACCGACAAAAGAATGCGGACGGCGTGTCTCAGCCGTTCTGAATTCGAAACTCGTCATTATACGTCCCTTCAAATAAACGAACAAAAGAAACAAATGAAAAATAAACAGGCGGTTAAAATATATTTCTTTACAGAAGTAAGCCATATTGATGCATTATTTGTATATGAAATATTTTGATATGAATGCCCAAAAGGAGTTGGAGTATTAACGAAAGCGATTTATAAATTATAAATAAAATCGAATCATCATCATCATCATCAGCCGTCTGTCATCCACTGCTGAATGTAGGCCTCTCCCAAAGCCCTCCACCGCCCCCTATCCATTGCCGCTCCCATCCATCCATGTCCAGCAATCCTCTTCAGATGACCAACTCTACGGAATCCTGTACGCGGTCTCCACTCCAGAACCCGTCTTCCCCATCGGCTGTCGGTTCTCCGACAGATATGGCCAGCCCACCGCCACTTCAGCCCGCCTATCCGTAGAGCCACCTCAGTCACCTTGGTTTGTTGTCGAATAAATTCGTTTCTAAATCTATCCCTCAAGGTTATTCCAAGCATGGCTCTTTCCATGGCGCGCTGGGCAACCTTGAATCTGTAGACTAGACCTTTTGTCAATGTCCACGTCTCGGCTCCGTATGTTATGACTGGCAAAACGCACTGGTTGAAGACTTTAGTCTTGAGGCATTGTGGTATTTTGGAAGTGAAAACATGACGTAATTTCCCAAAGGCCGCCCAACCCAACTGAATTCTTCGGTTGGCTTCTTTCTCGAAATTGTTTCGTCCTAATTGTATGATTTGGCCAAGATATGTGTATTCTTGTACCACTTCGAGAGCCGACCCATCGACGGTTACTGATCCCGGGATAATATGTTCATTATACATGACTTTCGTCTTGTCCAAATTCATCCCGAGACCCACTCGTCTGGATGCAGTGTTCAGTTCATCGAATTCAGTTCATAGAATAGATTCAACAAAATGTTATAAAAGCACAATGCAGCTAACAAATAATTATTATTATATTTTAACTTTAGAACACATCGTTACTCGTATTTTAATTAATAAATACGAATGGAAACGTTTGTTTTCTAGAAGTTTTATTGCATGTTAAGTGAATAACATGTTTCGCTTTGCTAAGATATTATTTGTTGACTTTCATAGCAGAGTGGTAAGAGCTATGACTTCCATACAGAAGGTCCCGGCATCGATACCACACAGTTTGATTGCCACACTGTTTTAGTCTGATGTAGAATTCACGTGACAATAAAATGGCGATAGATTGACTACCTATCACATGTCATGAGAATCAATACTATAGCTAAAAATAATGTGTATACAGTAATTGGGTTCAAACGACATGTTGTATACAAGAAAAAAAATAATAAATGATCAGATGGGACCCGATATTTGATCATGCCTTAGCAAAGTGATACACGCCATCCTCATAAAATAAAATAAAACTTCTATAGAAAAAACGTTTTCATTCGTAAAAATGATTTAACATGATAAAATATCAAATAATGCCATAGTTAGGCGAAACATATAACTCCCATTTAATCAAATAAAACTTCTAGAAAGCCTAGGTTTTCGTTAATGCGATGATTTCATTTGGCTTAATTTTTTTCTAAATAACTAACTCTTATGTAACTCCTTATGTATGGAAGCGAAACATGGAACTGGCAAAAGAAGGATTTAAGTAGAATAAATGCAGTAAAAATGAGATCTCTTAGCCGAATGTGTGGATACTCTGTGTATGATAGAGTGTCGAATGAAAATATAAGAAGTGAATGCGGTGCGAATGATGGTGTTATGAACAAAATAATGAAAGTATCATTAATATGATTTGAACATATGGAAAGAAAGAATGGTAAAAAAAGTATATGTTAACGATGTAAATGGAACCAGAAATTGAGGAAGACCGACGAAAACGTGGCACGATCAAATAAATCAAATATTGAATGTCGGCCATGTGAGGAGTCAGAGACATCGAAGCGCGTGCATGACACGATGTATGAATGTTGAGCAAGCGAGAGAAATATGTCAGGAAATAAAAGTGTGGCAGTCCATTCTTTATGCCTACCCCTTTGGTGAGACGGCGTGATGGTTAGTTAGTTAGTTTACCAACTTTTATAGGGTAACAATAGAAGTTTTTTTTATCTATTAACATAAACCATTCTTATTTTACACATGAGATAGTTTCCAGTAGCTCTGTTTTTGTTTAAAATTATATTTTTCTGTATTTTTCTTTATTGAATAAATTTACATTTCGGCGGGACATAGAGGAAATGGGTAGTTTAAATGTGGCCCGGGTCCCTCTTGTTTTTCTTTAATCACAACCCCTGTAACGTAAGTCCCGCATGGACGAGGGACGGGCCTAGGGGTTGATAGAGCGAAGCCGACGAAAGGCGACGTCCGCCTATAACAGCTTCAGGAGAGCGGTGGGACTCTTCTAAGTCTCTATGACTATATAACCAAAGTATTACAAAAAAATATCATGAAATGTGTAAGTAGAAATGTCAAGGTTTTCAGAGAATAATTTCAGACACACCATAAAAATAATTACATAATTACCTCAACGATAGTTTCGGTTATGGCAATATTAAGTAGTTTTTAGTATACCTATATACTATTCCTCTAGAGTACTTTAACGCTGAAAAGACAAAAGAAATCAAGCGCCAAAATTACAAATTTTTCATGAAAACAAAAATACATTTATATTGCTTCTTGTTGATTTTGTTTTTTACGTATCAAATCTGATCATAAATATGATCTACTTTTTTACATTAGTTAATTCCCTAGCAAGGTGGAACAAAATGCCAGATCCATAAAATAAAATAAAACGTTCAGAATATCAACGTTTTCATCAATGTTATCATGTTATGTTATACTTAACATAGAATTTTACGAAAATAAAACGTTCTGTTTATTTTTTTTTTATATACAACAAGTTGTTTGAACTCAATTGCTGTATACAATTACTGCTATTATATTGATTCTCATGACATGTGATAGGTAACTATCTAATCTATCGCCATTTTATGGTCAGGTGAATTATGCACCAGACCAAAGACAGTGTGACAATCACAGTGCCATCGCCGGGTATCGAATCCAGAACCATGACAGAGCTCTTACTACTCTGCCACGAAGGTCGAATATATATTTAGTTAAATTCCACTTAGGGTTATGGCTTCCGCCGTTTACTTCGGTTCGATTACTCGCTTACATCATCTTGATCCACTAGAAGATTGCAGCGAGCTGCCGAAACCGGTCGAAGCCATGACCCTAACTTACTAACTAACCATCACGCCATTTCTCCGTAGGGGTAGGCAGAGAGTATGGATCGCCACAATGCTCTGTCCTGGCATACCTCTCGGGATTTCTCTACATTCATACATCGTACGATGCACGCACGTCGATTATTCCGACTTCGAATGTGACCGCCTTTAAGTAATTGATTAATTTGGTCATGCCGTGTTTTCCTCGGTCGTCCTCGGCTTCTTTTTCAACTCACGCTGCTTGTGTACAACTTTTTAACCATTCTACTCTCATCCATTCGTTCCATATGTCCAAACCATCTCGGGGATCCTTTATTAATTTTGTCCATGATGCAGTCATCTGCCTTACATTTCTTTCTTATTTCATCGTTCGATATTTTATCATACAACGTTATCCCGCACATTATTTTTTCTTTCACATTTCTACCATGAATTTTCAAATAACAACATTATAGAAATTAACATCATTGATCAAGAAACACAGTAAAAGTCTATTGATTTGTTATTCTTATTTTGTGTATGGTTCCATTTGCTTTTCCACTGTCGGTTCGTAGCGGTAGGCTCTCGGTTAACTGACCTTTAACGGAAAAGTCCACCCCCCGCTAATTGGTGGTTGCGTGTGTTTGACACGACGTCCGAATTAATTTATGGCACCATGTACTCGAGACACAAGCCGCCATCCTTATAATAATTTAATGTTACTCACTTCACTGTAATTAGTTTAGCCATGGGCCGATATACAACCCCATTCATGGGGGTGGTTCGCGATTCTTTCGAAAAACTTAATTGTTAACTAACTAATTAACCATCACGCCATTTCGCTGAAGTGGTAGGCAGAAAGAATAGACTGTCACACCGTTCGTTCTCTCGTTTTCTCAACATTCATATATCATGTCATCCACGCACGTCGATTTCTCCGATTCCTGTTCCGTTCACATCCTTAACGTGTACTTTCTTCTTTGTCGGATAATCATGTTAATTAATTGTTGCATGAAAAAAATGTGTATTAATATTATATTAATATAACCTAGTGTGTGTGTTTTATAGAGGTAAACAAAACATATTCAAAATTTAAAAAAAAACACATTCAAATAATGTTATTGTCTATGATATTGGCTGTATTTAATAGATAATTTTATGCCATTATTGTTTAAATATGATTTCGGGCACATGAGCGCCACGGCTAGCTCGAATGAAGCGCAAACATGAAGTCCAATTTTCGACAATTGTCGTCTTTGTGGATACGTATTATCCACTAGAGTGTACGTGGTGCGAAAACGATCCATGGTCTTCCGAATAACTTGCTCGAATGGACGATTATGTCGACCGTAAAATGGACGTAGTGCACGATAAGTTTGGCGAACCGAACCATGATTTTCAAAATAAATTTGCACAACTTGCAAGCGCTGTTCTGACGTCAGTCTATTCGTGGTAAAATGGCAAAACGTACTGACTACAAAACAACTGCCAACTGTCAAATTGACATTCTATAGAAACAATGTTGCCAGTTTAAAAACCAAATCTTTAAAAAAACATCTTATACAATAAAGGGAATTATACATCAGCATACCAAGAAAAACGTCTTTGGATATTGCCATAAGCTGCTTATTTAGTTAAAGGCAGCCACTAATAAACATTTTATACTGTACCTGATGTACACTTATAAAGCATATTTTATATTTTCTAGTCGCCACAAGTTAAGATGGGATCTCTATAAAGGAATGTAATTGCGTAAATAACCACCCCTCATCTTATATCCAATGCGAGCACAATAGCACTAGAGATGTATTTTATTTATACGTTATTATTAGAAATTGCTCATCGCTCCAAGACTTCCCTGAAATAGGAAGCGTCAGAGAACAGCTGGAAAGGAAATAATACTTATCTGGCTTCACAAGTAAGAACTGCCAATCCCTACAACAGATGAACTGTTGCTTGCTGGGGTGTGTCTTGATTTCGCCGTTTAATATTAATTCCATTTCAAATGGTTTTCATAAAAATATACTCAAAAAACATTATTCGTTACTGGTGAAATTAGATTTACTTTCAACGTTGAATTTGTATGCTAGCAGAGAATGTTCTGGATTTTGAAACAAAGAACATCCCAAACAGAATATTCTAGAAATAACAAGCCCAAATTAACTCTCGTCAGTTGTGAACAGAATATACCAAATTTATCTGGCAAGCTTTAAATGTAATAATGACAAAACAAGAGTAGCATAAAGTGAAAATAAAACATGATTTATCTATGGATATCATGATGAACCTACCCACATAGAAAATCATTCAGTGTATGTTTGATTCCAAATTCGAATAGCATTTTATTTCACAATCGCAGTAGGATTTTTTAATTTTTTATAATCATATATTGTGTAAGTATAAACATGATGAATGCAAAAATGTGATTCGAGAAGTCATTGAAGTTGATAAATTGGAGGGTATTTTTTTAACTGACCGGGATGTGGTCTAGGGGATAGAACGCTTGGCTCCTGATCCAGGGGACATGGGTTCTAGCCTGGACACGACCAGATTCCTCCTTCATAATAATGCTCACATTGAAGATTGTAAATAAATTCTAATATCATTGATATAAATCCTTGATGTTAGTCTTTAAAAAAAAAAAAAATTACAAGATTTACACGCGAAGAAAGAACGAAGGAATGATTACTGGCGTAAAATATACACAAGTACAACAACAACAACAACAAACCATCACGCCGTTTCCCCGCAGGGGTAGGCAGAGAGAACGAACCGCCACACTACTCTATCCTGGCAAAACTCTCTAGATTCCTTCACATTCATATAGCGAGTCATACACGCACGTCGATTCTTCCGGCTTCAGACATTACCAACCTTTAAAATTTGATTAATTTGGTCATGCCACGTTTTCCTCGGTCTACCTCGATTCCGTACTCCGTTTACATCGTTAAAATATAGTTTTTTAACCATTTTATTCTTCACCCATGCGCTCCATATGTCCGAACCATCGCAGCGATCCTTTCATAATTTTGTTCATAATACCTTCTTTCTCTCTACATTCCTTTCTAATATCAGCATTTGAGATTCTGTCGTACATCGTTCTACCACACATACATCTTAAGGACCTCATCTCTACCGCATTTATTCTGCTCTCATCTTTCTTCTGCCAGTTCCATTCTTCGCTTCCATACATAAGAGTTGGGACCAGAAGTCCATTGTGAACGGCCGTTTTCGCATTCATTGATAAATTCTTGTTTCCAATAACTAATTTTAAAGCTCTTATACAAAAGTACCTACGCAAATTTGATAAAAAGTAAACTCGGGAAAATGTAGCAGTTACGTATACTGATTAATTAAATTCGTATGGGTACCTGTTAAAAACAAAATAGGGATATTTATTTTTTTACCAAAGCAGTAGGAGTAGGCAGAGAAGACGATTTTGTAGGGACCACATCGAGAGGACGGACCCAGCGAGGATTCCCAAGGTCGTGATGCACGAGACTCCAGAACGCCGTTGACCACCAGGACGACCACCAAAGAGATGGAGAAATAACTGGACGTCTTCATCACATGACGAAATTTGATAACCTTTATAAACAGATTGCAAGATCTACATTAACCGTTTACCGTGAAAGTTTACCTATAAAATGAAATATCAAGTTTAAAATGTTCAAGTTGCATTATCAAAATTTCGTATATTTGACTTTTCTTTCAGGGTTGTCACAAGCATAAATAGATATAATTTTTACATTTAAAAAAAATATATATATTTATTGAAAGCAAACATTAAAAAATCAAAGTATATTGTATCAGTTCTTGTCTATTATCAATTGAAATTTAATTCTTTCAAGTGATATTATTTTGATCCTTTATATCAATCTCACCATAAGTGGTAACCCTAGTGCTCGACTTCTACAAAAATCATTTTTTCAATAAGATCGACCAACGCCAGAAGGTTTATTTTTCTTGCAGAGATAGTGTACAGATGTCGCTAGCCACACAAAAAAAGTTGTTAAAATTAATTTTTAATAATTTTTAATGCAAAGTGGCGTTACGGTATTGATGGTGCGCCTACGTAGCAGCCACGGTATTGAAGTGGTTAAGGAGCAGAAGAAGATGCCGACATTTATGTATTAAAATGAAGCATGGAAATAGCAAAAGAAGGATGAAAGTAGTAGAAATGAGATCTCTAAGACCAATGTGTAATAAATCTGTATATGATAGGGTGTCAAATGCTTATATAAAAAGTGAATGCCGTTCGAATGAAAATGTTATAAACAAAATAATGAAAGGGTCAAAGATGGATTGGACACACGGAATGAATGGTAAAAAAGTACATGATAATTCAATAAAACGATGTTTTTAATATATATACTTCCACATTTGTCTTTATTTCGACAGCGACCGGTTTCGCCAGGATCGCTGGCATCGACAGACTGGTGTCGACATACCAGTCTGTCGATTTCAACGAGCCTGGCTTTACCGAACCCTTAAGACAAATGTGGAAGTAGTTATAAAAAAACATCGTTTTATTTTTATTTTATTTTTTGCTTTTTTATATACTTTGTATAAACAACACTTATATTAAAAAAATAAAATTACATAGACATGTTTCGGACAACCAGTCCTTCTTCAGTGATACATATTATATACATATTTAAAATATTATAAAATTGTTTACATGATCTGAAATGAAGTTGATTACTTTATTTTTTTAATGTTTATTTATTTTTTTAATATAAGTGTTGTGTATACAAAGTATATAAAAAAAGAAAAAGAGAAATAAAGCATCATAACAACACAAAGTATGGCGAAAATAGAAGAATATCGTTTTATTTAATTATTATTTTAAATGAACTTCCATCAAGAGATTTCAGTTAAATCATTTGATTATCTTTGAAAAGTTTATGTTTACGATGTAAATGGAATAGAAATAGAAGAAGACAGAGGAAAACGTGGCACGATCGAATCAATCAAATATTGAATGTCGGTCACGTAAGTAGTCGGAGAATTCGACGTGGGTGCGTGACACGATGTATGAATGTAAAGGAAGCGATAGACGTATGTCAGGACCGTACAGTGTGGCGGTCCATTATTTGGCGTGATGGTAAGTTATTTAGTCAGTTAAAAGAGGAAGTTTAAAGTAGTACTTAATTAATAAATAGTATTTTTATAATATTTGATCTCTTCATATGCTTTGAGTACATTAGATATGAAAATGGTGACGTTGCGCAATCTTTAGTAGCAAAAAGAAAATAAATGAACTCAAATGGATCATTTTAATGAAGAGAAACTGTAGAGAATATGTCAACAGCAGAATATAAATTATCATACTTGACGTAATATTTCACAACTAGACGCAACATTCGTGTGATTTGTGTGTTCAAAATTAGTACAAAATTGTATCCGAGAGGACAAACAATTCAGGACTACGTAAAGAGAGCAAAAATTAATTCTAAAATCCAAAAACTATCTAACCCTCACGCCGACTGACCGAAGGGTAGGCAGAAATAATAGATATCCACACCTTTCTTTCCTGAAATTTCTCTCGCTTCATAGATCGTGGCATGTAAGCACCTCGGTTATTCATACATCATTATACTCGACCTTCGTGGCCTAGTGGTAAGTGCATTGACTGCCACCCCGAAGGTTCCGGGTTCAATTCCCGGCGAGGGCAGTGTGATTGTCACACTGTCTTTGGTCTTGTGTAGAATTCACGTGTACGCACGTCGATTTCTCGGATTCCTCACGTGTCACACATTCGTCTAATTTCTACTGCATTTATTCTATTTTCATCATTTTTTTGCCAGTTCCATGCTTCACTTCCATACATTAGTCTAAAATATTTTTCCTGAAAATTACCCTTTGTTTTATTACGCAGTCTGATTCATAAATACCAAATACAAGTTCTGCAAAAATATTTTCATACGGAATGAAAAAAGGCCTCGTTTGTATTTTACTGAAAATTAATTGAAATTAATGACCCGGATCTGCCATAAAGGCAGAAAACCTCGCGCGCTCCCTGTCTCCACCAAGTCCATGCCTTTTAATCAATTATCCGGCATTTCTAGGTGCGCTATCGGAAACTAATTAAATTGAATAAAATTATCAGTTGTATATCTTTCTCATAGGTATATATAGCTCTTCAAAAATATACAAATTTCCGGGTGTGCTTTCGAATCTTCAATTTTTATAGTATAATTACCTATTTGGACATTTACATTATGCAAGTATTTTGTCTATTTAGGTAGCATGTTCACAGCGAATGGCTGAACGGATAGTGACGTCGAAAGAAGGGTTGGTGCGGGTAACAAAGTGAATGAAACTTTAAAAACGTCGAAAGAAGGGTTGTTTTTTATAAATACGTTGAAAATAAAAGTTTTAGTTTATTTCTTAAATTTTAATCTTGTTAATTGAAAATTATTTGTAGAAGTTCATTATTAATAATGGAAATATATATTTTTTAATAAAAAATATTTTTTAATATGTATTCAGTTTTATTCCACTCTAAATGGCGGTGCACAGTGGTGTTCTTGTACCGACCCTTATGTATGGAAGCGAAGCATGGAACTGGTAAAAGAATGGTGAAAGTAGAATAAATGCAGTAGAAATAAGATCTCTTAGATGAATGTGTGGATACTCTGTGTATGATAGAGTCTCGAATGAAAATACAAAGAGTGAATGTGGTGCGAATGATGATGTTATGAACAAAATAATGAAAGGATCATTAATATGGTTCGGACACATGGAAAGAATGAATGAAAGAATGGTAAAAATGTATATGTTAACGATATAAATGGAACTAGAAATAGAGGAAGACCGAGGAAAACGTAGGACGATCTAATTAATCAAATATTAAATGACGGCCACGTTAGGAGTCAGAGAAATCGATGCGCGTGCATGACACAATGTATGAATGTTGAGGAAGCGAGAGAAATATGTCAGGAAAGAAAAGTGTGGCAGTCCATTCTTTCTGGCTACCCGTTCGGAGAGACGGCGTGATGGTTAGTTAGTTAGTTAGAAAATATATAAAATTTAACATTAACTTGTCGTGAATTCTGGTATCAACAAATTGCCATTGTATGTATTATGATATAAAGTATTTTCTCTATAGAAGAAATTATAGATGTTATGTCAGCATAAATCAAAAGTCGTACTTGGTGGTAGGCAAGAATTTGGCAGATAGCCCAGCTTCCTTGGGAAATTTCCTTAATCTGCAAAGGCTATATTCTGGGCATAGATTCCTATAATACATTTCGCTTGTCGACATAATATTTTTATCTCATTACCAACGTAATGAGATGTAAAGTACGCCTTTGTAGGATAAAGCGGCGTCTTAAATCGGAGAACATAATTACAGACTTCTCCAGAGAATAAGATTAATCTGTAAATGAAATTGAATTTCTTTATTCGTTTAGGTCTAAGTTTCTTGTCGGTAACCATTGTTATTTAGATTTAATAAAAAGCTTTCAATATTTATCAAAGGTCATAAATACTTCTATCATTCCATTTAATCACAAATGTTTTATGATTATGTTGGTTTAAAAAAAGGTTACTTCCTCAAAATATTTTATAATATGGTCATTAGGGTGTCCCTTATATGGGCAAAAAAATTTTTTTTTGGAATTTTGAAACGCATACCCCCTAATTATGTTTAATAGTCTACTAGTTACCCAAACACAGAATTTCAACTTCCTAAGTTATTTCTAACCCGTGCCGACTTGGCCTCGAAGTTTTAGAAAATAGCTGCTTTAAGTGTCTCTTAAATGAAGTTGTAGATGATCACTTAAAACCATTATGTTAGATAAATTTTGATGAAAACATATATTTATATAATGGTTCTCTTATAATTATCAAAAAGATCAAAATTAATATTTATTTATTTGGATATTTCCTCTTCAAAGTCTCTTTTTTTACAGTCTGGGTAAATTTTTTTATGTTCTTGCACACAACATAATATGAACTGCTTATGTTCTTCATCTGCGGTAGTTAAATCATGAAAGTCTGTCATTAGATTAACAGCTCTTTTAGCTGTGTTATTAAGTGCTTTTAAGCTAGTAATCTTCTTCTTAGCTTCCACAAACGCCGCGCTGTCTTTCTATGAAGATACAATTTCTTGAAAGAAACTACTATCAAGTTTCAATAAATCTTTACTCTTGACAGAATCAAAATCACTCAAAGATTTCCATAAAACAGGATAACAAATACGCGTAGTACCTATAAATAAAACAAATAAGTTCTAAATTAAATACCAGATAAAACACTACTTACGTACCACATAGAGAGCCAGACACCTGTTCCTTCGATGGAACATATATATTTCCCGAATCACCAAAACTTTATTTTTGTAAGTTTTCTACAATGTTTCCTTTGGTCTGCTCATCAACGTTGTCATCAAAAATTAAAATTAAGGCTATTTTCTTTGACAAGTACCACAAATGTTGACTGAACTTGTTTAAAGCCGCTTTAGAAATTGTCAACTTCTTCGTAATCTTTTAAGGTCTTTAAAAAACAAAAATCTTGATTCGGAGCTTTTATCGCCAAACTACATTCAAGCCAGGGCTTTACATAAACGGCCACAATAAATAAACAAACATCTCGTAAAGCTTGTTTGTCCTTAGCGCACATTTTACACTGGGACTGCAGCAAACGTATTTTTAAGGAATAAATAGCTCTTGTCATCCATCGTGCTTGATGCATTGGGTTAGCAGGTCTGATTATTATTTTATTTTCATTGCCTCCACCCAGAAAAACAAAAGCAAGCTCAATGAGTTCGCTATAATTATCTCGTACAATTGGTTTCGCGATTCAAACGCACTTTTGAGCATCAGTTCGTATATACTCGTATGATGGCGGCAAGCAAAGAGTAACAAATCTCTTTCTAGTTTTTGCACACAAGCTCCGTTCAAGCATCCTGTATAAGATGCTGTCGTATCAAAGCACATTTAAGAGCATCAGTGTGTGCGATATCGAATAAATTATCTAATTCATGTTGAAAGTTCTCTTCGCGGCGCCTATGTAAGTCCAGAATCTTCTTGCTATTTTTTGCAGTTCTCGTCAGACCTGATAAAGATCCACTAACTTCTTAACATAATTAGTAACAGCTCTGGTAGGTATTCTAGCCTTTTTTTCAAAATATATTGCACTCCAGAATGACAAGATTTGCGCTTTCATTAACAGTCAAATTAACTTCATGTATGTTGAAAAATAGAACTGCGAGAACTAGACGATTAGATGGTAGTTTTCACCTGTTATTTGGTGATTTACTTCACCAACCAAGAAAATACTTTTTTAATTGCTTCTTAGTTCCACTGACATCTTCGAAATATAAAACAATCCGTGATTACTACCCGACAAATCGAGAGTAAATTATAAATACAACAACAACGCGCGCTCCTGTGACGCAATTTGTATGGGACATCTTTGCGCGCAAGTCGGCACGGGTTACATTGTTCCGAATAAGGAAAAAAATTGTTTTCGGATGTTTTAGGCCCAAATGAATAAAACAATAGCCTATGCACTGTAAAATTAAAACTTTGAAAAATAAGGGACACCCTAATGGTCATGGATAAATAGTGGAATATGGATAATATTGGAACTTGGATAAATAAATGGAATACAGCAATCCGAGAAATTCGCGAAGTCGAAGATGTGGTCAGATGGGGACGTCAAAGACGGCGATACTGGCATTAACATGTAGAAAGAATGAGCTCAAATAGGATACCATAAATAGCTCTCCATGGAACGCCAAACGGACAACGCCGACCAGGAAGACCCCCGAAACGGTGGAGAGAAAGCTGGAGTTCAGCGTCTCAAGAGGACCCGCCTGAAATAACAGACTCCCGAGTCTATCAAAAGTGAAGAAGATAAATATTTAATATCGGTCACGTACGGAGTCGTGCGTGCATGGTACGATGTATGAATGTTGCGGACTCGATAGAAGTAAGTCAAGAAAAAACAGTGTGGCAGTCAGAAACAGTTGGTAGCAAGAATTTTTTGCCTAGCTCTTGGGGGACAATCGTTTAAAAATGACATTTAAATTTGCCTAATATTATTATTATGGAACATGCTTATTGTTTTTTATGAAACAAAACACTTTGAGCTTATTTTTCTCGAAACGTTTCGATGTTTTATATATTCTTAAATGTGAGAACAACATAAATAAAATACAACATGTCGTTAAAAATAAATTCAAAAGTCCTAGGACAGCAAAGGAGGTGCTTTATCCATCTATCGTCAAAGCTGCGAGTGACAAGACCCGCCCAGCGCCATTTTAGCGCCGCCACTCTTAAATCAACATAAGTAGGTACTTATAGGTAATAGGATTTTGTACTATCCGATGTGAATTGAAAAAATAGCGCAGTGTAATAAATGAGAATTTTTTACTTAGAAATATACGTTAACGTCAACCCAAACCCCAGTGTAGTTAAGCAATACTCGTAACGCTAAGGCCACGTGGGGCTGATTTGCTTAGTGTTAAGCTAGGTGATAGACTTATCTACCATAGTCACGTAGCGCCGAGCGAAGGATGCAGTGGGGTAATCGCGATAAAATGGTGTGTGCTGGTTCGTTAAGACATGTCACTTAGCTAGCAGCTTAGCTTCAAGTACCAAGGTAGCAACTTGTGTGGCTATAGGCATAGTGTTTTTGTGTGTGGATAATGGACCCGGACGACAGATGTAAATAGATCTAGATTTTATCCCAGAACTGCAACCGAGGATGGAGGAAAAATTCGAAGATATAGAGACCTTACTCATGTCCTGACAAAGCACGGATGCTTTTAAAGTTAGTTATCTTTAAATAATTGAAAAAATACCAAATGCTCAATGCGTCTACTTTGAAGCGGAAGACACGGCCATACCATTTTCTAACTAACTAACTAAACCATCAGACCATCTCTCTAAGGGATAGGCAGAAAGAATGGATCGCGGCACTGTTGTTTCTTACATACTTTCCATATATTATGTTCAAATGTAGAAAATGGGACAATTCAAGGAAGCCGTGTGGACGAAAAGCGGAAAGGAACTTGAACATCTTGATATGGTAAGGGGCATGCTGTAGAGCAGGGATATCGGAGAGACCGTCAACAAAATGACGGAAAATGTAGCTGATAAAAGGCAAAGGAAAAAGGAAGGAATTCAAATCAAATCAGTTTATTTCCTCAATAGACATTACAAACGTATGGAATAGAGGTCAGAGCCGATACCAATAGAACTAAGAACCTTCTTAGAGTAGCAGAAATGCGAACCCTACGCTCCATCGCAGGCAAAACCCTCAGAGATCGGATCAGAAATGAAACGATAAGGTCTGTCTGTAGTGTTGAAGACATAGTGAGATGGAGAAGACGCAGAAGGCGCTTTTGGAGAGACCACGTGAACCGCATGGAGAATACAAGAATTGCAAAAATTGTAAAAGATGAAAACACAAGCAGCAAGAGACTACCAGGAAGGCCGCCGAAGAGATGGAGAGATAGCTGGACATCATCAGCCCAGGACAGCCCACCGTCACAAACAGGTCATACGACCTAAACTAAGAGGAAGAAGAAGAAGAAGACATTACAAACAATATTAATGTATTGAGTACAGGAAAAATAATATATATAATACCAGGAATGCATGACAGATGGTTCGACATTTGGAAAACAAGATACTCTCTAAAGTCAAGAATATTTGTCTTCTGAACCTACTTTCACTAATTTGAAAGACGTCGATCTCCGAGAAGACCGCATTCAGCAGACTAATTGATTTTCCCACCGGTGTCTCACGAGAGCAGGTTGGTTCTGGCGGCCGATAGGTAATACAATATGTGCTGTCAATCAAGGACTATATGTGAGAGACATGGTTAATTCCTTCTGCAATGGCAAGACTGCAACGAGGAATACTGAAAGGTGATACCGTAAAAAGGAAGCACGTCCGAGTGTTAAGGTATAATACCACCTCTCGAACAAACTCGTAATTATACTTTACTCGTATTAATTCACAACGTAAATATTCTCTACAGTTCTCAGTGATTGGGTTCCTTTATTCGTCAGAAATACTGTATAGTTAAGGATAAATCTGAAAATTTTCCTTCAGTCACTTGTTTGGCTTACGTCTCATGAATAAATTTGATATTGTTCCGACATTTGTCGGGTGATGTACGAAATAACGAAGGCGCTGTGGCGCACACACGTTTTCTTTTCATATTCTTTAAACTCCCACGCGACGGCAAACCTTAGTAATGGCTAGACAATAAAATAAATAAATAAAAACACAAAAGAAAATTCTTTAATTTTCCCGCCCCATTAAATAACAAGCCGGGAAAAAACATGTTCATTTTTCTCATAAATCTTCGTTTTATTAAAACAGTAAAACCATGTTTTATCACAGTAAAAAAATAATTTACGCATACAAAACAATTTTAATGAAAAGAGAACCTTTTTTACAACGATAATCTTAACCCGAAACTCCGACAAAGAATTGTTAAATGTTATATATGGTCTGTTCTACTATATGGCTGTGAAGCCTGGACTCTGAAAATGAATGCAATGAACAATTAGGAAGCTTTTGAGATGTAGATTTCCCTCAGAATGGTCTGTATACCGTGGACCGATTGCGAGCTGTTGACGAGTGTGATGGTTCGAAAGGTTTCATATTTGTGTCATGTGCTAGGGGGAAAAATACCACGTCTTTTGACTGTTAATAATGGTTAAATAGAGGAGCGTCGGGAAGATGGTGGAAGGCAGTTGTCCTGGCTGTGAAATATAAAAGAATTGACAGGAATAAGCAGAGTTGGGAACCTGTTCCAAGTGGCGCAGGACAGGGATGCTTTGTTGGATGGACCTAAAACGGCACTAAAAAAATTAAAAACAAGAAATATAATAATTAATTGTATCTCAACAGAGACGAAGATGTAAATTATTTTGGAAACAGAATATGGTGGTCGAGGCGTTTACAGGACTTATGACCTGTCATTGGTTGAGTTAAGCGATCGCTTTATGTAATACAACATTCCCCATTCCGCCTTTATACGAACACCACGTCTGATAATTATTTTTGAAAGTTGTATAAATGTTACCATGTTGAGAAACATTTCACATATTTTAGTTCAATCTACACTAGCGCCATCTATTGAGACTAGATGTAAGCATTAAGCAGAAAATCTTTATTAATGTAATACGAAAGGCTATCAACCCAATTATCACACATGCAACATATATACAACTTTCAACAATTATTGTGAGACGTGGTGTTCGTAAGAAGGGTGGAATGGGGAATGTCGTATTACATAAAGCGATCGCTTAACCTAACCAATGACAGTCCTGTAAACGCCTCAACCACCATATTCTGTTTCCAAATAATTTACATCTTCGTCTCTATTGAGATACAATTAATTCTTAATGTAATGGATAAAATCCAGTATTTGTCTACAAGTATTTGTATACATTCAAAAGAAAAAAAAATAGAAGTATAAATTCTAATTGTGAGTGATATTTATATAACACTACAGAAATAGAGAAATAATATTTCCCTGGCTACTAAAAAGAGTGGGAGAGAAAGACCCTAAACCACCTGGCTGAAGAAAAGACAATGGGACATAAAGACCCTAGGCCTTAATAAAGAAGATGCCTACCAGCGAAACACCTGACGCTAAGCGATTTATAAAGCCGAGTAACGGGAAGAGAAAGAAGAAAACTAAAGAAATTTAATATTGATGAAAACGTCCGTTTTCTAAAAGTTTCATTTTGTTACATGGAAATTACATGTTCCACCGTGCTAGAGCATTATGCCGAAATTATATATAATGGTTGAAATTTATCAGCTTAATAAAATAATATACCTATATCTTAAACCAGAGGTTCCCAAACTTTTTTGTTCCGTAGACCCCTTGCGATTTCTTCTATTTTGTGTAGACCCCCTGCTTTCCCAAATGAGCTAAAAAAAAAAGGTTGCCAACGATTTCGATATTCGCTTTGCGTTTCAATATTCGGCTTCAATTTAGTTGAACCATCTCGTGGACCCTAATTTTTTTTTATAATTGTCGTAGACTCCTTTCAAGTTGTCGTAGACCCCTGGGGATCTATATAGACAACATTGGGAATCACTGTCTTAAACGGACGTTTTCATCAATATTAATTACTTTATATGGATTTATTGTTTTTTTTTTGCAATAATGTTCAATTTCCATATCAAGTATAATATAGGTATTAATGAAATCGTCCGTTTTCTATAAGTTTTTTTTGTATTTTATGGGAGTGAGATGTTTCAAATTTTTGATATGGAATTATCTGTACAAACACCATACTTCAGCTCGTCGTGAAAGGGAAGATCGAGGGCAGCAGAAGGGTTGGCAGAAGACAAAATACTTAAACAATTAAAATACTCAAACATAATACTTAAAGTATATAAGTTTCTGAGATTGTAATGGTATTGTAAATTAGATTTGGCTTCGAAACATCCGAGAATGGACCGGCGTCAGAACTTTCGCGCCACCCAGGACAGGAAAGCTTTCTCCCAAATGGTCGTCAACATCGGGGAGACCCGGCAGGACACGTGAAGAAGAATATGGAATTATCAAATGTCATATATTTAATCAATTATAAATACGTAACGAGTTTAATATCACCTCACCATAAACGTATTAATAAATACTCGTATAATAAATACTGAAGAAAAATATTTTCAAAAGAAATCTATTGAGATACCTATAAGACGAACATTTTTTTCTAGATATTACGATAACTCCAGGTGTTTATTAAAAGGTGCCTTCGCTCAATATTCAAGATCTATTGGCCCCAAACTGTGTCAAATGCCATTCTCTGGACTATGGCAGGCGAAAAGCCAATTAGAGAACAAGTTTCCAGACGCAAATGGCAGTGGATCGGTCACACTCTGAGACGGAACCCAGCCTGCAACACTCGGGCCGCACTAGACTGGTCCCCTATGGGGGAAAGAGAAAGCGAGGCAGACCTAGAGCCACCTGGAGAAGAACCCTGCAGGACGAGGTTAAGGCAGCAGGCTTCACTTGGGATGATGTTAGGCATCAGGTATGTGATAGAGTCGGGTGGAGAAGGTTCCTTGAGGCCCTATGCACCACGGAGGTGTGACAGAACAAAAAGAAGAAGAAGAAGACGATATCAAACATAATACTTAAAGTATATAAGTTTCTGAGATTGTAATGGTATTGCAAATTAGATTTTTTAACATCGAAAGGCAAGTATTATGGCGCCTAAAAACTATTATATGTGTAAGCTAGCGGGTTCTTGATTATAATCAAATAAATGGCTAACTTTTGCTCCCGTCCTTACTGCACGTATGACGTTTCACTCGTTGACATTGGAGCAAATGAAAATACTTGTTCCTACTTTGTAAGGTCGGCTATAGAGTGATTGGCGGTCGAGTGACGGATGGCAAATTAAACCGCAAGTTCGGATCTGTGCGGTGATTTAGGGAGATCATATAACTCGACAGGGCCGGATTGATCGCCGCCGTCAATAATGCCCACAGAATGGCTGCTCTCAACGTGGGCCCGTATTAGAATATGGTATTTTTAGAAATAAACAAAAAAATCGAGATAAATGTGAATAATAAAACAGATTGAAAAGCATCAAAGGTGTAATGCTGGACGATAAGACGTCGTTTACAACAAATTGTACAGAAAATATTGATGGGTTCATAAAATGCTTCAAGCCTTATTAAGGAATTAATCATTGTAAAGCTTACTAAAAGAGCTATCATTGTAAAGCTTACTAAAAGTATCGTATGCAATATTAAAATTATAACATACTAAAATATATTAATTGTACAGAATATTCAGACGCTTACTGGTAGGGAAAGGATATTTAAATAATTTAAATTTGTTTAATTAATATGATCATCACGACACCAAAAAGTATCTTCGAAAGATAACCAGGTGGAAGAAGAAAGGTAGGCAGGCCAAAGCTTCGATGACAGGATGAAGTTGGGAGGGACGCAACCCAGCTGCTGCAAATATAAAGTTGAAAAGTCGCAACAGAAGAAAGGAGGAGTTAGGAGCGAGGTTTGGTGAAGATCAAAGCTCTAGAGGTATATATGATCTAGAGCCATCGAAGAATAAGAAGAATGGACATGTTTTATTTAAAAAAATCGTAAGAAAGTAGGCTAAAATTTAATGTTTTTTATTTGTCTCGTAAAAACTTATTATACTCGTACATTACGGGACAATACACCCCTAAAATGTCAAAAGAAAAACAATAAAGAAGAGTTATTAAACAACGCGAAAACACACCCTATTAATAACAGCTTCCGAGAGGATTTTTGAAAATTATTGACCGTAAAATTGAAGAGTATAAAGGCGTCAGAAAAACCGGGTTACTTGACAGGGTGGACGGATTAATTGGTTTGATTGAGGCTATACACTTTTACAGGGGTGTTTATTAAGGGTGGAACCTACTCCTTACAATAGGCGATAGTTAAAGGGAGAATAATGACTTCTTTTGATCGAAAAATTCATATTTATCAATTAATTTTTTTTTAATAGAGCATTCTGATAGGATTAGCAGGTAACATGAATACTCATTTTATATACTCATTTTCATACTCATTTTCACCAAGACCAAAACTAACAAACTAACTAACTAACCATCACGCCGTCTCCCCGGAGGGGTAGGCTGAAAGAATGGACCGCCACACTGTTCTGTCTTGACATACTTCTCTCGCTTCCTCCACATTCATACATCTTGTAATGCACGCACGTCGATTTCTCTGACTCCTCACTGGACCGACATTTAATATTTGAACGTGACATTAAATAACGACCAAAATGATTGCAACAAATCTCGTATAGTATTATATATACGAGATTATACACGTCCGCAGTATAAAACTATATGTAGTATTATACATATATTACAGACAAATTTTTATGAATTAAAACACTGTTTTTTTTCAGACGTAACCCAGCCTGCATCGCTCAGGGCGCGCTGGACAAGTCCTCTATGGGGGGAAAGAGGAAGCGAGGCAGACCTAGAGCCACCTGGAGAAGAGCCTTGCAGGACGAGGTTAAGGCAGCAGGCCTCACTTGGGATGATGTTAAGCATCAGGCATGTGATAGAGTCGTATGGAGAAGGTTCCTTGAGACCCTATGCCCCACGGAGGTGTGACAGGACAAAAAGAAGAAGAAGATAAAGTTTTACATAATTGTTTTTTTTTAACGTTTTACACAACACCAACTTTATTAAAAAATAAAAAACAAACATGTTTCGGAGACAGCAGCCCTTCATCAGTGATATAAATATTATCAATAGGTATTTTTTTTTTAAATCATGAATGTGGTCAGTTTTGACAGATATTAATGTGTTTTTTTTCGGAACGTTTATGCTTTTGATATAAAAAAATGTTATAACAAAAGCATAATCGTTCTAAAAAAAACATTTGAATATCTGTCAAAACTGGCCACATTCATGATTATTTTTTTAATATTCATAATATTTATTTCACTGATGAAGGGCTTTTGTATCCGAAACATGTTTGTTTTTTTATTTTTTAATAAAACTTGTGTTGTGTACAAAGTTAAAAAATAAATATTGTTCAACGAATCCGCAGCACAAAGTTATGGCGAATATAGAAGAAATTTTACGGAATTATTCAAGAAACAATAAATTTACAAAATAAAGTGGTGTTAAAGCAAAATATATATATATATATATATATATATATATATATATATATATATATATATATATATATATATATATATATATATATATATATATATATATATATATATATATATATATATATATATATATATATATATATATATATATATATATATATATATATATATATATATAATATATATAATATATAAAATATATATATTATATTAATAAACTGTTAAATAAAAAATTTAAATTGTTTTATGTACCACAATTGTATTTGAATTTTACGCGACAGCTGTTTCGTCAACCTATTTTGACATCATCAAGTTTTACAATAATGATAATGTCAACATAGTTTGACGAAACAGCTGTCGCGTAAAATAAAAATACAATTAGATACATAAAACAAAGTTTTTTTTTTTATTTACCGGTTTATTATGTTAAAGTATCATAATTTTTCGGCCAAAACAATTTAATCCAAATATATAAGTGTAAATATCTTATTTCTGAAAGAAATGTTTTATTTTAAATGCCTCGACAAAAAGTTTAACGAGTTTATCCAATGACATTTCAGAGACAAAAAAATATTTCGAATCAGATATCTCTGCTTATGGGTGATTTGGTTTGAAAGAATTGTGGGGAAATCCAATATTCCTCTGTAATTCGAATCCGACGTATTAGACCAAAAATACTGAGAGCTTTTAAGACGTTTCCAGCATATTTCCATCGCAGTTTCCCGCTCGTGGATCTGGCGTTCCGTTTCTCGTTCAATCAAGATTGTAAAGCATCGGAGAAATGTCGTATTTCAACAAAAAAATACACCGCACGTGTGAAGATTTTAAACGCCAACTTCTACGGGGAAATATGGAACGCTTTTTTCCTCGAAATAATATATAATAGTATCATACATTCTTACAAGTTATAGCTATTTCGATCACCCTCCTTTTTTGTACTAATAATTTCTATTTGTTTTATTATACTTTTTTTCATAACTTGATTTAATTCGTATAAACTGTTAGATTAAAAAACTTTGTTTTATGTATCACAATTGTATTTTCATTATTATTTTACGCGACAGTTGTTTCGTCAACCTATTTTAACACCTGATGGTGTCAACATAGCGTCACCTGAGAGTAAGAGGGTTCCAACTAACAAAATTTCACATTTGGCTTTTTTCGTGAAAAGGGTTCTTACTAACCTTATCTATACGTACAATTAAAAAAAAAACATGTAATAGTATCGTCATTTTGATGTTACGGAAAGAATCAAGTTCCATCTGATCATTCAAAACACACAATTCACTGAAGAAGGATTCATTTAAACTTAGAACTTTATTATTCCAACTGTTGCCAGACAAAATTTACACGTTTCTCGGTAAAAGAATCTCTGGAAATTGGAATAAAACCCTTTTATTCCAAGATACACACCCGAAACCAACAAAACTTTGACATCATTTTTCTCAGCTTTTTAGTTTTGTCAGTTGGAACCTTCTTACTCTCAGGTGATGATAGGTTGACGAAACAAGCGAACATTAAAATAAATGGTGAATGTGGATGAAGCATGAAATCTACGAATACTGAAAACACAAAACACTACGAAATGAGTGCAGCAAAATTCAAGTGTTTTCTAATTTGCTATATAGTACCTATATTAATCTACATTCGATTACTATAATAATTATTGTGATTGTGATTTTTTTTAAATAACTCCCTTGTCTTTAATACCGAAAAAAAACTATGAGGTCAAGCAAGCCTCTTGTTGACAGCACAGACAATTGATAATGTCATGACGATATCAGAAGATACTGGAATGGGCACGTGCAGAAGATGAATCCCTCCAGAATCCCACACGTTGTGGCGCATCAGATTCCTGTTGGCTGCCTTCCCCCCGGTAGACCGCTAAAGATATGGAGGGGATAGCTGGGAGTCAACCACCCAAAAGAGGTCAGTCTGACTTCAGGAACAGACCAATGGTCTAAATGAAGAATAAGAAGAAGAAATTTTTAATTATACCAACATCTTATTATAAGATGAATTGGGAAAGTGAAAATAAATCATTATTAAATGTTTAAATTCGAAAACACACAACCGAATCAGTTGTTTGTAACACCTGATAATACAAACATAGGATGGCGAAACAGCTGTCGCGAAAATTTCATAAAAATAAATACGGATACATAAAATAACAGGGTTTTCAAATTATAGAGTCGAAGAAATCGACATGTGCGTATGACACAATGTATGAATGTTGAGGATCAAGAGAAGTATGTCAAGAATGAACAACGTGACGGTCCATTATTTCTGCCTACCCCTTCGGAGAGACGTCGTGGTGGTTAATTCTTCTTCCTAGCCTTCCTTCCACTGCTGGATATAGGCCTCTTCCATTTGTCTCCATTTTTCTCTATCCTGTGCCGCTTCAATCCATTTTTTCCCGGCGACCACAGCAATATCGTCGACCCATCTCTTCTGTGGCCGACTGACACCCCTTTTGTTTTCCCATAGCCTCCACTTTAAGACTGGTAGTTAATTAGTTAATTTTATTTTAAAAAAGCTTATTATTATTGTTTTAATAATTTCAATAAAAATACAAGGTTATTATTTGTAGCGATCGTTTTGTTTATTTTTTATAAAAAAATATATTCACATAATCTGTAATCCGCCATTTCCCTTTGGTGTTTTTAACAGAATGATGTTAATTGTGTTTACAAAAGATTTAATTACTTAACCCGCGCCCGTCTTCTGTCGGTCCTAAATTTATATCCAGAGTTTGGCGAAAACAGGCAATCACCCTTCTGGTTGGTCTTGTTCGGTTTAACCTCAAACTCCAGTTTGGATGCTAATGTTAGCACGGCGTTACTGGCAATTTAAGATAATCTTCCACGATGTTGTTATTACCTCCTCGGATTTCAAACTGTGATAAGATTTTAGCTCTTTTAGTTTTAACCCAATTTGAGTGCTGAATGAAAGTAAATTTTGATACTTAGTAAAATATTGTCGTCAACATTAAAAATAACAAAACAAAATTTGTTGCTAGATATAAAAATGTAATTTTAATAACACTACCCGTTCACGTTTATACATAAAACATTTTACTTCTTCAAATATTGTTACACTTTCATCACGACGTTTTGCCGAAGTGGTAAGCAGAGATGGCTTAGCAGAGAAAACTTAATCATTTAATGATAATTATAAATTAACTTATTGAACGCTAAGGCATTAACACTATGGATTTAGATTGTAATATACTTAGGAAATTGAAAATAACTTTGTTTAATCTACTAATTTTTTTTTTTTTTTAAATACGACATGTTTCGGAGGACACCTCCATCTTCAGATGTAAAAATAAAATAAAAACTAAACAAAGAAAGACTAATATAAAAACGCATTTATAATTCGATAATAATCAAATTTAAAAACTAACCTGGGCTATTTGTTATAAGTACTAATATATTTTCTTTTAAATAAGTACTAATAAATAATATTAAATAATAATAATTCATGATGAAAATATAAATAAATATTAAAATTGTAATTTAAAAAAATTATAATATAATTATAATAATAATCAAATAAAAAAATACGTTTGAAAAGACATACTTTTTATAGAAATTAATAAATGATTAATTTGCTTTTAATTGGAAATGGTAGCTTGGGAGATTGAATGTAGACAAAATATTTATGGAGAAAGGAGTAAAAGGAATCTGATTATTAATTATGTTTAGTTTTTATTATATTTTTACAGCTGAAGATGGAGCTATCCTCCGAAATATGTCCTGTTTTTAATGTATATATTTTTTTAATAATTAGTGGATTAAACAAAGTTATTTTCAATTTCCTAAGTATAATTATAAATTAGATAACTAACTTACCATCACGCCGTCTCTATGGAGGGGTATTCAGAAAAAATGCTAGCTTCCTGACATTCTTCTCTCGATTCCCCAACATCTATACATCGGGTCATGCACGCACATCAATTTCTTCGACTCCTCAAGTGACTGACATAATTGATTTGACTTCCTCTATTTTTTGTTCCATTTACAACGTTAACATATTATTTTTTATCATTCTTTCGTCATTCATTGTATCCATGTGTCCAAACCAACTAAGAAATATCATTTCTACTACATTTATTCTACTTTCACCCTTCCGGGTTTCATTTAAATTTAAAAAATATATTTGGAAACTGATAATTCCATATGCATGCATAATACAATGTACCTAAGGATGAAGAGAAGCCTATGTATGTAAATAAAGAAATAATTTAATAAGTATTTGCCTGCCCTTCGGGATTTCGGATTTGTTCGTTAATTGACGACCTTCGTGGCCGAGTGGTAAGTGCGTTGACTACCACCCTGAAGGATCCGGGTTCGATTCCCGGCGAGGCCAGTATGATTGTCAGACTGTCTTTGGCCTGGTGTAGAATTCACGTGACAATAAAATGGCGATAGATTAGCTACCTATCACATGTCACGAGAATCATTATGATAGTTCATTATTGTGTATCTCTAACTTGTATCTTTAGTGCATTGGGGAAAAAAAATCTGTAATGCTTCAGATATGTTTAAAATAAATAAATGAAATGAAATGATAGCTATAATACCCTTTACATCGATTTGGCTCATGCTGTCATGGTGTAAAGAGCGATTCAACAAAATAATAATAATAATAATCTTTTTTTAAATAAATTAAAATTAAACTTATAATATTTTCTCGTTTTCATAATTCTATAGTATTATATAATACCAATTATATATTTATGCTTATTTGTTTCATATTCATCTTAAAAACTAAAATTCACTGTTAAGTATATTGATATTGTTGTGCGTTTTAAGGGGTGAAACCCTGTTTGAGAAATGTGACATTGGATAACCTTCAAAATAAACATATAATAAGAATTATGTATGTTCCCTAATACGGCATTTAATGGCGCCTTATTTTGGTGGGTGAGCGGTCATCAACGCTAATAAGATTTAATTACATACACATGACATCTCATTATTTAGCCATTGGAAATTTATGTCTTAATAATTGATATCTTGTAGATCTGCCGGCCTCGGCACGGCTACTCCGCGTAATGTGCGGCTAAATCTAATTAAAAACGCAATTTGTCGATAATGGAATTACATACAAGGATTGTGGTACATTTTATACCCATCGTGTAGTGTTAACTGGCCACTTATTATCGAGCATTCAGGGGTGCCAACACAATACTTAATTATCGTCACCATAATGTCGATCTTCGATTACTAGGACTTCGCTAGTTTCACTCAAGGGATGAGTTTGCAGCAAAGTATAACATTTTTGCTGATTCTTGGAATGCCACGTGGGCTACAAAAGTCAGGATTTACAAAAGATACAGTGTATTTTGTAACCCTGTTGGTTGTAACAAAATAAAGCGGTGTAAAAATAAATTAAAAGTGTATTAATATTATATTTAACAATAACAAATCCCAGATTAACTGCTTCATCCGAAAGATGTACCATACGAGTATGTACATATTTTTAAATCATTCTGAGAGCAGAATGAATTCGGTAGATAGCAGAATAAATGAGGTCCCTAAGACGTGTATGTGCTAGAACGATATACGACAGAATCTCAAATGCTGATATAAGAAAGGAATGTAGAGCGGAAGAAGGTATTATGAACAAAATTATGAAAGGATCGCTGCGTTGGTTCGGACATATGGAGCGCATGGATGGGGAAAGAATGTGTGGCAGTCCATTTAAAAAAAAAATTCAGTTCCATTTTTTTCTGCCTACCCCTCCGGAGAGACTGAATGTGAATGTGATTTTTAGTTAGTTTACAACTTTAAGGTGCATTAATCGTACAGTGTGATTTAATTGAGAAAATATACAGAATCATTCTCAAAAGAGCAGTAAGAACTACCTTTCTCACTCTCAATAATGTTCCACACAGTATTTCGAAAATGTCGATACTACTCACGCCACTTTTAGAAACGCCATACCTCGAGTTACTGTGCACTATTTCCTTAGAACTCGAAGACAACGATCGACATTTTCGTTACAAAATTTAACACCGTACTCGCATCCCTGACATAGCTGTTTCCCAATGGCGTGCCGGGTTAAATATAATTTATGTTCACTCAAGAAAAAATGTAAATTGGGTTTTGACCCAGGGGATGTGTTTTTAAAATAATCGTTACAGAATGTTAATCTCGATCGGTTTTAAAACAAGTTTCAGGAAATCGTATTCAAGCTGCTAACTTAAGAAACTTATACGAGTATATAACAGTTTACGTGGTATTACAATTTTTCTAAATAGTGTCCGTTCTCTGGGCCACGGGAGGCGAAAAGCCAATCAGAAAACGAGTTGGTAAACACAAATGGCTATGGATTGGTCACACCCTGAGACAGAACCCAGCTTGCTCAGGGTGTAATAGACTGGTTCCCTGTTGGTGGAAAAAGGAAGCGAGATAGACCTAGAGCCACCTGGAGAAGAATCCTGCAGGACGAGGTTAAGGCAACAGGTCTCACTTGGAATGGCGTTAGGCATCAGGTGTGCGATAGAATCGAGTGGAAAAAGATCTTCGAAGACCTATGCACCATGGAGATGTGACAGAACAAGAAAAAATCAAATAGGGAACAGTTATGAAATTGGAAAGAAACAAAGAATCACGTGACGCTTTTTGAAAATGACATAAGAATGACACGGACGTTTGCTCTAAAGTATAAACTGTATAATCATCATCAGTCATTAGTCGTCTAGCGTTGGACATAGGTCTCCCTTCCTGAAATCCACAGCGCTCTATCCCTCGCCACTCTGTGCCATTGACCTCCTGCCACTTTATTACATCCATTTTGCTTGTGATCTGTCCGGGTTTCTGTAGTTTTATAGCCGTCTTGTAGCCGGTTCTTGGTCGCCGCTTAAGGAGCGTCTGGTCCATCATAATGTTCCCGGCAATCTGTCTGCCTAGTTGATCATCTATGTGGACGTGACTTTTGAAAGCTATGCGCAGGCTCGTCTATTCTGATCATTGCTAAACCGTTCGTTGTAGATAACACGAAATTCAGATTACGCCGAAATTTTTACAGTTTTATTTTAAGTTTGGAAATTTAATACCATAAAATACAGGTATTATAATAAAACAAATGGATGGATGATGTGGAAAGGGACCTCAGAGCAATTGGTGTTACAAACTGGAGAATACGAGTGATGGATCGAGAGAGTGCCGAGGAATTCTGGAGAGAGCCGGTGCCCATTGATAAAGAAGCTGATTATAATCCAACAAAAAACAATGAAACAAGGAGAGAAGTAAATAATTGATTGAAAAACAAATAAAGAACAAATAAATTAAAATAAATTTAATGTAGAAATTATCGGAGATTTAATTACCCATATTTTGAAACAAGATTCTGATCATTCCATGAATAATTGTTTATTTCAAACTCATCACGATGCAGATGACGTTCGGTGACAAAATGGCGGCGGAGTCAATAAAAAACTGCGATTAAATAAATTACATTTCAAATTTAAACATGAAATTAATGTAAATTAGAAACAAATAAAGGCTTTAGAAGAACATTTACTCGGTTTACATAACTTCTACAAGCTTGACGATTATTATTACTAAAATATTTAAATGTAAAAACGAAATGTACGCAACTGTGCGTTCTGTCGATCTCAATGACGTCAGCACATTGTAGTGTCCATATTGAGTTACTTGTAAATATTTCTACACAATTTGAATTCAAATTCATAAATTTTCTAAATATACATTTTTGCACAATTATGACATCAATTTAGATCGGTACATAAAAATATTTTCATGGTCCTCCTCGTTTCGATTATGTTGTCTGGGTCGATGTAGGCAATATATCTCTCGGGATGGATGATTCGATGATAAATCATATTGTTTCTGATAAAGACTTTGGTAATTTTCTTGTCTCGCGTATTTCTTAACTCATAAGTGAGGCTCTAGTTTCTAACTGACTTAATTATGCTCTTAAAACATACGAGTATACTAAGGTTAATGATAAGAAAACACTAAAACACTAATGTTTTTTTTTTAATTGAAGAAATTTTTTCCATGTTTAAGTTTCGAATGTTTAACACCATCATCGGGAAAACGACCATATGATGAATATGTAAAACCTTCGAAACATGTAGAGAAAAATAAACTCTACGTGGAAAAAACAGAATATAAATTACGATAGCTTTACACCTTGATTATTGAGAGAACTATATAAACTGAGTTATCATCGTTTTCCCGATGATGAAGATGTAAAGCCTGTCGAGAAAAAATAAACTCAAAAGTGGAAAAAAATCCAATGTTTTAATTCATAACAAAATCAGCATTAAGGAATTCCACGGTGTGAACGCCTTAAGTTTATCTAAAATTAGTGAACTAACTAACTAACCATCACACCGTCTTCCCGAAGGGGTAGGCTGAAAGAATGAACTGCCACGCTTTTCTTTCCTGACATATTTCTTTCGATTCCTCAATAATCAAACATTGTTGTTGACGACATTCAATATTTGATTAATTTGATCTGCCACGCTTTCCTCGGTCTTCATCTATTTCTAGTCCCATTACACCGTTAACATATACTTTTTTAACCATTCTTTCCATGTGTCCAAACCATCTAAATGATCCTTTAATTTTTTTTTCATAACGCTATCATTCGCACCGCATTCACTTCTTATATTTTCATTCCACACTCTACCATACACAGAGTATTCAAACATTCGTCTAAGAGATCTCATTTCTACTGCATTTATTCTACTTTCATCCTTCTTTTGCCAGTACCATTATCAATTAATTTGTATAAAAATCAAGACGATTGTAGTACATTTTGTATAGTTTAGTGGACCTTAACATAGTAAAACGTATGTAATATGAGTATATGGTAAAATATAGTAAAGGCAATGATGGGAGCTTATAGTATGAAGTAAATTGGCTTTAAGTATGTAGTATGCAATCAGCTGAAGAGTTATCTAGATCAGCGTGGGCAATCTGCTCTTGGTAATTATTGACAAGTTTCGCTGAACGCCCTTTTTGTAACTTACTTTACAATTAAGGAACTTAGTTAATCGGCGAAAAGTTTTCTGAAACCTGAGTAGCAACGCAACTCCCTCAAATCGATACTCGGAGAGATAGAGAAACTTTTATAGTTTCTTATTATTAGTTTACGAAACAATTGATTACTGATAATCTGCCGAAGTACAGTTTGAATTTTGACAATGTTAAAATTTATTTCAGGCAAGCGAAAAATATCTACAGCGAACACATTATCCAAAAAGCCCTCTGCATTCCCACAAAACCAAGAAGAAGAGGTCGCCCAAAGGCAAGATGGTGGGCCAACATGGAAAAGGAGCTCCAACGCGAGAACCTGACAGTGGAGATGAGTCAAAATAGAAAAGTTTGGCGTTTTCGTACGAGGAGGGCCGACCCCAGATGATGGGAAATGGCAAAGGGAAAGAAGAAGAAGAAGCGAAGAATATCTACAGACCGTTGAAAACAATTGAAATGGAAAATTTAACTTCATCTTTTTCATCAATTCTTCTTCTCCTTCCTCAGCCTATTCCTGTCCATTCCTGGACAAAGGCCTCCTTCATTCGCTTCCATGTCACTCTGTCTTGTGCAGACCGCATCCAGGTTATTCCGACATGTCTGTTCAGATCATCCTTCCACCGTAGTTGCGGTCGCCCTGCACTTATCTTTGCCGTCCACGGTCTCCAAGATAGCAGTATTGTTGTCCATTTTTCGTCTGAGATTTGGCTATACTCGTATGACTTGCCCATTAACATTTTAGAGTCGCCACCCGGTGGATGATGTCAGTGACCTTTGTTTTTTCTCTCACCGTATCGTTTCTGACTCTGTCTCTTAGGCTTATTCCTAACATGGCTCTTTGGATCACTCGTAGTTTCTCGTTACTTTGTTTGGACAATGTTATAGCTTCAAGACCATAAGTACCAACTGGCAGAACACAGGCTTCATAAAAATTTCATAAACTTCATAAACGTATACTTTCTTAACCATTATTTATCCATCCATGCGCTCCATATGTCCGAACCAACGCAGCGATCCTTTCATAATTTTGTTCATAATACGTTCTTCCGCATCTACATTCCTTTCTTATATCAGCATTTGAGATTCTGTGATACTCTATATTAAATAAATAATATGAATGAAAACGTTTGTTTTCTTAAAGTTTTATTTTATTTGATGAGAAAGACATGTTTCGTCTAATTTATTTATGAAATGATATATACGAGTATATAAAATAATGGTTTCACATTCCCATAAAAAATACATTCGACTGATAGAAAACAGACGTTTTCATTCGCATTTATCGAACAATTAAGTAAAACACCGTATTATAAAATTAACTTTGATGAAAAAGCACGTATTCTAGAAATTTTATAATAAAATTATTATGTAGGAATGACATGTTAAATGACGACTTAGATGACTATTTCCACATTGTTTAAAAAACATTCAATGTACACGTTACATAATACATTTTTAGACGCCTTTTGAATGAAAGTAACGAAACCTGGAGCTATCACAGAACAATAGAATAAAAATTTAATTAAATATCTTACAATTGACATTAAAATATAATTTCCTTTATTCAAATTCAAATAGTTTACAGATGTAGAGAAGCAGCTCACGTAATAGAAAAACTAATTTCTAATTTTCGAGAAGTTTTCTTTAACGTTCTCACACTACCATAACATGATCGCTTTTATTAAATTTCAAAGAGCTGTCAGGGAAAACAGAAAAGTTCTCCAAGATGGCGGCCGCCGACTGCTGTTGGACGCGGTTTTTCTTCTGTCAGAATTAATTTTTCCCGCCATGTGTCTGAAGAAAAATCTCGAGTAATTTGCTCTCTCGCGATCCAAGGATGGTCGCTACACACGTCGACGACTGCTTTATTTGGAAATATTATTATCAAAATCCGAAAATCACTCTCAATGTTTCCACTACGACATTTCCAGTTTTTTTTTATTATTATAATTACTTTCTTTATTTTAAACTAAACTTTCAATTAAAATTTAAATCACAACTTCAACAAATTTCATATATTGTTTTTTTTTTAAACACAACAAAGAACAAACCAACCCGCTGTTTTCCCGTTAGGGTAGGCAGGGAGAATAAACCGCCATACTACTCTATCATAACACACCTCTCTAGCTTCATCCACAATCGTATGTTGATTCTTCCAACTTTTATTTCCAACAAAAATTAGATTTATTTGATCATGCCACGTTTTCCGTGGTCTCCCACGACTCCGTACTTCATTCACACTGTTAACATATACTTTCTTAACCATTCATTCTTCATCCATGCGTTCCATATATATTTAAATATGTTTTCATGATAAGGCATATATATTATAATACATAGATTTGATTATCCAAGAAAACATTGAAAGAAAACGAAGTGTCGAAAGAACAAGAAAATCCTGGCTAGAAACACTCTACAATGATTCAGTTGGCATATATGTTAGCAGTAAGCGAACGTGCCTAACCTCATGGTTTCTGATATTTACAATAAGTCAATAAAACTCTACCATATCGAGGAAACATCTTCTGGTTGTATTAATAAAAACACGCTTATTCCTAAAATATACATTCATTATTACATGTAATATATTTTTTTAAAAACAATACAATTTTTTAGGTCTTGGCCGAGTATGGAGTGAGCACAAACCTGATACGAGCGGTTGCTTCCCTTTATGAAGGAAGCACCGCGTGTATCAGAGTAAACGGGGCTTTCACTTCTTGGTTTGATATCACAAAGGTGTCAAACAGGGTTGTGTAATGTCCCCGTGGTTGTTTAATCTATACATGGACAAGTGTATGAAAGAATTAGATGGTATAAACGCTGGTGCGAAAATGAAAGATATGTCCATCAGCAATTTGCTATATGCAGACGACGCTATTTTAATCGCTGATAGCGTGGACGAACTACAAGTCCTAGTTTCAAGAATGTACGAAGTATGCAATAAGTATGACCTTGTGATGAACGTGTCAAAGTCTTAATTTATGGTATTTGAAAAGGAATAATGTATGACAGATTGTGACATAAGTGCGAACGGTGAGAAATTAAAGCAAGTTACCGAATTTGTTTATCTGGGAAGCATGTACAGGGGATGGAAGAATGGAGAAAGATATCGGAAGAAGGGTTGGAGATGGAAACAAAATAAATGGTGCATTCAAAGTCATTACCGCAAATAGAAATATATCGACTGAAGATGGCAGTGCACAGTAAAGTTCTAGTCCCGACCCTCATGTATGGAAGTGAAGATTGGAGTTGGCAGAAGAAGGATGAAAGTTGGATAAATGCCGTAGAAATGAGGTCACTAAGAAGAATGTACGGAAAATCAATGTATGATAGGATATCTAATGATGAAGTAAGAAAGGAATATAAGAAGATAAGGCAGATGAATGCGTGATAAATGCATGTCACGATGTGTGAATGTAGAGGAGGCGCGAGAATTATGCCAGGATAGAACAATGTGGCAATCCATCCTCTCTGCCTACCCTCCGGAGAAACGGCGTGATGGTTAGTTAGTTAGTTAGTTAGTTAGTTAAGTACAATTTTTTATCTTCTTCTGTTCCCCCGGTGTCATCCCAACGTTGACTAACACTTTAGACTAGATATACTCGTATCTGTCATTGGCAGCTCGAAACAGTTCCTCAACTTTTATATATTAGTCCAGTCCCTTATGTCGTAGACCAGGATGATAAGTCTCCTGCCAACACCTTGTCGACCCTCTATATTATACTCAATATGCAGCAATACATACTTCACAACATGCAATAAACACATGACTACGATACGAAATACGACTTACGTACAACACGTCACGGGCTTTAATGTTTGCCAACAATTTTCTACCATATCTGGCTTTCTGGAGAAGATTCGAGTTGCTGATCACATCGGTCCGAGAAATGCGCAACATTTTGCAAAGCAGCCACATTTCAAACGCATTCAACCGGTTCATGGTAACTAACTTTTAGGATCCATCATTCAACACCACGTCACCTGAGAGTAAGAGGGTTCCAACTAACAAAATTTCACATTTGGCCTTTTTTCGTGAAAAGGGTTCTTACTAACCTTATCTATACGTACAATTAAAACAAAACATGATACTATTAGATAGTATCGTCATTTTGATGTTACGAAAAGAATCAAGTTCCATCTGATCATTCAAAACACACGATTCACTGAAGAAGGATTCATTTACACTTAGAACTTTATTATTCCAACTGTCGCCAGAGAAAATTTACACGCTTCTCGGTAAAAAGAGTTTCATCTGCTTCAGATGGAACCCTTTTATTCCAAATACACACCCGAAACCAACAAAACTTTGACTTCATTTTTCTCAGCTTTTTACTTTTGACAGTTGGAACCTTCTTACTCTCAGGTGACGACCATACAAAATTATACATCAGACGTAGCATTTGAGGCGTACAAGGACGGCAATATCAAGCAAAATACGAAAATGAGTTAAATATTCAGTTTGATAGAGAAAATGTATGTAAATCTGAGTGTACATTTGGTTTGAAACATACATTTTCGACTTTTAAAAATCAGTTTTGAAATAAACCCGGTAGTGTCAACAAAATTTCAGAACAAAAGCGGCAGTTACTAAATGAAAAGCCAATTAGAGAACAAGTCGCTAGACGCAAATGGCAGTGGATCGGTCACACTCTGAGACGGAACCCAGCCTGCATCGCTGAGGGTGCACTATACTGGTCCCCTATGGAGGGAAAGAGAAAGCGAGGCAGACTTAGAGCCACCTGGTGAAGAACCCTGCAGGACGAGGTTAAGGCAGCAGGCCTCACTTAGGATGATGTTACGCATCAGGCATGCGATAGAGTCGGTTCCTTGAGGCCCTATGCACCACGGAGGTGTGACAGGACAAAAAGAAGAAGGCGTCCCATATAAATATCGTTCGTATGAAAAGGTGTTGATAACAAACATGGCAATGTCATGCTGCATTAAAAACAAAACCGGCAGTGTCAGAAAATTCAATTATAAAATTGCAGATATCTTGGAAAAGAAACCACGGGTATAAATAAAATTTACTCAAATTATAGCTGCACGCTATGTTTTAATATTCAAAAATTGTTGCATCGTATAAACTTAAATAGGTTTAAATTAAAACATTTTTCATTGTTCACCAACAATTTGATGATGCTGACATTGCCGTTATTGTTTCTATACGCCTCATTTGATAACCATTTGACTAGGTTAAAATCCTTAATATACCTACGTAGATTATATAAAAAATCGTATACTATAATTATTATAAGGCATCAAAACAATCAAATGACGTTTTGTCTGCATACAATTAATATGACGATCAATCAAAATTCGTAATATATTTGCCGTACTAGGCTTAGAACAATTATTTGATAAGAATATCACTCCATTATGCAATCGAGTTGCGATATTTCATGCACGTACATGGTTATTCTTGTTCTTATTAACATAGGCCACGTGGCACGTTTCTCGAGAGGGATTGGTCTATTGGGATGTCGATTTCGCCGATCCATATTTTTGGTGGTCTGTCCAAAGGTCACCTACCTTCTTCTCTATTCTATTCTTCTCACGTGTGCATACCAATGTTCATCACTGTTACCACCCCCACCTAACGACATCTTCGACCTCGTATATTTTCTTTATTTTGTTATTTCTTATTCTGTCACACAGTGTCTTGCCCATATGCTATTGAGTGTCTTCTTTTCCGACACTCTAAGCACATTTTTGTAATCGTAATATCCACCCTGCGTTCGGTCCCTAATTTATTTATGTATTAATTTTGTTGAATCACTCTTTACACCAGAATTAGATGCGATTATGAACTAAGTAAAACAAATCTCCATACTGACAGGTATACGACAAGGAGACAGCCTAAGCCCTTTTCTGTTCAATCTGATGATGGACAAACTTATAGAGGAGACCCAATCGCTACAACTGGGATATAGGATGGGAGAGCAAATTGTCAATGTGGTCTGTTATGCAGACGAAGCTATAATCATAGCTGAAAATCATATCTATAAGAATCATAGCTGCTAAGATAGACTACATCACGCCTGTAAGAAATACAACATGACGATCTTTATCGAAAAAACAAAATATACTTTGGGAATTAGAAAACTTTGTTTAATTCACTATTTTAAAATAGTGGATTAAACAAAGATTTTTAATTCCCAAAGTATATTACTATGGAATTCCATAGTGTTAATGCCTTAACTTTCAATAAGTTAAAAAAACAAAATGTATGACCTTTTCGAAAACACCCAAAACATGTAACCTGGTAATAAAAAATCAACCCATAGAAGAGGTCAGGACCTTCAATTTAGTCAGCATTATAATGCTCAAGAAAAGTCAGGCGAAAACTTATATCACGACGGAATATAAAAGCTTGTAATTCGATATGACAAGTATCAGTAATTATAGGGAAAAGTAAATAAATCTGTGGCCTTTCATGTAAAAATTAAAATTTTACAAACAATTTACTTGTTTTTTTTTTAAATATCGAAACGGTAGTTATTTTAAAAAAACACGCCTCGTATAAGTAACGATTCTGTTTAATTTTAAAATTTTCTGCACTGAGAAAAGGCGACCGTGGTCCGAAACAACTTTGTGAAAAATACAAAAATGTGTTGTGAAAATGCAATTTTTCAAAAATAAATTATTATCAAAGCATTTCATTTCAATCTATCTCATTTAAATAAGAAAATATATTTTTAAATACTCACTTGTAACGTATTTGAATATTTAAAAATACCATTTGCAAAAAAGTTATGTATTAAAAACCATAAACATATATAACTTTAAATATTTCTCGAAAACATACTTCCATGGATTGTATTACCTTATTACAAATGGATTTTTGTTTTGTTTATAACTATATGTAAAAACTTTTTTAACGCTAAGGTATTAACACTGTGGAATTCCATAGTAATATATTATATAATACTTAGGAAATTGAAAATAACTTTGTTTAATACACAAAATATTAACAAAATATTATTTATATTAATACTATTTTTTCTGAGATGGCTAACCATTGTATTGAGTTTCGATTAAATTGACACAATATTTCTACAATTAGGACGAAACAATTTCGAGAAAGAAGCCGATCGAAGAATTCAGTTGGGTTGGGCGGCCTTTGGGAAATTACGTCATGTTTTCACTTCCAAAATACCACAATGCCTCAAGACTAAAGTCTTCAACCAGTGCGTTTTGCCAGTCATGACGTAGCCGAGACGTGGACATTGACAAAAGGTCTAGTCTACAGATTCAAGGTTGCCCAGCGCGCCATGGAAAGAGCCATGCTTGGAATAACCTTGAGGGACAGATTTAGAAACGAATTTATTCGACAACAAACCAAGGTGACTGAGGTGGCTCTACGGATAAGCGTACTGAAGTGGCGGTGGGCTGGTCATATCTGTCGGAGAACCGACAACCGGCGGGGAAGACGGGTTCTGGAGTGGAGACCGCGTACAGGATTCCGTAGAGTTGGACGTCCCCCTGCTCGCTGGACCGACGATCTGAAGAGGATTGCTGGACATGGATGGATGGGAGTGGCAATGGATAGTGGGCGGTGGCGGGCTTTGGGAGAGGCCTACATTCAGCAGTGGATGACAGACGGCTGATGATGAATATTTCTACACACAGTTACAATAGCAATAAATTAAACAAACTTGAAAATTTAGAAATCCTCAAGTCGGTGAAATTGGGTGAAAACATAATTCATAATCAGATTCCTCCTTTTACTCCTTTCTCCTTAAATACTTTGTCTACATTTAATCTCCCAAGCTCCCATTCCCAATCAAATGCAAGTTAATCATTTAATAATTTCTATATAAATTATGTCTTTTCAATTGTATGTTTTTTCTAAATTACATTTTTTTATATTATCATAATGTATTTTATTATTTAATATTTTTTATTAGTTCTTACTGAAAAAAAAAATATTAGTACTTATAACAAATTTAAATTATTGTATTAATTATAATTAATTATTTTAAATTTAAATTATTGTATCGAATTTTAAATGCGTTTTTATATCATTCTTTCTTTGTTTAGTTTATTATTACTATTATTAGGTCCTTACATATGAAATTGGCGTTTTGTATGGGAGGAACATAAAGTTGATTTTTTTTTTATATAATATATTTATTTAATCAAAGTATGTACCATTGCTATCTATGCACTTTTGCCATCTCATAGGTAGTTCATCGATCCCTTTACTAAAAAAAACCATTCGGACGGGAATCAATAAAATCTTTGAAGTCGGTTTGGACTGCCCCATCGGAGTTGAATTTTTTCCCTTGCAAGAAGTTATCCAAATTTCGAAAAAAATAGTAATCTGTTGGGGCAAGGTCCGGAGAGTACGGTGGATGTCTTAGACATTCCAATTGAAGCTCTTCTAATTTGGTAGCCGTCTGTTGTGCAGTGTGTGGTCTAGCGTTATCATGAAGCAGCAGTGGCCTAGAGCGATTAACCAGCCTCGGTTGTTTAGCAGCTAGCTTTTCCATCATGGTTTGCAGTTGCTGACAATAGACATCTGCCGTAATCGTCTGGCCAGATTTAAGAAAGCTGTAGTGAACGACACCAGCACTAGTCCACCAAACGCTCACAAGTAACTTTTTTGGAGTCAATTTTCGCTTGGGGCATGGTTTGGCTGGTTCGGCAGGGTTCAGCCATTGCGATGAGCGCTTCCGATTATCATACAGGATCCACTTTTCATCACAGGTAATGATTCGATTCAAAATCCCTTCATTATTGTGCCGGTTGAGTAATGCAACGCAGCAGTCAACGCGCGTTTGTTGATTTACTTCACTCAATTCGTGAGGTACCCACCTTTCAAGCTTTTTCACCTTCCCAATTTGCTTCAAGTGGATTAAAACAGTTTTATCACTAACACCGCAGCCTGCAGCTAACTCGGACGTGGTTTGCGATGGATCCGCTTCCACAATAGCCTTCAATTCTTCATTATCAACTTTGGTCTCCGGCCGTCCACGGGGCTTGTTCTGCAGGTCGAAATTTCCAGAACGAAAACGTTGGAACCAAAAACGCACTGTGTTTTCTTTTGCGGCACCGTCGCCATACACATCATTAATCCTTCGAGCCGTTTCTGCAGCACTGGTGCCACGGTGGAACTCGTACTCGTAAATAACGCGATATTTGAAGTTTTCCATTTTGTAAACTGAGTGACGCAAAGAAAAAAAACAATTGAGGAAAAAACAAATGAATTATAATTTTCGAAACACAAATACTTGAGTAAATAGCTGTATAAATTTGAATTTGGAATTCCTAACCAAAGAGAAGATATTTGAGATCAAAGTTGTCAGTACGGCAAAACGCCTATTTCATATGTAAGGACCTAATATATATGTTTACACCTGAAGATGGAGGTATCCTCCGAAACATGTCGTGTTTTTTTAATATTTTGTGGATTGAACAAAGTTATTTTATTTCCTAAGTATACATGTAAAAAGTTCCAAATAATAAAATCAATATTGTGTATTTATAACTAAGGAAGTGGCGTCTCTTTTTTTCTCCGATCCATTTTCGTAATTTTCCTCTAGTTGTGGTTACGTCATCGTATTTAATAAACCTCTCGTATGATTGTAACTGATATTGGCGATGACGTAGATTACCGCTGTATTTACTGGTTTTATATACTTAGTACATTCTATCACAATCAATCTCTAATGTATACTAATGTACATTTTTTATTGCTATTCCATTTTCTGTACATCAGATTATCATATACGAGCAATACACACAAATATTAACTCTTTATGGAATATTTATTAACATCAGATAAATAATCAAAACAGTAGAAGATGGACATGTTGCCAGACTGGTAGACCAAAGATGGACCAAAAGGGTGATAGAGTGGAGACCTCGAGAGGATAGGTTTTTCGCATTAAATATTCACCATACCGCATCGGATAAGTAAGTAATTAAAGCAGCATTATAAAAGACTTATAAAAGACATTGTAAAAGACGTGTGAAGTGATGGGGCAAGTAAAAAAAGCTGCGGTCATTTCAGGATTCAATTTGGAAAAACCCTGACATGAAGATCAGCAGCAAAGTGAGAATTTTTAAGACCTGTGTGCAACCTATCATGACATTTGGGGTCGAGTGCATTGCGGACACCACAATCCCAAAAAACGCACTAAGTGTGTCAGAAATGAAGACGCTCAGAAATATATCTGGCAAGACACTGCAAGAGAGGATAAGGAATACACGGATAAAGGAGATATGCGAGGTCGGGGGTGTCGTTAAGTGGGGAAGGCAAAGGAGAAGATACTGGTATGCACACGTGAGGTGAATGGATCCATCCAGACTCCCCTTCATTGTGTTGCACGGCCAACCCCAAGGTAGACGACCCCCGGGCAGACCACCAAAGAGATGGATCGCTGGGAGTCGACTTCGCAGGAGGCCAATTCCTCTTAAGAAACAGCCCACTAGGCCTACACTAAAAATAAGAAGAAGAAGATAAAAACTTCTACAACAACAAGAACAAATCATCACGCCGTTTCTCCGGAAGGGTAGGCAGAATGAATAGGCCGCCGCATCATTTTGTTCTGATATATTTCTATCGCTTTCTCAACATTTATACATCGTGTCATGCACGCAAGTCTATTATTCTGACTCCTCACGTGGCAGACATTTAATATTTGATTGATTTGATCGTGCCACGTTTTCCTCGGTCTTCCTCTCTTTCTTGCACCATTTATATTGTTACTTACTTTCTTTTTCGTTATTTCTTCATTCATTCTTTCCATGTGTCCAAGCTACGTTAATGACCCATTCATTTTTTTGTTCCCAACACTGTCATTCACAAGCATTAACTTCATACTATATATTTGCATCTGACTCTCTATACCAGTGGTTCCCAAACTTCTTTGTCCCGTGGACCCCCTGCTGATTTCTTTTACTTTGTGCAGACCCCCTACTTTCAATATATTTTTTTACAAATTCACCTATAACTATAAAATGACTTTTTGTTGCTGACACAGAGCAAAATTAGACAATAGAAAAAAAAATCAGGAATTCGATTTCGAATAGCTTCCGTAGTAATAAAAAGGTGTCACATTTTTTTTGTTTTATATTACACCTTGCGAGGACCCCTTGACGTTGTTCAGGGACCCCCAAATTAATTTTAATTTTCCACGGACCCCCTGAATGATCCCAGGGTCCCAAGGACCCCTGGGGGTCCGTACGGATCACTTTGGGAACCACTGCTATACATATTTGTATTAATATTATATAAATTTGAAACTTATTACATTACGAATAAATGAGCTGGAGATTTAAAAAAACTTTATATGATATCTTAAAGTATAATTAAGTATGAAGTTTACGACAAGTTTTCAATAAAAACATTTGACTAAATATCATTTTTTAAAGATGGCTTATAACTTTATGTCGCTCCCAATTCATTTTAATTGTTTCAAAGAGTAATGTATGTGAGAAAAAATATGTTTTAATTGTTTTACCCACCCAAGCCGCAAAAATTCATAAATTTCCATAATTTTCCACTTGTCCTAAAGTCAAGCGGATTATTTTTCGATTTTTCGCATTCTATATTTAAAACATTCGTATTTAGTTTCAGTGTTCAATACATCGAAGATATTTTAATCAGTGTGTTATGAGACATAACATATTCTTAATTGTTTAACGAGTTAAGAGGTACAGAGTTTCAAAATTAGCATAATTAGCCATTTCGCACTGAATTCCCCGCTCAAATATAATTTCACGAGTTTTTATTCCCAATCAGTTGAACGTATTAATCATCCCATTCGAAATTATTAGTTTTTACACATTGACCAGTAGTAGACCACTTTTTATTATATTTTGTATTTATTTTCTGATACATTTATAATATCAAATCAAATCAAATCAGTTTATTTACTCAAAAGACATTACAAACAGCATAAATGTTCAAGGCATCTATTGAGTACAGGTAATATATTATACACATACAACATAATACCAGGAACGCATTAGTGATGGCTCGACATTAAGAAGACAAAATACTTTCTAAATTCAAGAGTATTTGTCCCCTGAACGTACTTTCACTAATATAAAAGACGTCGATCTCCGAGGAGACCGCGTTCAACAGACTAATTGCTCTTCCCACCGGTGTCACCAGAGACAGATTGGTTCTGGCGGCCGGTAGGTATAACAATCTGTGCTGTCGCTGTCGGGGATATCTATCGGGGACAAAAAGACCAACGTCCTCCAGTACGGCCGAGTTCTTAGATGGGTTATTAGATGTCCATCTCTTCGAAGCTGTAGAGAATTGGTTCCAAGCATTCCCAAAAGATTCCAAGCATTGCCGTGGGATAGATCCACGGATAACTACCATACTCCCTCATGTAGAGATACCTCAGAATTTTTTTCTGAACCCTCTCCAGCATAAAGGAATATCTCGCCTCGTGAAGACTCCATATCACAGAACCACTTTCGAGTCTGCTCCGAACCAACGCGTTGTATAGGACTCTGAGCACATTGGGATCCCTGAAAACTCTTCCGGTCCGAACGAATAACCTCAGCATTTTCAGTGCAATCCCACAAATCCTCTCGATATGTGCACGAGAAGTCAGTCTACTCTAATAGATGATCCTGAGATCTCTCATCGTAGATAATGAATTTAATTATTATATAATGTATTTAATTATTATGCAAATTAATATCAACTTTCAACAACATACAACTTTCCATGCGTGTAAGAAGCTTCTAGGGTCTAAGTAACTCAGCAGGAATACAAAACTTTTGATATATAAGACTATATAAAATAAGACCGGTAGTCACCTATGGCTGTGAGATATGGTCCCTAACGCAGAAAGAGAAAGGCAGGCTGGCAGTATTTGAGAAGAAAATTTTGAAAAAAGATTTTGAACCCACGGTAGAGGATGGGACTTGCAGAATCAAAAGAAATCTTGAACTTAAAATACTGATAAACCAGGAAACAGTAGTGATATTCTGTAAGTCTCAACGCCTACGGTGGGCTGCCCATTTAGAAAGGATGCCAGAAGGTAGAACACCACAAATTATATCCAGATGGGTGCCCCGCGAATAGATACCAAGAGGCAGACCAAGGAAAAGATTGGCGGATTGCGTGGAAGAAGATTGGGAGAAAATGGAAAGAGTTGGTAAATGGAGAGAAATAGCCAGGGACAGAAGTCAGTGGAGGACCGTTTTGGAGGAGGCCAAGTCCCACGCCGGGATATAGCGCCGAGTTCTCTAGTTTCAATCCAATGGATTGATTTGCAAAAAAGTGCAACATTTTTGCTGGTTCTTAGAATGCCACTTGGGCCTTTAATGTGGTAGTTTGTGTTGCTTTCCTCTTTTGTATACACAAGTTATTTAAACCCAATTACTGTATACAGCTTTTTAGCTATTGATTCTCGTGACATGTGATAGGTAGCTAGTCTATCGCCATTTTATTGTCACGTGAATTCTACAACAGACCAAAGACAGTGTGACAATGAGAAAACGTGGATAGTGTTAATCAGTCTATCGATTATCAGTCAGCCGAGCCGGCATAAGAAATTTTACTGTTCGACTAAATGAGTGCCGCGAACGCGAGGGTTTTCATTTGAATGATATTATTTTTAAGAAATTGATTCTCAAATTGTGTACTTACTCGTATAATTAATAAACATTTTTCGATAAATGGCTTACATTTTTTTTAACGATCCACTAAATATTAACTTTCTTTTGAGACACACTGTATTGTGTGTATTTAAGACGCGTCAAATCTTAAGTTAAATAGATAAATAAAATCGAATCCTCTACATTTATTGCGGTTTAGAAGTTCTTGGAACACCGTATAACTATCATTCTGGAGAATTCTATCGTCTCATAGAAAGTATACTATTATTTAAATTCTTTGTTTATTAACATTATACACTTTGAAACACGTAAGAAAAACCATAACATGTGCATAAAAATAAAAAAAATGACACAATAACCGAACTCGACTATGTAAAGTACCCAGGACTAACAATGGACCAACAACTAAAATGGACAAATACAAAGACAACCTAACAGACAAGTTAGCATCACTATACTCCCTCTTCTACAAAACACAGAATTACATACCAAGAAGGGGAAAAGTTATGATGTACGAAGCGTATGTTAAAAGCCGACTGACACATATGATTCCCTTCTGGGGGACAGGAAACCAAAAAGACATCTCCAGACTCCAAAGACAACAAAATAAAATAAAAAAATTAGCATATAACATTGACTACCTTACCCCAATTATACAAGTTTAGAGACAAACAAAACAAATGGACATAATATCAGACCTGACCAAATTTGAGACCTTGAAAATTGTACACAAAGTGGCCATGGAAGAGACAGCGGACAGCAGCTACAAATTAACTAAAAATTCAGACATACTGGACCAGGAACTGTGACATATATCATTTACCGAATGCACGAACTAAGACAGGACAATCAAGGATATTGAACAATGGACTGAAACTTTACAATGAACTACCAAAAGACACAAGGAGTCTCACTACAACTCAATATAAAATATATCTGAAACATTACATAATTAATAGTAATATATAAAAATGTATCCATATAACCCAATTGTTTTTTTTTAAATAAATTAAATAAAATAAATATCGATTGATTATTTAAATAATAAAAAAGGAAATGTTTCTTCGAAAATAATATTCATCTAATTATTTATTCGAATGCGTCAGCATTTGCAATAAAAGGGGGTGGATTTTCAGTAGGAGAACGGCTTTGATATTGTAGCAGCATGTTTCCCTGCCCATGACATAAAATTTAGTCGCCTGACTTCTGCTAGTTCCGAATAACAAAAAAATAATAATTCGTTTTCTGTAACAATACTCGATTTTCTGAACCAAGGGATACTTGAATCCACAATGAGATGATCTCGGGAGATGAATTTTATTCTAGTCTCGGACTTAGATTTGCACTTACCCTACCCACGAGAAACTTATTTTTATAATTTCTTCAAAATAATTATATTGAAACTAGCAATTACAATTATAATATCAGGTTAAAAGTATATGATACTAAATTTTCTCATAAAGCACTCACTGTGGTTAGATATTTTAAATTCATAGATATAAAATAATAAAACACTTTATATTTCTTCTATGTCCGCCATACTTTGTGTTTTAGATATTTTATATTTTTATTTGTTTTATTATTACTTTGTATACAACACTCACTTTTTAAACAATTTAAAATTAAATATTCAACATGTTTCGGACTACCCAGCCCTTCCTCAGTGATATTATATAGATATTTTAGATATTATATAATTGTTTAAAAATATGGTCAGTTTTGACAGATATTATAAAGCATCTGTCAAAAATCGAAATAATCGATATTCGTATATGACTAATTGTATTTATAAATAAGTTAGAAAATCTAGAAATGCAAAAAGGAAAACACCCAGAAAAGGCATATTTTAATTCAATTACATCGTTCTGGGTACACGCACCAAACCTATTAATTATCCAAATATGTTTTATTCATTTAATTAGTACGTAACCCAATTAAAATGATATATTTGTCATGGGGTTGTTTGTAGCAGATTCTACGAAAAAAAAAACTATTCTTGAGCCAGGCATATGCTGGTACAATTGAAAGATACGAGTAATATATACTCGTATACCTTATAACGGAAGGTATATTCATATCTAGACACATTCAAAATTCGAATATTTCAATTATGTATCACAATAATTTAGCTAAATTCTTAACTTTCTTCTATGTTCACCATACTTTGTGTTGTAGATGTTTTGTTTGTCTTTTTCTTTTTTATATACTTTGCATATGCAACACTAACTTTAAAAAAAAATTACATATCAGACATGTTTCGGACAACCGGTCCTTCTTCAGTAATAAATATTATAAAGATGCATATTTAAAATATTATAACATAGTTTTATAACATTAAATAATATTATAATATTTTAAATACGTATCTTTATAATACGTATCACTGAAGAAGGACCGGTTGTCCGAAACACGTTTGATATGTAATTTTTTTAAATGTTAGGGTTGTATATACAAAGTATATAAAAAATAAAAATTTCTTAACTGTTCAATTTACATCACTGTTATAATATCACATTTTTTTTATTATATATGGTACACTTTTTGAGAATGTCGCGACAGCTGTTTCGCTAACTGGTGTTAGCGTAATCAGGTAGGTATGTGTTGTTTGTGACACCTGATGATGTCAACATCGTTTGGCGAAACAGCTGTCACGATATTCTCAAAAAGTTTATAATTAAAAAAAAAGATTTTATAACAGTGCTGTAAATTTAAAAGTTAATAATGTTGAAGTGACATATAAGCTGAATTCACCATTAAAACAAAAATAGGGGCTCATTGGGTATTTTCATTTGACTGAAATGAATTGAATGAAAACAAAAAAATTTACCTATATACGAATAGTTTGGAGACATGGACATAATGAATAAAGAAAGAATGCCAAATAATATCGAGAGGATTTGTGACATTGCACTGAGGATGTTGGGCTTTATCATTCGGACCGGAAAAGTTTTCAGAGATTCCAATGTGCTTAGAGTCCTATACAATGCGTTAGTTCGGAGCAGACTCGAAAGTGGTTCTGTGATATGGAGTCCTCGCGAGGCGAGATATTCCGTTATGCTGGAGAGGGTTCAGAAAAAAATTCTGGTAGTTATCCGTGGCTCTATCCCACGGCATTTCTTTTGGGAATGCTCGGATCCAATTCTTTACAGCTTCGAAGAGATGGGCATCTCATTACCCTTTTCTTTAGATTGATCAGGGGATATTTCGAAAACTCAGCCGTGCTAGAGGGTGTTGGTATTTTTGTCCCTGATAGATATCTCCGACAGCGACAGCACAGCTTGTTTTACCTACCGGCCGCCAGAACCAATCTGCCTCTGGCGACAACGGTGGGAAGAGCAATTAGTCTGCTGAATGCGGTCTCCTCGGAGATCGACGTCCTTTATATTAGTGAAGGTACTTTCAGGGGAGAAATATTCTTGACTTTAGAAAGTATCTTGTCTTCTTAATGTCGAACCATCTCCAACACGTTCCTGGTATTATGTTGTATTTTTATAATATTTTACCTGTACTCAATAGATGCCTTAAACATTTTGCTGTTTGTGATAAAATGAGTTAATAAACTGATTTGATTTGAAATAAAGTATATGTAAACGACATAAACGGAACTAGAGATAAAGAAGCACAGAAGGAAACGTGAAATGTTGTAAAAGCAAGAGAAGTATGTCAGGAGAGAACAGTTTGACGGTCCATTATTTCTGCCTACCCTGGTAGACGGCGTAATGGTTAGTTAATTTGTTAGTTTATTGGGTATTGTGGTGTCTTGAACCAAAGTTCTGGAGATCAACAGCCAAATATGAGGTCACTAGACTACTCACCCAGATATAAATTTGCAAAAAAGTAATCAAATCAAAAAAAGTGTCACAGATGACCAATAAATCGTTGACATATATGTAGAAATTATAAACATTTCAATTTTATAAATTAATTAAAATAAATGGCATCTTTTTCCTTGAATTTCGTACGAAACATAAGTAAAAAACGTTGTGAATATATTATGGGCTATATACGAGTATATACTCGTAAATAAACATTCGTAATTTCATATATTTTTTAATTATCTTGTAAATGATACTTGTGTATTTGGGGTATTCAAAAGTTAACCCATTTTATTTGAAATATAAAATTTGATTATTTGAAGTATTATATTTGAAATATAAAAAAATCACCCACTGAAGGATAAAGAAGACGACCTTCGTGGCAGAGTGGTAAGAGCTCTGACTTACATTCCGAAGGTCCCGGGTTCGATCCCCGGCGATGGCAGTATGATTGTCACACTGTCTTTGGTCTGGTGTAGAATTCTCGTAACAATAAAATGGCGATAGATTGAATACCTATCACATGTCATAAGAATCAAAAATTAAAATTGTATAGGTACAGTTATTGGGTTCAAACGACCTGTTGTATTCACACAAAAAAAGTCATAAAAAATAGATATAACGTTATGGAAAATTATATACGAGTATATACATTATCCAAATCATTCAATGACTTCTTGTAGTTATAAAATACTTAGAACAAAAAAATCGAGGATACAATAAAATAGTCATTAATTAGTACAATTAACCTAGTCGCATTAAATACTTACCTATTTTGTAAAATAACATTTTATTACTGAAATCTTAGCAACAGGTTTTGTCACTTGAATCCAAACATTGTCAGTTGAATCCAAAACGTGCTGACAATGATTGATTTCAAGTTCAAACAGTTGACACCCAAAATTTCAACGTTAAACAGTAATGCAAAATGGTTTTGATATAATATTTTCATGGCGTTACCAGTGATTACATTATACGAAATTCTAATTCACAAACATATTGATATATCTAGTATATGTGTCTCCACTCTGTGTTGTATATTCAAATTAAAAATATATATAATATATATAATTTTGTTACTAATTTCGTGAGTTTCTCACCCTTTTTAGTGCTTAAACTTGAGAATCCGTTAGCAGAGCAAGCAAGTATTTTTTTTTTGTTTAAAGTAAGATACCGTTTAATTGTAATGCTTACTTGACTAGGTTTACATGTAACCATATTTAAATGTGACCAAAATTTTCATTTGTTTTACTTACCAATAGTGGTTTTGGTCCTAACGTTTCTGGAGTACCCCATGGGATGCAGAATAGCCCAGTACCGGTCCACGGAAACAGCCACCAGGCAGAAGATGCTGATGGTGCATAGCACGACGAGCAGAGACACCGTGAAGAGACAAGCGTACAGGTTGGTGGGGAGACCAACGGAGGCCAGCACAGCGAAAGGTATCCCCAATAACCCGACGAGCAGATCTGCCACAGCCAGAGACACGATGTAATAGTTCGTCCTGCGTCGTAAGCGTTTTTCCTTCCTAAAAACAATGATCACCATTGCATTTCCTATCACGGCCACCACCGCCACCAGTATTTCTAGAAAGGTGTATGCAAATTGTAACTCCAACGGGACCATTATGTCAGACATGTTGGCCGAGTACAGCGCCAATTCTGGCGGGAATTCCGCCACTTCTTCCGTCATTTTCAAATCTCGTTTGATTTCAATATTTTTTAACAACAGATCATTTCTCGTAACTTCATTTCTCTACGCTTTTTGCACCAATGTCAGTCACAAAAAAAACACTAAAATGTTTAAGTTTTTATTTAATTAACACTTTAACATATTTATACTATATACACTATAATCATCGTGTTTATTTTTTAAAAGGGATTGCTAGTGCATTTTTAATCTGATATATTTTGTTTTTTATTTTCGCTTACATCACAGATGCTTAAACATATTACGCGATCAATCTAACGAATGCCAAATATGTCCCTTTCGAGACCAAACAACTGCGAAACTTTAGTTTTCATGTTCACAAGTATAACTGACATCACAATAAAACACACGAAACTACTGTTTTGTTTAAAGAATATTCTAATTATCTTGATATATTTTGTTTAGTGATTTATAATTGCGAAAGGCCGAGCTACGTTTGACTACTGAGGGCGCTTGGCGTTAGCTGGTGCGTGGAAAAACAATGATAAAACGCGGCTTCTAACATCATCGTGTTAACAAGATTATTAGCACGCGAACGCTATCAGTATACGCATCGGAGATCTCCCTTGGCCGGGCTAGCTTCACCAGGACTCGCTGTTTGGGCTGGACATATGGACACAACGACATGTAGCCGTGAATCGTACATTAATTGGTCATAAAAACGTTTAACAGCGCTAAAATCATCGCCCAAGACTGTAGTTTAAAACACATTTAGATAATTGAGGTTAAAGGTAGTATCACGTACAAATTAATATATTTATTTATTGTCACTAACAAAAACAAGGATTTAAAACTTATAACTTTTAAAACTGTTTAATAAAATATTTATTTATTCTCGTATTTTTAAACGCTTTTAACAAAACAGTTTTTTGTCAAAACAGCATGTGAAATAATTGATCAGTGGATATCCTAACAAATTATTATTATAGACCTTTCTTCTGCTATGAAAAGATGTAAATCCGAGAGTTTTATTTTTATTATCGCGACAATTTGAAATTCTAATTCAAATGTTGAAAAAACGTCATAAAATTTATTATCGTTTTAGCCGTCCGTTGCTCTGTGTTTTAGCACAGTGAAATTGACGTTAAACTTCGCAAGCGAGAGATTCACTCGGCGACAATGTTAATTTTACAACCGCAAGTTAGGGTAAAATAGTTCGTGAATTTCGTAACTGAAATAGCATCCGGAAAAACGTAGACCCGCGCAAAGGATCGTGATAATACTGAGAAAAGCGCGCCAACCGCGGAGGTCGACAGCGCCCCTGGCGACAGGTTTGCAAAACTTGGAAATATTGTTCAAGGGTAGTTTTCCAACTGAAATGGGTAATATAACTAGTTGTAAGAAAGTGTAGATACCGCAACAAGTTGACTATTTTTATGACCGATAAATGGTTTACTCTTTTACTAAATATTATTTGATAAATAAATTATGTATGTCTTGAGATACATTTTTTTTATGTTTCAGAGCTAGCTTTATTCTCTTAAGTTATCGGAATTACACACTTTTTTTTAATTTTGAAACACTATTATTATAAGTATCACAATTTATTTTTTTGAGATTGTCGCGACAGCTGTTTCACCAACTGGATAAACGTCAGAGCATTTTTAAATTATAAAAGTAATACATTTTATTTATTTTTTCTTGAACAATACTATAAAATAATTAACATGAATGTAAACGTCTGTCTTCTAGGAGTTTTATTATATTTTAGATGGAATGACATGTTTCGCCCTTCTAAGGCATTATCAAATGTATAATCATTTGATAATGCCTTAGAATGCATGTCATTCCATCTTTTCATTCATATTAATTAATTAATATGGAGCTTCACATCATTGTTCAAGAAACGATAAATAATAATATAATATATGAAACTCCAAACTATAAGACTCCAAACTGAACATTTGATATAAATGAAAACGTCTGTTTTTTAGAAGTTTTATAATATTTTATGGGATTGTCATGTTTTATCTTGATGGGGGATTATCAAATGTAATAATTAAATGGTTACTTTTATTCGTCCTAGTAATAAATAGATAGTTCGCGAACCGCTTTTTAATTAATAATTAAATTAAATAATGTTTTTTAACTACTTCCACTTTGTCTTTATTTCGACAGCGTAGATTTCGCCAGGCTCGCTGACATGGTCTGTCACCGGTATGTCGATGCCAGCGAGCATGGCGAAACCGGTCGCTGTTGAATTAAAGACAAAAGTGGAAGTAATTAAAAAACGTTGTTTTATTCAATTATTATTTAAAATGAACTTCCATCAAGAGATTTCAGTAAAATCATTTGATTATCTTAAAAACGTTTCTTATTTGATATTCACAATAACTTATTTACAAAGAAATGAGTTTCATTTCATAAATTAAAATGAAATAATTAAAGCATTTTATGAAACAAACGAATCAATGATAATGACGGAAAAATACCCGCGTGTATTGGTTTCTTCGTCAACATTTTTACACTGGTCTTAGTTTTAAGCTGCTTTTCTTTAGTATTCTACCTCTAGATAAGACATATCCTTGATGGTATAATGATTTCATTCGGTTACAAATTCCCCCTTGCTCCAGCGATACATTACACCCACGCCTTAAATTTAGTAGAATATCTAACTAACTAACTAACTAACCATCACGCCGTCCCCCCGAAGGGGTAGGCAGAAAGAATGGACTGCCACACCTTTCTTTCCTTACATATTTCTCTCGATCCTCAACATTCATACATCGTGTCATGCACGCGCGTCGATTTCTCTGACTCCTCACATGGCCGAAATTCAATATTTGATTTATTTGATCGTGCCACGTTTTCCTTGGTCTTCCTCTATTTCTGGTACCATTTACATCATTAACATATAATTTTTTTACCATTCTTTCTTCATTCATTCTTTCCATATGTCCAAACCATCTTAATGATCCTTTGATTATTTTGTTCATAACACCATCATTCGCACCGCATTCACTTCTTATATTTTCATTCGACACTCTATCATACACAGAGTATCCACACATTCGTCTAAGAGATCTCATTTCTACTGCATTTATTCTATTTTCATCCTTCCTTTGCCAGTTCCATGCTTCGCTTCCATACATAAGGGTCGGTAGAAGAACACCATTGTGCACTGCCATTCTAGCTTTTTTGGATAGGTTTTTGTTTGCGATGACAACTTTAAGTGCACCATTCACTTTGTTGCCTGCCCCAACCCTTCTTTCAATATCCCTCTCCACTCTCCCATCTCTTGTAAACATACTACCTAAATACAAAAACTCAAATACTTGATCCAAGTTTTCACCATTCACGCTAATGTTGCAGACTGTCGTGGTTTCTTCCTTTTCAAAAATCATTACCTTGGACTTATTAACATTCATCATCAGATCATTTCGCATGCATACCTCATACATACAATTCACCAGGACTTGTAGTTCATGCTCGTTGTCAGCAAGTAGGACAGCGTCATCCGCATACAAGAGACAGCTTACTGACACTCCGCTCATTTTGGCACCTACATCCAACCCTTTCAGCTCTTTCATACAATTGTCCATATACAGATTAAATAACCACGGGGACATTACGCAACCTTGTTTGACACCTTTATTGATATCAAACCAGAATATCAATGATAGATAATTATAAACTAAGGAAGTTCAAAGACTCGGTGTTTTAAGATTGGCGGTATCAGCATTTATATTATGTCTGTTTATAAAGAACCACCTAATTTCGCTACTAAAATTTGTTGATAAAAAATATTGTTTTAACTAACTAACCATCACGCCGTTTCCCCGGAGGGGCAGGGAGAGAGGAAGGACCGCCACATTGTTCTATCCTGACATACCTCTAAAGATTCCTACATCGAAACATGCACACTCTTCGATTTTTCATACTTTTAATGTGGCCGTTTTTTAGTAATTGTCTGTTAGACTAACTAACTAACTAACCATCACGCCGTCTCCCCGGAGGGGTAGGCAGAAAGAATGGAACGCCACACTGTTCTGTCCTGACATACTTCTCTCGCTTCCTCTACATTCATACATCTTGTCTTGCACGCATGTCGATTTCTCCGACTCCTCACGTGACCGACATTCAATATTTGATTGATTTGATCATGACACGTTTTCCTCGGCCTTCCTCTATTTCTAGCTCCGTTCACGCCGTTTACATATACCTTCTTTAACATTCTGTCTTCACTCATTCTTTCTATGTGTCCAAACCATCTTAATGACCCTTTCATTATTTTGTTCATAAAACTTTCATTCGCACCACATTCACTTCTTATACTTGCATTTGTCATTCTATCATATACAGATTTGTCACACATTCGTCTTAGAGATCTCATTTCTAATGCATTTATTCTACTTTCATCCTTCTTTTGCCAGTTCCATGCTTCACTTCCATACATAAGGGTCGGCACAAGAACACCATTATGCACTGCCATCTTAGTTTTTTGGATAGGCTTTTTGATAATTAACTATTAGAAGGAAAAGGAAGCACAGAGGGCATCGCAAGAGATACAAGGACAACCTGCATACTGCAGTACAGAGTGTAGACAGACAAAAGGACTGGGAGCAGTTGGCAAATGATAGGGCGGAGTGGAGAAGAGGCGTCGCTTGTGCCAGGGGCCGGAGAAACGGAGAGGACGGGGTCCAGATGTAGGGGCAGAATATCCCTGTCCAGAGTGTGACAAAGTCTGTCATTCTAGGATAGGACTATTTAGCCACATCAGGTGGCATAGAAGACAGACCTAGATATTATTGTATTCCTTGTACCCACGGGCAATGGGCATTATTATTATTATTATTATATTATTTTACTTCCATGTCTTACTTAGCCTTCCTCGATTACTTTTTCCATTCACACTGCTTGTATACAACTTTTTAACCATTCTTCTTTTATCCAAACCATCTAATTGATATTTTTTTTAATTTTACTTAGGATGCATTCATCTGCTTTATATTCCTTCCTTATTTCGTCGTTCGGAATTATACCAGACATAGTTTTACCGCACATTCTTCTCAATGGTCTCATTACTACGGCATTTAACCTACTTTATTCTGCCAGCCCCAAACTTCACTTCCATACATACGGTTATATTTTTTAGTTTTCTTATATTTTATGAGAATGGCGTACGAGTATATCGCATTGTTCAAGAAACAATAAATATTTTAAGTGACACATGGAATCTCATACCATAAAGTTATTCTCGTTCTGTTGCTGCATATCCATTGCCGGATGGTTGTGACCACGTGCTAAACTCTTCTCCTGTCCCTGGAAGCATGTATGATGCGGCCCACAGCATCAATCCACTCCATTATCTGATGTTTCGCGGCCATTGTATTCTTCTGAGTCCCTCGCCTCTTCTTCGCTTGACCTTCTCCTTGATTATCAGCTCCTGTAAGCGATATTTCAGACAGTTATTGCTTTACAAAAACAAATAAATTTTGACTTTCGAAATGATATGATTTATATGATAAATTCAATCGTTTCCATTTTAAACTATCAAATCACCTTATTCAGAAGATATCATAGATAGACAAAATAGTTAGGTTTGAGTTATAAATTACTTATTATTCGCATTTTTACACCTAATTGAAATTTTTTATAAATTCAACGTCAAAGAAACGACCCTCGTGGCCGAGTGGTACCTAAGTGCTTTGACTGTCGGGTTTCGATATCCGGCAATGGCAGTGTGATTATTACACCGTCTTTGGTCTGGTGCAGAATTCACGTGACAATAAAATGGCGAAAGATTAGCCACCTATCAGATGTCACGAGAAACAATATGATAGATATACCTACCCTTTACATCGATTTGGCTCGCGCTGTAATTATGAAATGAGCGATTTAAAATAATAATAATAATAATAATTTTATTTTCATTTTCGGGGAAAACAAATGCCAGCAGAAATAAGTGAGAAAACACAACTTTCAATAAAATTTTCCAACACGAAGAAAAATTACTCGAAATCGAAAAATATATATTTTTTCGCTACATCCAATATTTTAATTAAGTGAATACACTTATTTGTTGGCGTATACAATGGAATACAAATAATTATACAGACTTCACCGTTTCAATCATGTTCCAATGGCGAGTGGCCGCAAATAAGCACAATTGAAATCGAAAGGTTAAGAGGCACTTGAGCCGACCCTGAACATTACGTACATTTTTTCTCACAAAATAAATAGATAATATCTATTCCAACGAATCCAACATTTGTCATGCAACATCCTAGCGTAAGACCAATCAAAAATATCTAATTCATCTATCAATTAAAGGAATTTACTAATAGTACACACCTTTTAGATTTAACAATTAAAATGAAAATTTTCGACTTCCGTGTGACTCATTAAACGGCCAAATTTGAATTTTACTGTGTTCATAAATTCTTCATTTAAATATTTTATTTAATCCGCATTTCTTTTAAAACGAACACATTTTTTTATTCAAATATTCATATCCGTATTACCTCTAAAGAAATAATTTTTAATTACATTTTCTGCTCGTTTCCGAAACCTCAATTTTGTTCGCTCACAGCACATTTAAACTCACCTTCGAGACATTTATTAAACTTTCACGCATCCTAATACTGGTAACCTTTTGAGCACAGGGACGAATTGCACCACAAGTGATGCAACTTTTTCATTTTGCTTCCATGTTTCATTTGCGTGTGTTGTGAGCGCCACCAGTAATACATACCTAAATCATTGAATATTATGATGATCTAACTTCTATTGTGCATCTTTCATAGTTAGTTTAGTAAAGCGTTTAGTTTTTACTTATACCATATGTGATTGTGATTACACCGTGAACTCATTTTCGTTGTAACTTATTATCGGTCACAAAATCTGCAAATTTTAAGAGAACCATAGAAAATATTTTCCCTTCTCTATGGTTTTCATTGACAGTTGTGTGGAATATCGTGCGCGAAATGTTGTTTTCAAAGTCTGTTACACTTTAATAATATGTATTTTATTGTCATTCTTGTGGAATAAAGTATTTATTCACCTACTTAAAATGGCGAAAGGCCTAATAAACTATATCGTGTCCGGTGAAAGAAAGTTAAACCGCAAAGATAAACCTTACGCATTTCATCCATTTGCGGTGGAAAGGTTGTCAAATACATCTCGCTATATTCCGAGGTCACGGAGTGGTCACAGAATTGTTTGCGACGACTCAAATCTTTTCTGTTTTGGTGGCTACAATCCTAGCATTGGCCCGGAACTAACGGATCGAGATCCTCCTACCTGGTCTGAGACGAATCCACTTTTTAAAGAGTTATGGAGTTACTCTTTCGCCAGTCAGACGTGGAAACTTCTACCGCTCGAGCGAAGCGTTCCTAATGAATTGGCTTCAAATGCCATGTGTATAGAAGGAAACATGTTAATGGTAAATATAGCAATACTTATAATAAGCAATTATTTATTTTAAAATATGTAATTAATATTCAAGTCAAATGTGTTCGTAATAAGATACTGCATAGTTCGCTATTAATTATTATAAATTTGCTGGTGGTTTCAAAACAGTTTCAGATATATGTAAGACTAAGGGCTATCATCTCTGACAATATTTCACAATCCTTTAATGTTTTCCTTTTTGTTTTGTTTCCGTAGTGCCCTTATGTAAGGAAGTGAAGCTTGGAGTCAGCCTATTTCGGGACAAAAGCCTGTTCATTTTTGTTTATATATTAGAAATTTTGCAACATACTTCAACTGTAAGGTAGATGAGGAGATTGGTCACTTTTCTATTCCGCCAGTTTCTGGTTCGAATCCCGTCATGCTCTTTATTTTTAAAAAATCTTTTGCTTTATCAGTTTATTTTCTCAAAATATATTACAAACAGCAATCGGGTGGTGGTCTAGGGGATAGCACGCTTGGCTCCTAATCCAGGGGACATGGGTTCAAGCCTGGACACGACCAGATTCCTTCTTCATAATAATGAGCTATTTTCTGCTCACATTGAAGATTGTAAAATAAATTCTAATATCGTTGATTAAAATCCTTGTTATTAGTCTTTTTTAATTATAATTTAAGGCATCTATTGAGAACAGGAATACAAGATACTCTCTGAAGTCGAGAGTATTTTGCCATAGTGGTGTCAAAATATAAAGTAAATGTAAAAAAATCAAGCATAAAATGTTTTGATTGAAATTAAGATTTCTAATTTACTTTAAGATATACGGGGGCACGGGTTATCCATTTGGCTACCACTGCAGCAACAATGTGTACACCTACCACGTGAGTGGCCGCAAGGGAGGCCTGCTGCTGCTGAGTGCTGGAGGGCAGAAGCCCAACCCGCAGTATGGCCAGGCCATCTTGTGCCACGACGGTTATCTCTATGCTGTTGGGGGCACCAACGGATTCAACTATACCTGCGATGTTCATAGGTCAGTCACAATTACATTCATTCAATAAAATTACTAATATACCATTACATTCCTATTGAGTTAAGGTAATCTGAGCATCTTCTTTTAATGCCTAGAGTCTTCATGTCCTTCTGGACATTTGTCAACCTGGTGGTTTAGGGTTTTCCCATCCCCCTGTATTTAGCCATCATGGAAAAGCACTACAACATGGTCATGGGGTCTTATTATGTGACCGTACTATCGGAGTCATGTTTCTGTTAATTAAATAAGACTAGGAAAAGAAAGGGACTAAGCATTGAAATATACACAATTGTATGAAATAAAAAAGATTGTCGAGTATATTTTTTATTCTGAATCATAACGGGAGATCAGTCGGCAAAATATGTATTTTTTTAGATGTTCACTGCAATAAAACTGAGTCCATCACAACATTAGAGAAAATACATGTAAACTCTAATTGTTAATACATGTTTTGCGATTTTTCCTTTAAGTTGGGCTGTCTGGTGGTGTCCATTCTTTGGACATGACTGTACCAGTCCCTACTCAATCTTATAATATCCTGAGCCTCACATATCTCTCATATTCTGGTGTTCCTTACGCGATATTTTGGTGTCTTACCTGCTATCGCCCTTAGTGTCTTCATCTCGGAAGTCCTCAAAATGAGTTTGTTTCTGACTGTATCTGCCCTTGCTTCAACACCATATGTTATTATTGATCTTAAACATGCTTTATAAATTCTCATCTTACTCTTAATGGCCATGTCTTTGTTTTTCCATATTGTGGATTTTAGAGTGCCAGAGATTGCAGCTGCCTTGTTGACTTGGGCTTGTATTTTTCAGTATTTTTGTTCAGGCCTAGACATCTAAAGGTTCTAACCTGTTCTATAGGTTGGTTCCCTATAACCAGGTTACATTAGAGAAGATTATACATTTTGTCTTTTCGATAGAAATTGTCATGTTATATTTTTTACAGACATGTAGTTTGTCTAGCTTTTTTTGTAGGTCATTATTATTCTCAGCTATGATTATAGCATCGTCTGCATACCAGACCACATTTACAATTTCTTCTCCCATCCTATATCGTAGTTGTAGTGACTGGATCTCTTCTACAAGTTCATCCACTATCAGATTGAAAAAAATGGGCTTAGGCTGTCCCCTTGTTGTGTATACCTACGTAATTTGATTATTGATAAGGTTTAATTCATTAATATGATAACTTATCTAATAAAATACGCACTCATCAAATCAATAACCACTCTTTATTTCCTTTATCATAACACTTTTATATCCAAAGCACCTTTTTGGAATAATAAGTTTTTTCTGTCAATTTGTATAGTCTCGTTGTTTTCTGGAAATTCTATTAAACCTTTGTCTTTATTACATCTTTGAACAATTTAATTAATTTTTAATGGGTTAAACAATAATTCATAACTCCATATTTAATATTAATTTGTCTGTTTTTCTAGAAGGTTCATAAAATATGTTTAAGGGTGAATTGTTTCACCTTACTATTTGTTTATAACACAGTAAAATGAAACATTTCCCTCTTCAAAATATATTATGAAACTTATTTTATGAATGTAAATATATTCAATATTTTAAAACACTGTCTCATCTGAATGAGTTAAGAAAATACTTGGTATGACTTTATCAACACCTGTAGAATATTCTTATGAGGCAACCTCTGTCATCCAGAGACACTTGAATAAATATGACGAACCAACCAAAAAAATTATCCACCATATGCTATAATATACAATTGAAGTTTCTATAGACATGATTATTCATACATTTTATTTTTGTATCTATCTTTAAAAAAAAAAATTGATATTTTCTCTTTACCTGTAGATGTTCTTAAACCAAAAACCTAATTAATATTTGAATGCTTCTTTTACTTACAATTAATATGATATTCTCTTTTAACGTTTATTAATTTTGTTGATAGGTTAAATCTTCGAACGGGAATATGGGAGACTACATATACTTGCTGCGGGAATAGATTAAATGAGCCGGCAGGACGCTACCGACACGAGATGGCGTTTGACGGGAAAAACCTCTACATACTTGCCGGAGGCACGGCAAATTCGGCTTTTGATTTCGTTGAAATTCCAATCTTCAACCTCGAAACCAAGACCTGGAGCTTTAAAACCTCAAAACCTGATCTCCGCTTCCCCCAAGCAGGTCACCCACTGCCCCGGATGTGTCACAGCGCTGTTCAAATTAATAATGCCAATAATATTCATGTATTTATTATCGGCGGGACAGGCGGTGATGTCATATATAATGATATATGGCGCCTAGAGATTCCGTCTCTAGAATGGACCCTCATGACCAAGACAGTATTACCTAAAAAAGTACACTTTCACTCGTCGGCTGTGACCCCCGCGGGCTGTGTGTACACTTTTGGAGGTGTCCAGTTGAAGCAAAACACCTACATTCGGACCAACACTTTATATAAGGTGTGGATTTGCATACCCAAACTGAGCGAAATGTGCTGGGAGTCTATTTTACATTATAATCCAAAAATAAATAAAGTAGATAAATCGAGACTGCTAACGGCCGGAATCCCATCGGATTTTGTGAGACGGCTCGAATCCTAATTTATTAATAAATTTTCTTAATTTATTTTCATTTTTCAAATTAGATCTTACTTCCTCTGTAAATATTGCGAACTTAACTAATTCGACTTGTATTGCACATCTTAAAAATGTCGGTTGTAATCAATACATCTATATCTGATGTACGTATTCGCAACTTGATTACTGGAACCACATAATATTATTATGGCTAATATTTTTTACAGAAAATGATTCATTTGATTGACGAAAAATACATAATTCCGCTAGAGATTTATTTTTGATCTAGTCATTAAAACAATATCTAAATATAGATGAAATATAATTTGGATGGTTATTAAATATTATTCAATTGAACTAGGTATATATAAATTTTGACATTAATCATTAATATTGTCTACATTGAGCAATGAATTTTAGAATTTTCAAATAATTTATGCAACACTTGGGCAGTAACAATGAATGCTCTCGTAATGTCATAATCTCGGTAATTGTTATTACAGATACCAGATAAGAAAATGGTGATCCTTTGTCACTTGTAGTTACCTATTTTTATAAATTAAATTTAAAAAAATTGGGTTCAATTTACTTCATATTTAAGGTTTTATTTGCTTCATATACTTATACTTATCCCCGTATAAGACGTACATATCTAAATGTATTTATCTTGACATGTTTCCAAGGTAATATACCTTCATCATCGGAAGAACGATATACACTATATATTATAATATCCATATATTATGTAAGTTTATATCGTTCTCCTGAAACATGTTGATATAATGCCTTTCTTTCATTTCTCCTGAAGAGACAGTGTACATAAAAAAATAATAATTATGATATTTCAGTGTTAATTGTTTAAGTAGCAAAAAAAAATGCAATCAAACTCCATTAAGCTAACTGTTCATATATTCAGTATTTATGTAAAATTATTGCTTTGATGTGATATTCTATAATAAACAGAAATACAACATAAGATGTGTTTTTTTTTAAGAATAATTTAAAAACAACTCAATAAAACAGTTCTTATTTCAATGTGAAATATTAGGTACTTACATATGAAATTGACGTTTTGCCATACTGGCAACTTTGATCTCAAATATCTTCTCTTTGGTTAGGAATTCCAAATTCAAATTTATACAGCTATTTACTCAAGTATTTGTGTTTCGAAAATTATGATTCATTTGTTTTTTCCTCAATTGTTTTTTTTCTTTGCGTCACTCAGTTTACAAAATGGAAAACTTGAAATATCGCATTATTTACGAGTACGAGTTCCAACGTGGCACCAGTGCTGCAGAAACGGCTCGAACGATTAATGATGTGTATGGCAACGGTGCCGCAAAAGAAAACACAGTGCGTTTTTGGTTCCAACGTTTTCGTTGTGGAAATTTCGACCTGCAAAACAAGCCCCGTGGACGGCCGGAGACCAAAGTTGATAATGAAGAATTGAAAGCTATTGTGAAAGCGGATCCATCGCAAACCACGTCCGAGTTAGCTGCAGGCTGCAGTGTTAGTGATAAAACTGTTTTAATCCACTTGAAGCAAATTGGGAAGGTGAAAAAGCTTGAAAGGTGGGTACCTCACGAATTGAGTGAAGCAAATCAACAAACGCGCGTTGACTGCTGCGTTGCATTACTCAACCGGCACAATAATGAAGGGATTTTGAATCGAATCATTACCTGTGATGAAAAATGGATCCTGTATGATAATCGGAAGCGCTCATCGCAATGGCTGAACCCTGCCAACCAGCCAAACCATGCCCCAAGCAAAAATTGACTCCAAAAAAGTTACTTGTGAGCGTTTGGTGGACTAGTGCTGGTGTCGTTCACTACAGCTTTCTTAAATCTGGCCAGACGATTACGGCAGATGTCTATTGTCAGCAACTCCAAACCATGATGGAAAAGCTAGCTGCTAAACAACCGAGGCTGGTTAATCGCTCTAGGCCACTGCTGCTTCATGATAACGCTAGACCACACACTGCACAACAGACGGCTACCAAATTAGAAGAGCTTCAATTGGAATGTCTAAGACATCCACCGTACTCTCCGGACCTTGCCCCAACAGATTACTATTTTTTTCGAAATTTGGATAACTTCTTGCAAGGGAAAAAATTCAACTCTGATGGGGCAGTCCAAACCAACTTCAAAGATTTTATTGATTTCCGTCCGAATGGTTTTTTTAGTAAAGGGATCGATGAACTACCTATGAGATGGCAAAAGTGCATAGATAGCAATGGTACATACTTTGATTAAATAAATATATTATATTTTTAAAAAATCAACTTTATGTTCCTCCCATACAAAACGCCAATTTCATATGTAAGGACCTAATATTTCAAATCAAATCAGTTTATTTACTCAAAAGACATTATAAACAGCATAAATGTTTAAGACAGGTAAAATATTATACACATACAACATAATACCAGGAACGCGTTAGAGATGGTTTGACATTCAGAAGACAAGATACTTTCTAAAGAGAGTATTGGACCCCTGAACGTACCTTCACTAATATGAAAGACGTCGATCTCCGAGGAGACCACGAGCAGACTAATTACTCTTCCCACGGGTGTCACCAGAGGCAGATTGGTTCTGGCGGCCAGTAGGTAAAACAATCTGTGCTGTCGCTGTCGGAGATATCTATCAGGGACAAAAAGATGAACACCCTCCAGCACGGCTGAGTTCTCGGAATATCCCATGATTAATCTAAAGAAATGGGTTATGAGATGTTCATCTCTTCAATGCTGTAGAGAATTGGTTCCGGGCATTCCCAAAAGAAATGCCATGGGATAGAGCCACGGATAACTACCATACTCCCTCATGTAGAGATACCTCAGAAATTTTTTCTGAACCCTCTCCAGCAGAACGGAATAGATTAGGGGTACCCATAAGTAATGGAGAATGCAACAGGGTAACCCACCTAAAAAAAATTACGCGTCAATTTCGCAACATGAAGTCGCGCGTTATCGTGCTGAAGAGTAGGTAATGGTGCGTCTATTCACTAAAGCTGGCCTTTTTTGGGCGTAGTGCTTCATTAAAGCTATCCAACTGTTGACAGCATAACTCTGCTGATACTGTCCGACCTTGTGGTAATAGTTCGAAGTAATTTCCTTTCGAATCCCACCATACACATAATAACCTTTTTTTTAAATGCAATGACCGTTCAGGGGTTGAAACGGCTTTTTATCTGCATTTTAGCCATTGTTTTTTATCGTTACTAAAAAAACTATTTCTCATCACCAGTCACAAAGAAATGGGCTTATTTGTTCTTTTTCTTGCAATAATCTGGTGATGCTGAGCCGTTGAGCCACGTTGCGGTCGGTCAATGCGCGTGGGACCCAAACTCCTTATTTTTTAATCTTGCCCAACTTTTTTAGGATCCTTTGAATACTGGACCTGGACCTTTTTCGATAATTTCTCAATGGTCAGCATCGGGTTGTCTTCGATTTCCGACTTCACGGCTGCTTTATCCGCCTGGAGGGATCGTCCACTTCGAGGCTCATTTTTCAAACACAAATCACCACTTTTAAATTTGTTGAACCATCGTTGGCATCCTGACATCCAATATGTCACTGTAAATCTCGCAAATATCTTTCGTAGCTTCTGTCGCTTTTTTTTTCAAATGATTGAAAAAGTATACAACTCCGCGTATGTTGTTCAACGGACACGTCTCTACCATTGTTGTCAGAGGGATAAAGAAACCGTTTTATTATGTCTCAAGGCCACGAGCAGGTAGCAGCTACACAATAAAAACTTATAACACGCCCTTACTGCATAACAGACCGAAGGAGACTATTTTAAAGATGACGCATCGAAAAAAACGACATTACTTATGGGTACCCCTAATATATACTCGTATGGACTCCATATCACAGAACCACTTTCGAGTCTGCTCCGAATCAACGCTTTGTATAGGAGTATAATCTGAGTACATTGGGATCTTTGAAAATTCTTATGGTCCGACCGATGAAGACCAACATCATCATTGCAATGTCACAAATCCTCTCAATATATGCACGAAAAGTCATATTTGTATGTCATTTTAAGTTTATATTTATAAATCTAATAATAACTAACCATTACACCGTCTCTCCGAAGGGGTAGGCAGAAAGAATGGACAGCCACACTTTTCTTTCTTGACATATTTCTCTCGCTTTCTCGACATTCATACATTGTGTCATGCACGCGTATCGATTTCTCTGGCGCCTAACGTGGCCGACATTCAATATTTGATTTATTTGATCGTGGCACTTTTCCTCGGTCTTCCTCTATTTCTAGTTCCTTTTACATCGTTAATAAATATAATACCATTCTCTCTTCATTCGTTCTTTCCATGTGTCCAAACCATCTTAACGATCCTTACATTATTTTGTTCATAACACTATCATTTACTCCGCATTCACTTATTATATTTTCATTCGACACTCTATCATACACAGAGTATCCACACATTTATCTAAGAGATCTCTTTTCTACTTCATTTATTCTACTTTTACCAGTTCCATGCTTTGCTTCTATACATAAGGGTCGGTACAAGAACACCATTGTTCACTGCCATTTTAGATTTTTTGGATAAGCTTTTGTTTGCGATGACAAATTTAAGTGTTCCATCTTTTGTAAACATACTACCCAAAAATACAAACTCATCTACTTGCACCATAAATCTGTTTTGTGGAAAGCAACAGGAAACTACCACATTGAAAAGGCCCAAGTAGCATCCTAACAACCATGTTAATAGGCTTTGCTGCAAACCAATCACAATTGAAACTTTAAAAGAATATATTTTATTAGTAACGGATTACGTATTACGAAAGATAAAAAGCAAATATATTTTTATGCTATAAAACATGTCATTGTTGAAAAACCTTTTTAAAAAAGAATAATAATGTTAACAACCCATGGTTGGATTGGAATCTTCTGACATATTTAGTGGCTATCCCTCGTAAGTCTTGTTGGAAACAATGTTAAAAAATGAGAAGGTAATAAATGAAAGGAGACCACAATTAATATTTCTAATATAAAATTTTATACCTAGCTTCCCTAGTATCACGATATATTTATCTGCAATGATACATGGTGACAAAAAATAAAATAATTAACAAAAGCGTACATAATTAATCCTCCAAGTATATATTATAATACAAACTATATTAATATAATCATGTTTCATGGCATACTGGGTGAAATTGCACTAGACAAATCTTTACACGGCAGAAAATACGTTTTCTCTCTGGAGGCTTGTTTAATCTTAGTTAAGTTTAATTTTAATTAGTGATAAGACTCTGAAAAACAATAATAGTGTAAAGGAAAAACAATAATAGTGCAGTGACAATTTTGTGAGTGGCAACACTTTGGGGGGCGTGATCTCAACCCCCCACCCTACGGATTTTTTAACTAGAGGGCTGTGTGGAGCGAGGCCGCAACAGTTACAGACCGGACTCCGGTTAGGCGACATCTCCCTGGCTCGGCGGGCGGCCGAACGCCGGGGAAATAATCTGAAGAAGATCGCGATATACGCACTGCCAGGTGCCGGCTGCCTCAGATTATCATCATTGGGGGCTGATGCTGGCCACTGCTGTCGCTGCGAAGGAGACCCGTGCCCTTCGCCGTCCACACCGACGCCATTAGCAGCATGGTGCCGGCTGCGTCAGCTTATCATCATTGGGGCCTGATGCTGGCCACTGCGGTCTCAGCGAAGGAGACCAAACCACCCTTCGCTTCCACGCTCCCCGTCGTCCGCCTCGCACGTCCCTCGTGGTGCGAACGCCACTAGCAGCCAACTCGCCGCCACGACGTCTTCGCAGATCACCGTCCTCGTGCAGACCACGACAGCGTCAGCGCCGTCCTTGCCGCAATTCAGTGACTTGTTAGTTTTAAGTCGTTGGCCAACGAATAGCATGTATGTCCTCTTTAGTTTATAAGTAATCTTAATTATTCTTTCTTGTATTGTATGTTTGTTTAATTAAAGGTAATTTTAAATAGTAAATATTGGTTTGAATTTCAAATCATAATACATCCCGGAGCATATCTCAGATTACATAATAATTAATATTGGCGAATGACATATCAACGTTGGGAAGTTGTACGAGATCGGGGAAGAATTCGATTAAATTCATCTTTTTCACCCCGTGACACCAACAAGCTCCTAACAATATGCGTTTATGGTTTACTATTATAGAGACCCCATATTCATTAATCTGTTTTATGATTATGCAAGTATTTATATACAAAATTCAGTTTCATTTTTCATTCATATTTTGATCAACTGTCCCCAATTATAAAAAAATGTCTTGATAAAAATTATTCTTTGATCTGTGGTAAAAAAAATCATAGAAGCCTACAAAACGACACAGCGTCGAGGTTGTCTATGATATTTTGAATTAAAAAATCTAACTTCTGTTGAGTACGTTATTTAGGAATATGAAAAAATGTTTCATTTGTCCATTAACTATTAATTTTAGACTGCAATTATTTTACATCGTCGGTATTAAAACTGGTATTACGCCTACAATTAACCAATCGTGTAAATAATATAGAACGATAAGTTAAACAGCTTTCTCCCGCTAAAATATCAAAACGTCATTATTTGTGTTTTATATAGTTTGGTTTTATTCGGTATTAACTACAACAGCTGATCATTTTCAAGGTTTTTTGATTTATTAATTTTACATGTATCCAAATAAATTCTTTTTTTTTAGTTTAAAACAAGTAAAAATTATATCTATAATTTCGTCTTCGCGCGGGTTGATTTGATTTTTAGATGGCACTGAAGCATCCTGCAAGAACACCGAGTCAGGCTATGAGATTGGTTGATATGGAAATGACCTTTAGTAAGCGTAAAGCTCCCAAGTCCGCTATGCAGCCTCCTGCACAGCCCGCTTTGCATGCAAAGAGACTTGTGGATATATTTGCAGAAATGTTTCCACCGACAAACAGACAACGTAAGTGAAGTCATGCTTACCATATCTTATGTAGATGCAAAGTCTTTCGAATCTGTTTTAAAACCATATGCAAAAAATTATAAAATTTTCTATATTAAAAAAAGTTTGGTTGCAAGATCCTTAGCTTTTTAATACACTGCTGTTAAAAAATATAAGATTTTGTACCTAAATAATCAATTTTTATTTTAAAACATTGACACCATAAAATTTTAGAAGGCAATGCTCTCCGAGGCATAATTCCCTATTGTTTGAACAATGATGTCAACTCCTTGCCAAATATGTATATGGAGTGCTAAATAAATGCATCCCTAGAATGGATTACCTTAGTTAGTAGACATCTCAAAGAACTTCACTGGCTGAAAAGTCAAGAAAGAATCCCGTATAAACTCTGCTGGACAGTCTTCAAAGCGCTACGTGGAATGGCACTAAGTTATATATCCAAACTCTGCATAATGGACAGCCTAAATCCAAGGAAATCCACACTTTTCTCAGCGAACTCCTCTGCAATTGGAAGATTAATTGATTAATTGAGCCGAAGCATTGCCCTAGTACGAATTTCAGGGATCAAGCCTATACCTTAGATTCATAAATGATCCAACAGATTTCAGATCTAAGCTGAAAAAACATATTTTTCATATATTATAACCCAATTTAAAAATTGTACATATTGTTCTATTATATTTTCTAACCGATCGCGAATATCAGATGCAGCGTTCATATTTAGATTTTGAGATTTAAAACATGTCTTAATGCGCCCTTGAGGTGATTACATCACAAAAGCGGCACTTTTACAGTTAGAATATTATAACTAACTAACTAACTTACCATCACGCCGTCTCCCCGAAAGGGTAGGCAGAAAGAATGGACTGTCACACTTTTACTGATGCGGCACTCCATCCTTCTCTTTTCGCCCCGCGGGAGACGCGGTGTGATGGGTTGCGAACCTCATCGCCACCAATAGGCATCTCCCGCGCACACTTCGATCGTCCAACATCCCACAAAATAAATCTAAAACAAATAATATAAAATACAATGATATAAAATAAAATAACAAAATAAAAATAATTTAACACAAAATGTTATTTTTAGATGGTGCACATATTGTCTATTTAATTTATGTTCCACGAATCCACCGTTTTTTTTAATTTAGCACATAATGTAATAACACATAATGTTTTTCGATGTTGCACATGTTGACATGGACGATCCGGACTTTTGTGTTTATTTAATTTATGTTACACGTATCCACTGTTTTTTAAATTAGCTGTTATATGATTTAATTAATGTTCCACGTATCCACTTTTTTTATTTGGCAGTAATTAGGCACTTAAAACCAACCAACACCAGCAAGAACTTTAAAAGAATATTGAAGAAATTATTCAAATTGTCATTGGAACAAATAGAATATTATTATTATTTATTTATGAAAAACATACATTCTAAATTCAAATTTTAAAATATTATAACAGGGTATTTCTTTCACATTGATATTATATTTACTAGCGTGTGTACTAATCTCCTTGCTTATCTTAAAATTAAAATCTTGCAGAAAATACGACGTCTGTGAAAAAGACAATGAAACCGATTAATCAGATACAAAAATCATATTTATCTACATCTAAGAAACAGATCCAATCTAGGAAAACGGATCACACCATCGTACGGCGAGCTCTGAACTTCATAGCTACTTCTCAGGTATGTTACCAGCCAGCATACCTGTAGTACAATCCAGGAGAGACTTGAGGTTTTTATCAACTTACGTATTTTGCTTTACTATATATTTTTACAAACAAAAATATTTCACAGAACATTTTTCAGAGGTGACCTCCATCCTCGGGTGTAAATATACAACAACAACAACATAACATCACGCCGCTTCTCCGAGAGGGTAGGCAGATAGAATGGACCGCCACACTACTCTATCCTGACACACCTCTCTATCTTCCTCCACATTCATAAAGCGAGTCATACACGCACGTCGATTCTTCCGACTTCTAACATGGCCGATGTTTTCCTCATTTTTCTTCAACTCCGTACTCCATTCAGATCGTTTACATATACTTTGAATATTATTATTATTATTTTGTTTAATCGCTCTTTACATCATGACAGCAAGAGCCAAATCGGTGTAAAGGGTATTATAGCTATCATAGTGATTCTTGTGACATGTGATAGGTAGCTAATCTATCGCCATTTTTATTGTCACGTGAATTCTACACCAGACCAAAGACAGTGTGCACGGTGGGGCAAGTAGGACAGCGTCATCCGCGTAAAATAAACAGCTGACACTCTGTTAAATTGTTAAATAAATCAAATATTGAATGTCCGCCACTTGAGGAGTTGGATAAAAATTGATGTGCATGCATGACACAATGTGTGAATGTTGAGGAAGCAAGAGAAGTATTTCAGGAAAGAAAAGTATGGCAGTTCATTCTTTCTGCCTACCTCTTTGAAGAGATGGTTAGTTAATTAGTTTATATTCACATTTTTTAGATTTTTCTTTTGCTTCTTAACCTCCCTATGCAAATGAATGTACGTGATATGCACACTTTGACTGTACCATTCTGCACTATCCCGTATCACGTACCCGCTTGAAAAAAAGTAATGTACCTAAAATGTACAAAACTTTAGGGATACGCGTGTGTGCCAACAGCACTTAAGTACAAGTCTTCACAAGTATGATTATTTTACAAGGGGTAGGCGAAGTGTGCAGTCGAGTTTAAGGCGTTTCATAATTTAAGAAAATAAAATGAATATATAATTAAATTTAATTAATAAAAAACGCAATTTTTTTTTTTGCATGTTTCTCGGAAAGTTACCTGGAGGTAGGGCGGTTAATTATTGTTAATAATATATCAAACCACATTGATCACCTTAATTACCTTATTATGCTCCAGACTAACAGCTACGAATTTGATTCTCGCCACAATACCTTAGCAAGGCGAAAACATGTCACTTCCATAAAATATAATATCTACTTCTATAAAACATGTGTTCATCCGTATATATATTTTTTATTGTTATTAACATTCATATAACACTATAACTACAACTGCCATTTTAACTTTTGTAAATGGGCTTTTGTTTGTTATGAATTTTAGCGCACCATTCACTCTGTTGCCTCGGGATTATTTTTTACAAAAAAATGTTCACTCTTATGAAGATACCAAATTTATGTAATATTTTTACTGAAATATCAGGATGGGAGTCTATTTTGAATTGTTTATGTATTGTAAGTTTTTTTAATTTTAGATAAGCTTAAGGCGTTAACACTATGGAATTCCATAATGATGAATTTTTATGAATTTAAACAGTTTTTTCCACTTTTGAGGTTTTCATAAAAGTTCATAAAAATTCGTCATTGTAAGTTTATTTCATTTTAAAGAATATTTTTAGAATATCAATAATAATGTGCAATATTTTTATTTATTTACTAGGTTGATGAAATACAAGTCCATCCGAGATCTAAAAAAATTACTCGACAAACTTTAGCACCCACTAAAGTTTTGAAAGAAAAAGACAATAATTCTCTTAAAGGTCAGTATCAATTTATTTTTACAAAAAAACTTCATGATAGAGTGGTAATATTCAGCCAAATGCTACCGTAAAATGTGTTAATTTTTTTTTATTTAATGTTTTAGGTGTTGTTAAATTCAATTCTGTAAACCCACTGCATAAACAAATTGATAAAGCAAGCAAAATGGAGCCTCCTATTAAAAAAATGACTGACGCTGGAATTACAGAGGAAAACAGACGGGCGACTGTCACACACTCTAATCGACACACTTACGAATTGAGAAGTCGATCCACCCTGGACCAGGCAGTAACTCAAGACCGCATGTTTACTCAGTACAGGAACGTTAATGAATCCTTTGATGTTTCCACATACGAAGAGTCCTCTCCACAAATTAATCCAACAGAAAAAAGCATATTTGAACCTGTTGAAAAATCAGAAACAAACTCGGTGGATACTCAATTATCTGATATACTTAGTGAAATGTTAGGAAAAACCGAACTCACGCCTGACAATTCAAGTATTTCAACGAAAGCTGCACAAATTCAATCAAAAACACGAGAATTCGTTCATAGTTTACAAGATCAAATGAAATCTCTAGATTTAATATACGACCAAGTTTTAAAAGCTAAACAAATGTTATTGAATAATCTTGAGTTGGCTAACCGCATGACGGAAATGAGTGAAGAATTTATTAAATTAGTTAACAATGACATAAATTCAAAGAAAAATACGAGTAGTCTAGTTTCCATGGATACCCTTGGTAAAGTGAACATCAAAAAAAAACACCAAGAACCTCCAGTGAATAAGAATTGTCCACTTGAAAAGATTCAACCTGGTGAAAATCCAAGTAAACCCTTCGGTAACTTAAATACGTATAATCCTATTATTGCTAAATTTGAGAAATCTCCAGTTGTAAAAAAATCTCCAAAACTCGACAAATTGCACAATTCTGTAAAGAAGGAAAATATTTCTCCCTTAAGAAAAAATATCCATTCACCTAAAGCGTCACGATCTCAGTCGTTAAGAGATGATTTACTAAAATATGTTCTAAAATCCAATGTGAGACAAACCGACAATATAAAGACAGCAGATGTAACATCTCCGAGAAATTCTAAGAAATCACAGCAAATATTTAAATCATTGAAAGACAGTGTGAACTTTTTGAAGACTCCAGTCGGAAAAGGAAATAAGATTGGGTCCAGCCTCGTCTTAGACACGCCCAACACCAGGAGTCGGAACATTACCTCTAATAACATCAAAAGGCAGCTTGAGAGCTTATATGATGATTGAATTTGACTATTCCTTGTTATGTTATTTATTATTAATATATTTTGTATCATGTGAGCTTATACAAACTAATTTTACTAGCTTAAAATATTACTTAACTTGTGACGTTGACTCTTTGTCTCAAAGGACTTGTGATCAATATAAATGGCATTCATTCTACGCACTCTCCGCACCGTTTCTGTTTCCTAAATACCCAAATCTGCAGAATTACAGAATTAAATTCTTCATTCAGCATATTCCACTATGTGGACCAATATTCGGGAATTGGAAACTAGCAAAATTAAAACGCTGTTACGAATTTTGTAAAATGTACTATAGCAATGATTTTTTCTTATGTAATTTTAGTTTTTTTTATTTAATTCATTTCTTGAATTGAGTGGTACCAATGTATGAATTTATTTTCAGTAAAAGTAATTGATAATAATGATATTAGGCTAATTTGTATAGCGCCTTTTTTGTGATTAACTTACCTCAAGGGCGCTTCTGTGACCGCATTGAGCATTATCTCCTTCCCTCAACTTGGAGGCTGCAGTTGAGCTGGTTAAACACTTGATCAGAAATAAAGTACAATAAAACAATTGTTTTACTATTTTAATAAATCTTCTTTTATTTATGATGTTTTCTTATATACATATTCATTTGTAATTTTAGAATTCAACAAGTACATTACCAGATGAAGTGTAACATTTTTTTCCAATTAGGTATATAAAGTATAAAGCAATGTTTTTTTACATTGATTATTTAACAATTAAATTCCTCTTGGGCAAAATTTTTTGATATAAATGAAATTAAATATTACTGTTAAAATTTAGAACACTGTTATCACAATTTCTTTTTATTCACTGAGAGTGTCGTGACAGCTGTTTCGCCAACCGATGTTGGCATCATCAGGTGTTACAATAAACTTAAGTTTCGGCGGCGAAACAGCTGTCGCGACACTCGAATAAAAAGAAATTGTGATATTATAACAGTGTTTTAAATTTTAACAGTAATAATGTTGAAGTATCATAATGTTTCAGCCAAAACAATGGACTATGAAATTAAATATATTTATGAGAGTATATTGACATATCAACATCCATTTTTTTAAATGAAAAAGTTAACACATTCACACTTTCCAATTTATTCACATAAAAATAAACTCAGATTTACATATAAATGGGTGTTTAATGGCATTTGCTAAAATAACGCAACTTTATTATAATAATACCTAGAATTATTATTCTGTGTCAAATGAAATAATTAAAAAAAAAAAATAGACATACATTTTAAGAAATCATATAACATTTATAAGATAGACAATTTTTCGACATAGGCTAGATGGATAGTCTTGGTGTAAAAACAGGACAACAATCTAAAATACATTACTAATAACCACAATATACTTTTAAAAGTGTACAGAAAAAAAAACATATATTTACATATATGACAGAATTTCAAATGCTGATATAAGGAAGGAATGTAGAGCGGAAGAAAGTATTATGAACAAAATTATGAAAGATCACTGCATTGGTTTGAACATATGGAACGTATGGAAGAAGGAAGAATGGAAAAGAGAGTATACATTGACGGTGTGAATGGAGTAACTTGGCATGACCAGATTAATCCAATTTTAAATGGCCGAGCGGATAGTGACATTGAAAGAAGGGTTGGTGCGGGTAACAAAGTGAATGGAGCTTTAAAAATAGTTATTGGAAACGAGAATTTATCAATGAAAGCGAAAACGGCCGTTTACAATGTATGGTCCCAACCCTAATGCATGGAAACGAAGCATGGAACTGGCAGAAGAAAGATGAGAGCAGAATAATTGCAGTAGAGATGAGGTCCCTAAGACGTATGTGTGGTAGAACGATATACGACAATCTCAAATATCTGATGAGTGGAAGAAGGTATTATGAACAAAATTATGAAAGGATCGCTGCGTTGGTTCGGATATATGGAGCGCATGGATGGAGAAAGAATGGTTAAGAAAGTATACGTTAATGATGTAAATGGAGTGGAGTCGAGGCAGACCGAGGAAAACATAGCATGACCAAATTAATCCAATTTTAAAGGTTGGTCATGTTAGATGTCTGAAGTATCGACATGCGTGTATGACTCGCTGTATGAATGTGGAGGAAGCTTGCAGAATCGAGTGGTGTGGCGGTCCATTCTCTGCCTACCCCTTTGGAGAAACGGCATGATGATTTGTTGTATATTTACATTATTTTATGTATATACGTGATTTCTTCAAAATATGCCATGGTTATATAACCAAAGTATACATGGTAAAAACATTCAGTGGTTAACTTTAAAAAAATAATAATAATAATGGTCCAAAAATTTATTTTATCATAATACTCATCCATGGCAGATGAAGAAACATCCTAGAGAACCCATACACCAAATTAGTGTTAAAGAATATATAAATAGACTTATCTCTGAGGTAAATTAAACAACTTTTAAATTTTCCGGTCATATTTCAAAATCCTATAATTTATCATTTTAAATAGAACTTAAAGGTGCATCCAAGAAAATGTCATTCATTGACAAAAACTAATAAACACTTTTTGATAGCTTATCTAAGATGAAATAGGGCATGGTACCAATTTTAACATATAATTAAAGTATCCACAAGCAGAACAAAGCAAAATACAGTAAAACTCCAATTATCCAAATCAATTGGGACCGGACCCATTCGTGTAATTGGATTCTTTCCGATAAATGGTCTATTTTAATTAATTACTGTATGTAGAAGAAAGATGAGAATAGGCACATGTTGAACACCATAGCCGAGAGGCGCGCGAGATGGATTGGTCATGTGTTGCGACACGAATGTTTCCTGCATGATGTATTGGAGGGAATGTTCGAAGGATCGATTGGCAGAGGACGACCTCGCCAGGAATACCTAGACCAGATTTGCTGAGATATGGGCTGCACGTCTTATGCAAAATAGAAGAGATGCGTCGCCTTGCTGCAGACCAATCATTAGATTGAGACTGGAGAAGAAGACTGTATGTATGTTGAAAATGGGAGAAAATACGATTTTGAAAAAAAAGAGCTTTTAATTAATTAAATGAAAAGGCAACACTTTTACATTTTAAGTGTAGTTACAAGTGCTGTACGTTAGTACAGTATATACGTACCATACTATAAATGAAAGTCATTGTTTGTAACGCACGGTGACAGGTGGCTTCACGGAGGGAAGGACAATAGTGCGCGTAGACAGAATCATTATTTTGCGAATCGCAGTACGTTTCCGTTTTAATTATTTTTTTCTGAAATTCTGAAAGCGATTTGGATAGTCGGAGTTCTACTGTAGTATATTTTTTTGTTATCACAATCTGATTTATCAGTTATAAACACTATAAGAATACATTTATTATCATATAAAATTTGATTATGGATGGAAGAAAGAATGACAGTACACAAAATTATGATAATTTAAAAACATAGAAATGAACATAATTTTAAAAAAAAACTTATTACCTTACTATTCAAGAAAAAATATATGAACAAAATAATGAATATAAAACTATATGAAACATTATTTCAGAAAAGATGAACTGTTTATTCCATGTCGAAATGTTTATTTAATGCATTTAAATCTCTATTATCTACTAAGGGTATTATTTCATATTTACTCATAAATGCACAAACCATTCGTAGTGTCGACCATATTGTAGTACTCGTTTCATCTTGTATTTGATTCGGCGACAACCCGCGTGCTTTGGATTGCTGATTTAAGGCATGCAGGAAATGTTCCACCGCTTCTTTGTAAGCCCCAAGGTTCATGCAGGTAATGCCCACATTATATCTGGCCCTTATGAAGCCCGGTTCTAGCGCTAGTGCATTGCGATACGCATCCACTGCCTCCTCAGACCTCTCACCATTGGCCAGGGTTGCCCCAAGCCTATTCCACAAGCGTGAATCATCAGATTTCACCATCAAAGCAGCCTTGAAGCAATCCACAGCTTTGTCGTATTCCTGGGATATATTAAAGAGAACACCCAGAGCACATTGAATGTCCGGATCTACCTGTGAAGGATTCATCTGCGCCGCTCTGAGGTAAAGAGATTGGATGTGATTTTGCAGCAGAGGATTGTTCATATTACTTAAATCAACATCGAGAGGAACTAAGTCGGAATACTTGCCGTTTGCTTTTAACCAATTATTGAACGATTGGTAGGCAAGGTGGGGATAATTTTCATTAGTGTAGGAGGCCCCGAGCGCCATGTGCGCGGGCAGGCAGGTGGGATCTAACTGAACGCACTTTTCCAGAGCGGCAATTGCCTGCGGGTCCTGCTCGTTCTCAGCTTGCGTAGTACCCAGCAGTAGCCAGCTTTCCACGCTCGCTGCGTCCTGCTGCACCGCCGCCTCGAAGCAAAGCACAGCTCCCGGCACATCTCCCTGGGCGAGCCTCTCTTTTCCCACTTCTAAAGCATTGGTAATTTCCAACATATCATTTTTTTGTGTAAAAGTGTACTCCGTAAAAGGGTTAGTTTTTTCATTAAATTGTGACAGCCAAGGGTGGTCCTGCACGTCGCTCAGCTTGGCCCACTCTTCTTTATATGTCTCCGCTAGTTTCTCCAGTTGATCCTCTTGGTCAGAGAATGTCTTGGATGTGGAAGCCTCGTGTGGCATTTCAGTGGGTATTTCTCCAGTGCCAACTTTTCCCATAAATTGTATGAATTCGCTATAAGCAATATTCTGGTCCACCACGGCCTCCACCAGCTCCTTGGCCTTTTCTCGAACTTCCCGCTGAGCGTCATACTGCATGGTCTCCGGGGCCATTTCTCCAGCATAGTTGACCATAACTTCTGGTTCGTCTAAATATTCTAAGGGCATTATGGAAGCCCGAACAAAACTTGGCTGCATTGTCAAATGATGCGGTATCAACATTGGATATTGAGGGAAATGGGGGACTGCATTATTCCAGACATTTGGCGGAGCACTTGCGTGCGCCTTGGGTGATTGACCAAATTCATTTAACCATTGATGACTATTTGAACTGGAATGCCCTTGCTCTTGAATGCCTCTTAAGCTGTGAAGTAAAGTATTCATACGAAAGGTCTGCGGAGCCGCCATTTGATTTTGACCAATAAAGTCGTCGACATATTGATCCGCCCGAGACTCCATGGGTCCAGCAACGATAGAGCCATCTCTTGTTAAGATAGAGGATAAATTGACTAAACTATTACTCCCTCCGCATTCCCCATCTACTAGCCTTCGGATGGACATTTTACTGAAAAAATGTTCAATAATATAATAAAGCAGTTCCTATACAATAAAATACTTATACAAAAATAAGAGGAAAGAGATAAAAAAAAACTTACGAAACTATCTGGTTCACTAAGTGCTCAAGAATGAGAAAGAATTTTCATTATTATTAATTAGCAAAAGAATGTTCTGGTTGTAAGATACGCCATCAATCACATCACGATATTTAGTAAATAACAGATTCACGAATGTTCAAGAATAACCAAAAAATCGTGTTATGATTTCAATGACACAATGAAACGTCAAAGGTCGCATGTTCGGAAAATCGCAAAAGAAGAAAAACAAATTAAATCTTCTTCTTCTTTTTTTCCTTCTTGGTTAAGACCATTTGGCCTGTTACTCTCTGCGTCAACTTCCTTCTAGAGAAGTGGACTGCCAGCTGTCCTTCCATTCCTTTTTGGAGGTCGTCCTCAAAGCCTGTTTCCTTGAGGAAACCGTCCCTGCTCATACGGGCCTCGATTCTATCATTCTGATCACAAGTTCATTCCAAAACCATTTCCGCCATCCTCATCTTACAATATTCTTAGGCTTCGCATAACCTTTGGATATACGTGTTTCGTATTCTGTCACGAAGAGTTTTGCCAGCAATGCTTCTGAATGTCTTCATTTTGCTGGTTCGAATTAGGTTTTTGGTTCTGACAGTGTCTGACACTGAATTCTATGCCGTAGGTCATTTTAGGACCTTATGTATATCATTATATTATAGGACAGGTTTTATATATCCTCACCTTGCTTTGGATGTTCATATATTTGTTTTTCTAGATGGTGTTCTTTAAATATCGTGATTAATAATTATATTCAAATTCAAAGGGAACCGATTTTATCCGAATTCAAAAGCCATAGATTATCTTATCTTTTCCGTGGTTTTTGTCAAAGTCAAGTTGACAAGACGGTTTAATGTTGTAAAGGGAAAATAATTTATTGCAATTTGACTAAGTGTGTGAGTGAATTAGTGAATTTAATACATAATGTCTACTCAACCGGTAGACGGGACTGAATTGCCACCTGAGTTGGTTGCCAAACCTTTAGCACTAGTCGGTATAACTGGACTCGATACAGTAAATAATGCAATTCACAAATCTATTTGGGATGCATTTGGAAACAATCGGAGACCGGACAGAGTTCCAGTTCACTTTAAACTTCTCTCTAATGCTCACGAATTTCCCATCATTAAGCCAAAGAGAAACTCCTACGAATGGTACATCCCAAAGGGTATTTTGAAGAAGAATTGGTTGAATAAACATCTCAATCTTATTCCCGCTGTGATAGTGGTGTTCTATGACATGGACTGGAATGACCCGCAGTGGAATGAAAAGATAATCGAATGCGCTTCCCGGGTGCAGAGTATGAGGTGCCTAAAATCATTTTAAAATGTGAATCTTAAATTAGCTACTAAAATTTACACAACTCGAATTAACTGCAGACAAACCGACTTCCATAACGCTTAGTAGCAAATATGATTGTATTCGTTTATTATATTCATGTTTGCCATTAAGTTGAAGAATTTTTGTGTTTTGTTAAAACTGTAAAACCTTTAAAGCATGTCAAGAAAAATTCACCCAAAAGTGGAAAAAACATTTAATTAATTTTAAAAAATCGTCATTAAACATCAAAAATCAATAATTTCTTCATAAGTTTTCCCATAGTTGATTTGACATTTAACATCAAGGGAAAATTAAATTGCTATAATTATTATATCTATTGTTCCTTGAACAATGATGTAATATATGAAACTATTAGCTTTCTGTTTATTATAACTAACTAACTAACCATCACGCCGTGTCCCCGAAAGGGTAGGCAGCAAGAATGGACTGTCACATTTTAACCGATGCGATACTCCATCTTTCGTCCCGCGGGAGACGCAATTTCTTTCTTTCTTTTATTATTACCTATTTATTTATTATCATTTAATAATACCTAAGCAAGGCAGAGCATGTTACTTTCATAAAATATAATAGAACTTCCAGAAAATTAACGTTGCGCCATTCCGGTAGCTTTTCAGCCAGTGCCTACTTTAATCGCATTAGTTGTTGTCAGTAGACTTCCCCCGAGACCATTTCACCCGGTTTGAGGAGTTCATTTTTCAGTGAAACTTTTCTGGTCTTCCAGGGCGATCTTTGTCGTCGCTAAAATCACCAGCTTTGAAGCGTCTATACCAGTGTTCCGCAAACTTTTTGTGTTCAAGGTACACCTATCAAATCAAGAAATTTTAGAAGTACACCAAAGAAAAAAGCAATGTTTATTTAATATTTATTTATTTCTAAAATCAATATACCTAATATGAAAAGATGTTTAGTGAGAAATGTGAGCCTGTTTAACTGAGCACAGCCAATCAAAATTTGGAGCAATCGTTGATAAGGCTGCTCTCATCTCTTCATTGATCGTCCTCGGGCGTTCTCTTTTTTCAATTTAATAGTAGTGAGAGTTGAAAATCCCAATTCGCATTAGTAGGTTGTGGCAAATGGTAATAGAATTGCAACAGCACGCTTTGAAAGCAGTGGATACTCATTTTTTATATGCAGCCAAAAATGTGCTAGCTCTACTTCGGAAAATTTTAGTTTTAATGTCCGATCAGTTTTTAACTCCTAAATTCTTCCTGCTCGTTTATCGGTAAGTGTCCAAGGGAAATGTTATCCGAGAATGGATTTCGTACCCAGTCCATAGGTTGCAGGTCACACTTAGGAAAATAACAGTTCATTTTTTCTGCTAATGCTCCAAGTGTTTCACTATCAAAGCCTGCACTTTTTTTCTGAATCGGCAGCCATGACATTTGGAAACATTTCATTACTACCATTGACAGCGTGGCTGATCCATAACACCAACTTAGCGCGAAAGCTTTCAATTTTGTCTGAAGACGTTAAAGTATTAGAATTATCTTCACAAAACATTGACTTTTTTCCGCGGCACACCAACTGATGACCACGGTACACCAGTGTGCTGCGGCACACGCTTTGCGGAACAATGGTCTATACCATTATCGATCGAAATTTCCGAGACACCTAATATATACAAATGTAGCACTGAATCACTCCCTCACACTCTGTCTAAAACGTATATGATTCTTTTATATATCATCGCTTCGATTTGTCGGATTCGGCACTTCTCCCTAGTGTAGTGAAAGCCAATATATCGGATTTCAGCAACCAAGGGGTTAAATTCTCTGTATTATTTTAATTTGTTTTTGTCTAGGGCGGCGACCGAGGGTCACTCACCCCGGCTGGTGGTGGTAGTAGTGCAGGGCAACACCCCACTCCCGCCTTCGGAAGATGTGTTGGGCGCTGAAAGGGCGCAGGCCCTGTGTGCCGCCTGCGAAATACAATCCAAGTCCCTCTTCGTGTTGCCGCATGGTGACCACCTGATGGGTAACTACTATTTATTTAGTTTTTCTTTATTTCACATTTAATAATCAGATTTAAATTAGGTTAATTCTAGCTTAATAAATCACATCTGCATCATTCTGTGCTTCATTAGACAAACTTGTAGAGTATAAAGTGATTGTACAAGGTGCGGCAAAACAGACTGCAGTTTTGAAGGGCTATTAGAAAAAAAAAACGGCACAACTTACAGAAATGAGATTAATTTTATTTTATTTGGTACATCATGCCGTTTTACGCATCAAGTCTTGAAGATGACATCAGAAAGATGATGGCCCCCAGTAGCGATACATTGATGAAGGCGATTTATGAAGTTTTCGGATGCATTTTGGCACATCTCGATGGGCATAGCGGCGATTTCCTCCCGAATTCGATCCTTAATTTCTTCTAAGGTGTGAGGTCGATGTTTAAAAACTTTTTCATTCAGATAGCCCCACAGGAAAAAGTCGCAAATCCTTAAATCAGGTGAGCGCGCCGGCCATCCCACGTCACCCCTCAGAGAGACGAGGCGCGCAGAGAACATCATGTATCACGTGTATGATAGTGTCGAATGAAAATATAAGAAGTGAAATCGGTGCGAATGATAGTGTTATGAACAAAATAATGAAAGGATCGTTAAGATGGTTTGGACACATGGAAGGAAAAAATGGTAACAAAGTATATGTTAATGATATAAATGGAACTAGAAATATAGGAAGACCAAGGAAAATGTGGCACGATCAAATAAATTTAATATCGAATGTGGGTCACATGAGGAGTCGGAGAAATCGAGGCGCATGCATGTCGCGATGTATGAATGTTGAGCACGCGAAAGAAATATGTCAGGAAAGAAAAGTGTTCCAATCCATTCTTTCTGCCTACCCCTTTGGTGGGATGGTTAGTTTTACTTATGATGCAATCATCTACCTTACATTTCTGCCTTATTTTGTGGTTTAATATTCTATCATATGTGAAGTAACAATTTATTATTGTTTAGGATACGCCATAAGACTGGAGAATGCATTCTACGATCTCGCCCAGAACTACTATCACCAGGAAGCCCGGCTGATTAAGCTGCACCGTGATCACCTGAACAAGATCACCCACCAGTACCTCTTTGTTCGTCACCAGTTCAAGATGGGCTTCATACACGAGCTGAAACAAGACAATTCCAGGGCACATAAGTATGTCTCATTCTCATCCACCTCTAACAGATTTTAGTTTCAAACTTGTGACAGCGTGCTTAATCTCTCCATGCGTACCATCCCAACCGTGGGTCCATTGAAAACATGATCAGATAGAATATGACCCCATGGTTGTGGTTCATTTCTGTTTTCCCCAAATAATTTTTGGACTCTCTTGAAAATTTAAGTACTCTTAATCTATAGACTGATCTTTCATTGAAAACTCAAATCAATAAAACAGTCAGCAATTGCATCATTCATCTAAGGCAATTAAGATCCATGAAAAGAAATATTCCCGTTGACAGTTATTACACATTAATCAATTCCTTCGTAGTGGCCCGACTAGATTACTGCAATGCAGTCTACGCCAACATCTCCAAACAGCAAACGAATATACTCCAGTCTGCATTCAATGCAGCAGCAAGGCTGATAAAGGATGTGCCAAAGAGTTGTCACATAACACAGCATCTTAAGGAGCTCCACTGGCTGAAATGTCCAGAAAGGATACAATACAAGGTATGCTGGACAGTCTATAAGACGTTGCATGGAATGGCACCAGCTTATATATCTGAACTCTGCATCAACGAGAACCTGAATGCCAAACAGTCTACATTGCGATCAGCTAAGTCTTCTGCGATTGGTAGATTGACTGGGCCAAAACGCTGTCCAAGCACAAACTTTGGTGACCAAGCCTTCGCGGTAGCCGGCCCTTCAGCCTGGAACAATCTTCCAGCAGACCTTAAGTGCGAAGCCATCGAAATGGAAGCATGGCCGGGAAGTCCCATGATTTTCTGCGCTTGGGATTATCGTAGTGAATCCATTTTTCATCCCCAGTCACAATATGATGCAGAAATCCCTTCCGTCTTTGCCTTGCAAGCAGCTGTTCACAAGCAAATAGATGCCGTTCAACATCTCTCGGCTTCAACGCGTACGGCACCCAATTTCCTTGTTCCTGAATCATTCCCATGATTTTCGGGCATTTTGAAATGGCTTGTTGTGTCACTCCCAATGATCCTGACAATTCTTATTGCGTTTGACACGAGTCTTGATCAAGCAATGCCTCCAATTCTGCATCTTCGAAAACCTTTTCTCTTCCACCGCCATGCCGGTCTTCGACGTCAAAATCACCACTCTTGAAGCGTTGAAACCACTCTCAGCACGTTCTTTCACTAATAGCGGCCTCATCATAGGTATTAGAGAGCATTCGATGAGCCTCAACTGCAGATTTCTTCATATTAAAGAAGAAAATTAAAACCTCCCACAAATGACTGCAGAGACAAATGAGAATTTGGCTCGCAAGTTAACATTTTTAATTAAGAATAACTTTATGATGCATTTCATTTTCATTTCATTTCATTTATTTTGCTAATAATCACAAACATTACAGGCATACAATTCCAAATCGTTTGCAATTACATTATAAACAGAGAAGCATTAAAAAAAATAAAAATTAAGCTTAAGAGTAAGAAAAAATCATAATCACACTATCATAAAATATGTCGACCTCCGAGGCGATCCGATTAAGCAATAAGATTGCCCTACCCACAGGCATTACCATTTGCAGGTTGGTTCTGCAGGGTGGCAAATAAAACAATCTGTGCTGTCTTTGACGAAGGTAATTATCAGGGACAAATAGACCTACATCACTCAGGACATCCGAGTTCTGTATACGGCCGCCAATCAGCTGAAAGAAGTGAACTCCCAAGTGAATGTTCCTCCTTCTCTCCAATGATTGGTAGCTTAGCATACCTAGCAAGAATTCAGTCGGAAAGAGCCACGGGTAATAACCGCGCTCCCTGAGGTAAAGAAAGCGCAGAAATTTTTTCTGCACTCGCTCCACCATCAGAGAATATCGGATCCCAGGCGGTGACCAAATAACGGAACTATATTCCAGCCGACTTCTTACCAGGGAATTATACAACACCCGAAGTACCTGTGTGTTCGAAAATATCTTGGCATTCCTGAAAATTGCATTGCATTGCAGACACAAATGGACTAATATTTTGATGACGTTTTGTTTCCAAATGTCAAAGTCTATTGTATGACATCTACAATCTATTTATTTTATTCCACCACTTACCGCTACAGCCATCTATTGAAAAACGGCGGAAGCAATGTTGTCACCTAATAGTAAAACATTTGGGTGCTGGGCAATTAATTTGTTGTTTTTCATTGTGTTAGAATTAATATATTTATATAACTATGTATTCTATAATTACACTTTGTTTATTTGCATTATCAGGAAGTGTAAACTTTATTTACTAACAAACTGTATGTTACCATTTAATACAAGTTTACATATATGTACTTTTAATTTTTTTATTCACTTCCTTTTGGGAATAAACTTTAAAACACCATGTCTACTACATAAATTCATACTTACATTAATACATAAATTATTTTATCTAAATCTTGTTATTGCTGTTTTTCAGACATTACTTAGACGCATACAACAATCTTTACGAATTGTCTATAGTGGAGACCAACGCATTGGAGATTAAAACCGTGGCTGGATACATAAACTATAAACTCTGCCGGCTGCTCTTCACCCTCAACCTCCCTCGAGATTCCATCGCTCAGCTACGAACTCACATAGACCGCTATAAGAACAAGGTCGGAGTGAAAGAACTGACCTTCGAACACCACGCCTGGATGGCAAGACAGTAAGAACCTTCATTAATCAATGACCAATCCTTAAAAATGTTACTCTACTTTCTTCTATATTTGCCATCACTTTGTGTTGTGGATTCACATTTGAAACTTTCTTTCATTGTTGAAATTCATACACTGAAGAAGGGAAGTTTGTGTCCCGAAACATGTTTGTGTAAAGTGGAAAAAAGTGTTTCCAGTGAAAATACAATGTTTCCGAAAATTATTAAAATGTTACTCTACTATCTAAAATTGATTAAAAATGGCCAAATATACTATAATCTTCTAGTATCCCACAGATTTTTTCAATAGTTTTGTTGTCTATTTGTGATATAATATACATTGTTTTTATCTTTTCTCTTTTCATTGTCCTCATATCCTTTCTTATATTTTGGGAGAAAGCTTCTCTGCTGGATGTACAAAATAGATAATTTACTGTTTTTTAGCTAGTCCATTCTCTAATATTTGCTTACTGGTGGTAGGTTATTACATCACAAAAATGGCAGTTTTAAAAGTTCGCATGTTATTATTATTATTATTATTGTTATCATGATGTCATTTGAATCTTTCTTTCATTTTAAATTTAAACAATGAATGCTTTTAAAACCATGTTATTTGGGATAAGTGATCCTAAGGATCCAACACCTTATTGTCAATGATAATATTAATTTAATTGTGCGTTATTTATTCTACAGGTATAGTGTATTTGGGGAGCTCTTCGACGAGGCTATCCGGGCCGGTCTCCCGGCGATACTGACGCTTCACCCTGGATTCTACTACCAGCAAGCGGCGCAGTGTACAACATCCCGCCGTCTAGCGTGCCAGGCTCTGTGTGCTGGAGCCACAGCATATCCTCAGCCAGATCCTTTACAAGGTACCCCTTTTGAAATGCACACAAACAATAGTTTCTCAATTTCTGCTTTTTATTGTTCGGCTAAAGTTTTACTTTTTTTTTCAGGAAGTGTAGAGTTTTACGGACAGCGAGCGTGGCGACCAGGCAAGCTGAGTGCTGACCCTCCTGATCCTCAAAAAGAGAAGGATGCCGTGGCAGCATTGCAGTATGTTGAGCTACATCATGTCAATCATTCTGTAAGACCAACATAAGCTTTTGAATTATGCAATTTATTAATACTTACTTACTTAACAGCCATTGTCGTCCACTGCTGAACATAGACCTCCCCTATACTTCTCAATGTGTCCTGTCTTATGCCTTTCGCATCCAATTGTCAGCAATTATTCGAATGTCATCGTGTGAGGGGTTTCCCTCCATTTCTTCTGTCCTCGTGAGGTCCCCAATCTATCGTCTACCAATCTGGCAACATGTTTTACATTTATTAATAGTGTTTTCATAATCATTTTTTAATTTTCTTGTTTCATATCAGGTTTCTTCAACATTAACTTCACTGTATATTTTAAGTTTTTTGTAGATAACAGATTGTTTAAACCCAATTACTGTATATAATTTATTTTTAGCTATTATATTGATTCTCATGACGTGTGACAGGTAGCTAATCTATCGCCATTTTATTATCATGTGAATTCTACAACAGACCAAAGACAGTGTGACAATCAAACTGCTGTCGCCGGGAAGGGAGAGAGGAGTGCAGTGATGTTTGGTTGTGAATATTTGCAAAGAATGTTTATAAGTAAATCTATTATATTTGTAGATGATCATCATAAGCCTATTGAGTAGCGCCATCGTCCAGTTCAAGACGTACCGCTGCCCGCGCATGCGTCGACACTTGCTTGTGCAGAAGGCCCAAGAGTATTACACGTGTGCAGATTATGGAAAGGCTCTTACGTAAGTAATGACTTAAAATATTTCTAGATTCAATCCTCACTATTTGAGCAGAACATCGTTCATCATTCTTTTTTCTGCATTCTTTCTCCTAGACTTTCTTTTAGCTTGTTGTAATCAATTTTCTTTGTTGTATATTGTTGGCGTATTTTTCTGTCTGGGTAAGATTTTGAGTCCAATATTCATTGCTCTATGGTGGCTCAGTGATGTGTCGAATAGTTCGAGTGATGTTGTATCAGCTAATTCCTGGTTTGTCATTACATGATTACGATATTTTTTCCTCTATCATTTTTCCAGGTAAAATCGTTTTATTTTATTGAGTTGATAAATCCAAGATTTTTTCCTTTTATTGGATTGATATAGTCCTTTGTGACTTTATCACTGGCAAGCAGATTGATATTAAGGTCCCCTATTATTATCTCACACTTTGCACCCCTCTGTTCACCTGTTAACATTCTGTCTAAATGTATTCCTTTTTATTGTTGGTTCCTGGTTGTTGTTGCTTAAGTATGTTGAATTTCGACTGTTTCTTCTCTAATAATTTTAAAGTCTATCTGTGTTCTGATGTAAATAGCTATCCCACCACCTCTTCCTTTCCTACAGGAGTGCACTCCTGTGTAGTTTTTTGAGTTATACAGATTACATTTACTATCGCTTAGACAGGTTTCAGTCGTTACTGTATATATCTTTTTAGCTATTGATTCTCGTGACATGTCATAGGTAGTCTGGTCTATCACCTTTTTTTATTGTCACATGAATTTTACCAGACCAAGGACAGCGTGAGCCTGGAACCTTCCGGGTCCTAACCTATTTGAATAGTTTTTTTTACCGAAAGTAAGTTCACTTCAGAAGCTTTCCATTCCTATCAAGATCATCTTCTCTAGTGTTTTTAAGATAATCAATGATTTTACTGAAATCTCTTGATGGGAATTCATTATTAAATAATAATTAAATAAAACGATGTTTTTTAACTACTTCCACTTTTGTCTTTATTTTGACAGCGACCAGTTTCGCCAGGCTCGCTGTCGAAATAAAGACAAAAGTGGAAGTAGTTAAAAAACATTGTTTTATTTAATTATTATCATCTTCTCTTACATATTCGTCTTTAACAGCCTTTATCGTCCACTGCTGGACATAAACCTTCCCTATACTTCCCGGAGTATTTCTATTCCGTGTGGCAGCCATAACTATGTAGTTGTGATGTGATTCGATTGTGTTAATAAGAGTCATGGGTTGGTAAATAGTTATTTATTTCGGCACAAACACAAATTTATAATAAAAGGGATGGCGAGAGAGCGCACGGGTGAATGCGTGTTGCCCGGCTGGAGGGCGCGATAGTAAGTGTGAGAGCAAAGACGGGGTCCTTGTCTCCAGGCGGCGCTATGCTGTTGCCAGCATATTAGCGTAAAAGGTTAGCTGGATGTATGGGATTAATCCTCCGACTATAACTGTTTTTAGCATTCAACCTATGCTTACAATTTGTTACCCGGCAGGCTGCTGATGCACATGTTGTGGGACTACCGCCACGAGAAGTGGTGGCAGCTGGTGTCCAACATCCTGGCGAGAGCCCTGACCTGCGCCTACCTGCTGGCCAATGTGCAGGACTACGTCACCCTGGCCGTGGAAGCCCTCGGCAAGAACATCATCGTTCACAACAATGACAAGAAGAGAATTCTCCAAAACTTGATGGCCGTACTCAACGTGAGAATTTGTTTATTGTTTCTTGAACAATGGTATAAAACTCCATATTAAATAATTGATACGAATGAAGTGAATGAAAGTATTATGAACAAAATAATGAAAGAATCAATAAGATGGTTTGAACATATAAAAATAATGAATGAAAAAAAAATAGTAAAAAATGTATATGTTAACGATATAAATGGAACTAAAAATAGAGGAAAACGTGGCACGATCAAATAAATCAAATATAGAATGTAGCCATGTGAGGAGTTGGAGAAATCGACATGCATGCATGACACGATGTATGAATGTTGAGAAAGCAAAAGAAGTATGTCAGGAAAAAAAAGTGTGGCAGTCCAACTTTCTGCCTGCCCCTTCGGAGAAATGGCACGATGGTTAGTTTTTAATATGAATGAAAAGTCTGTTTTCTGGTAGTATGTACGTGGGAATGACATATTTCGCCTTTGTGACAAATGTCTTGTTAACATGACTTACCCATTTCCATTTTAATTTGTCATTTTAATTTAATTATGTCAACAAGAAATATAAAATTTGATAACTTACAAATATAAAATATAATAATATATTACATATTATAGAATTACATGATAATTTATCAACAAAGGGTTCATTTAATCTAGCCTGATGAAGAACCCGCATACAATGTGTTAAATAACATTTTTATGATTGAGTGCTCAAAGTAAATGAACCATTTTCCATTTTGATTAGTTGTCATAGACATTTAAAGCAATTATTAGGAAATATGACATATTGCTATTGAATGCCACAGTGTGAGACCCCGCAGCCTGAACCCAATATCCCTGAGGGCTACTCTGCTGGAGCACTGGAGCTGTGGGCCCTCGCAGGAGGCAAGGAGCTGCATGCCATCACAGTGGACATGTCCATGATCACCTCCTGCATCGAGGCCAAAGCGCGATTCACACAAACCAAATATCAAGTCGATAACTGTGTTACCATTGAGCTATTCGTAAGGTAAAACAGTACAATAATCTTTTGTAATTCATTTGCTTATATTTTCTATAATATCAGATTATAAAGTGTTTTTTTTTTAATGTATTAACCCTTATTGTGTGGCTGGCTACGTTTGCAGTAAAAAAAAATATTTCTAACTGCAGCAGACTGCATTTGCAGCTCATATTTGAATGTATCTTATAAACCTAAAATATAATTGACAAGTGCGTATATTATGATTTAGTTATTTTTAAAAAATTAAGGAGCCGCCGTCTTCCCATGCTGCGTCTTGCCTTCGGCCTTGTAAATGTCAACTGTGCGAGTGTTGACAGCTCCTCCATTCGTACCAGATATCCAACCCATCTAAGCCGTTGGAGTTTTATAAATTTTACCACATCTGGTTGGTTGTATAGTTCGTATAGCTCAGAATTATGCCAGCGTCGCCATATATTATTCTTGCAGATTGGGACAAAAATTCTCCTTAGGATTTTGCGCTAAAACACCTGCAACTTCTGGGAATCCACAACACTCAGCTTCCAGGTCTCCGCTCCATATATCAAGACTGGCCTTATAAGTGTTTTATTTGTGCGATGTTTTGTTCTCTTCGATATATGGATAGATTTCAGATATTTGTGGATACTGAAGTAGCATCTGTTGGCTAAGATATCAGTTTAGATAGTTAAGTTGCTTTATTAGAGATTCAAGAAATATATAATAAATGGTATTGAAATATTCAGGGTGCTGGCACCATCACCCATCCAGCTGGATCGCCTAAGCGTGTGTGTGAACAACCCGCGATATAGCTGCGAGTTTGCTGTATGCGAGGGGAACTCGACTTCTCTCTTGTTCGAGGATGGAACTGTCCGGAAATTTCTCTGCCAATTCGTTCCTGATCCACAGGATGTAGGAAGGGACCTGCAGGTACATATTGCTTTAATCCTGACACATCATTTTCATACTAAAATTAAGATGAAATTGACGAACAGTGTATGCTAAGTTCAAGGGAATTTGTAATTATTTTAAAATATTATGATATTTTTTAATTTATCCAACTATCACTTTTTCTGCAGACTTGTATCAATAGTATCCATAAATTAATCACACTTATTCATGAATTTTTAAATCGTGTAGTTTTTCATTAAAATTTAATATTATTAATTTTTACCCATAATAACGTATGGCATCGAAGCAAGGGCAGACACAGTAAGGACCAAACAAGTTTTGAAAACTTTCGAGATGAAGACACTGAGGACGATAGCAAGCAAGACACTTATAGATCGCGTGAGGAACACCAGAATTAGAGAGATATGTGAGGTTGAGGATATTATAAGATGGAGCAGACAACGAAGAAGGGACTGGTACGGTCATGTTAAAAAATGGACACCACCAGACGTCCCTATATTACACTACATAATCAGTCTCATGGGACTCGTCCTCGTGGAAGACCTCCTAAAATATGGAAGGACAGCTGGGAGTCTACCTCACAGGAGGAGCAACACTCTGGAGAACAGACCACATAGGTCTACAATAAGGAAGAAGAAAAATTAAAAAAAAAATACCAACATATTTCAATATCAGTTTAAAACTATTGCTAAAGTAGTCTTTCAACCGTGATCACCCATATCAATGGGAAAATGGCCGTTCATAATGTATTTCTGGTTCCAACCCCAATCTATGGAAGCGAAACATGGAACTGGTGGAAGAAGGATAAGGGGAAAATAAATCCTGAAGAGATTGAGATCACTTAGACGGATGTGTCACAAAACAATTTATGATAAAATTTCAAATGCTGATGAAAAAAATACTAGATATTTTTTTATTCCCTCTTTGTCAAAAAACACTAGCATTAAGAGGTTAATATAACTAACTAACTAACTAACCATCACGCCGTCTCCCCGAAGGGGTAGGCAGAAAGAATGGACTGCCACACTTTTCTTTCCTGACATATTTCTCTCGCTTCCTCAACATTCATACATCGTGTCATGCACGCGCATCAATTTCTCTGACTCCTCACATGGCCGACATTCAATATTTGATTTAATTGATCGTGCCACATTTTTCTCGGTCTTCCTCTATTTCTGGTTCCGTTTACATCATTAACATATAATTTTTTTACCATTCTTTCCATATGTCCAAACCATCTTAATGATCCTTTCATTATTTTGTTCATGACACCATCATTCGCACCGCATTCACTTCTTATATTTTCATTCGACACCCTATCATACACAGAGAATCCACACATTCGTCTAAGAGATCTCATTTCTACTGCATTTATTCTACTTTCATCCTTCTTTTGCCAGTTCCATGCTTCGCTTCCATACATAAGGGTTGGTAGAAGAACACCAGAGGTTAATATATAACCATAAATTCAATTTCATAACTATTACTTGTAATGCTTGATTATTATTGTTTCAGATTGCGTCTATCGTCCTGCAACTTGGAAAATCCGATGGTCGTCATGCCATCCTGCAATTCAACGGAGCCGGAGGGCCCATGAGCGGGCTGTACCCGGAAATATTCAACTACAGATCTGTACAAAAACCAATACCAGATTTTGACAGTATTCTCCCAGTTCCTGTAGCTCAAATAATTCCCAGGTAGGAAGAATCCATTTCATGTAATTGAATTAATTATAGAATTAATTTTATCTCAATAGAGACGAAGATGCAAATTGTAAACAGAATATGGTTGATCGAGGTGTTTACAGGACTTATGGCCTGTCATTGGTTGGGTTAAGCGCACGCTTTATGTAATACAACATTCCCCATTCCACCTTTGTTTTTCTTATGACCACCATGTCTGACAAATTTTTGGAAGTTGTATATATGTTAATCTGCAATACCACCAGTAATTGTGGGTCACCTATCAGTAATTAATTTTGTCATGTTGTGTTTTCCTTAGCCATCCTCAACTTTTTCCATTTGCACTCCTTGCAAATAACTTTTTAACCATTATTTCCGTATGTCCAATCTTAATGACCCTTTATTCATTTTACTTAAGATGCATTCATCTGACTTATATTCCTTCTTCCTGCGTTATTTTCTATCATACATTGGTTTTCTGTACATTCTTCTTAGTGATCTTATTTCTACTTTCATCTATTCTTTACCAGTTCCAAGCTTCACTTACATAAGAGTGAGCACGGAAATTCCTTTTTTATCCTGCCACTTTTTAGATAGAGTGCACTGTTGATGACTTTGAATGCACTATTGATGACTTTGAATGCACCATTGATGACTTTAAGTGCACCAATGATCACTTTGAATGCACCATTGATGACTTTGAATGCACCAATGATGACTTTGAATGCACCATTGATGACTTTAAGTGCACCAATGATCACTTTGAATGCACCATTGATGACTTTAAGTGCACCAATGATGATTTTGAGTGGACCATTGATGACTTTGGGTGGGCCATTTATTTTGTTCCCGGCACCAACCCTCCTTTCGATGGCTGCATTGAACTATTGTATGTTTTATGCCTCACATTTACCATTTGTTGTTTCTAGAGAATCCAAAATGTCTGTAATTATTCAACAAGCGGACCCTGCTTTGCAAGGAGAGTGGTTCCCGATCACAATTAATATAACAAATGACGAAGCTATGGATGCATATGATATTCAGTTATCATTGAACTTGATCAAGCCTCCGGATGCGCAATCAGAAAATTCAGGTAATTCTTTAGAATATAAACATTTATACATTTTTTGTTAATGTAAAATTCGAAATTACCAGGTGCATGCATATAAGTCTTTTCCGGTTTCACTAAGAGATGGTGCCACCGAACAGTACGCAGCGTATGAATTTGACACTATGTCAGTTTGTACGTCTGACATTAACCTACAAACACACACAAGTTGAATCCCTTGAAATATATATTTTTTTTAAATAAATTTCCCTTGAAAATTACATGTTTTCTTTACCACAAAAACCAGCAAAAACTCATGCATACACCTGGTATAATATGCTAATTTTTAAAACATTGTTTTCGTGGGGTAAATTTAACTTAATTTGACAAGAATGATAATTTGATTTGTATAGAAACTTTCAATCTGTATATGAATTAAAGTCCAGACTGAAGAATAAACTCAGAAAGTTATATTTATAAATATATTTTTTTTAACTTTTATTGTAAGTATTTCAAATAAAGCTCACATATTTTTATAGTTGTATTATTATAAAACATATTTAAAAAATATACATCATTCAATTTTTGTCACCCAGGAATACTGATATAAAAATAATTCAACTTATTTCAGTTATAAAATCTAAAAAAATTATCCATAAATGTAATTGTTTAAATTAATTATGTAAGAATTTAATGGTTTTGGGACGATCATTGTTGTAAATATTGCACGGATAAACTGTAATTAAAGTGTTTGTTCTTTTTCAGCCGAGTTATGCTTTGAAATCAGTCAAGAGTCATCATTACCTCTGACACTATCAGTTGGCATTCTCAGTCCTCAGTCCAAATTCAAGAAAGTCTTCTTTCTGAGATCGACGAAGGTCATGTCCTCCACGGTTCTCATGAAGATCACATACACTATCACGGCCAGCGAGAGCAATAAATCTGACGCCAACATCGTCATGGAGAATAAGGCGATAGAGCATGGTGACAATATTTCTGATAGCAAGAAGATGGCTTGTTTCAAAGAACATCCGATCAAAGTTACAGTTGTCAAACCGTTTGAGCTGACGTCTAAATTCGTTACGATGAGATTTGAAGATATGGATAAGTGTTTCACCGGCGATCCATTCATTATTATGCCTCATATAAAAGTGCTCAGTCCCTGGCCTATCTTAATAGAAGATACACAACTGGATGTGGTAATTTTTTTATTATATCTAACTCTTGTATGTGACAGAACCGTTAACTATATAATGTTGAACCTTTGGCCTTAAATATAACGGCCTTAATTTGAGCTCGAAACTAAAACTAATCCAAGAATTTGACGCCGGTAAATGTTGAATTTATTGTTTGTATGTGTATGCACGTATGTACAATTACAATTTAATTATTAAACTTTTATTAACTTTTCATTGATTAATTAATACGAATGAAAACGTCAGTTTTGTAGAAGTTTTATTATATTTTATGGGAATGACATGTTTCGTCCTTCTAAGGCATTATCAAATGTCTAAAAAAAATATTGATTGTTTTATTGCATCAATCCATGAATTGTTTTTATTGCTTTTCTGTTTACGAGGTTACAAAACCTGGTTAAAAAAGCAAAGCACAGTCTGGACCTGGATACATGAAAAACTGGATTATTGGAAAACCTGGTATATGAGCATCGTAGGCCTGGTCCCTTGGAATGCCAATTATCCAGGTTCCACAAGAAAATTTTACATGATCATTTTATTGATAGTCGTTTTTGTTTTAGACAAATAATTATCAAAAAATGGATAAGAATGCAGTCAGTTGTCTAAAAGGGCTAACTGTGGAAGAGAATGTAATAGCAAATGAAGCCATATGCGTCAATGCAATAAGCTCTTCTGGAGGTGAACCTACCAACCTCGGACTGTACACAATACATTGGAAGAGGTATGTTATTCTTATTTAAAAATAAAATATACACGGAGAAGTTAAGACATGAGAGTTATAGCCATTATTCTACCATTGTATTATCCTTCTGAACATGATTTTCTAGTGAAATTGAAATTATTTTAATTTAGATTAAAATAAATTAAAATAGTATAAACAATCCACGCTAATCTTACTCAGTGATGTCCCGCTTGTGACTATGTCCAGTTTCTGCTATCCTCGTAGCATGATAGTGAGTTCAGGAAGCATGTAAGATGATGTATGACTTAATGAAGCAAGGTGAGCCTTCACAATGCTTTATCTTGCCATTTTGAATAAGTTAAATCACCAAATGCGTTAAAAGCTTGCTATTATACGGATGCTAGACTTGGAAATCCACCATGGACGTAATGAAAAAACTCCAGGTGTTCATTAACAGATATCTCGGCTTAATATTCAAGATGTCAAATGCCATTCTCTGGGCCATGTCAAGCAAAATACCAATCAGCGATCAAGTCGATAGACGCAAATGGCTATGAATCAGTCAAATGGCCCTGAGACAGAATCCAGCCTGCATCCCTCAGGAAGTGCTAAACTAGTCCCCTGTGGATGGATAGAGGAAGCGAGGCAGGACGAGGCTAAGGCACAGGCCTCACTTGGAATGAGTTGAATGGAGAAGAATCCTCAAGGGCCTGTGCACCATGTGGGCATGACAAGAAGAAAAAGCACATATAGAAGGATGAAAACAATGCTTTTTAATTTCCCTTCACAATAATTAGTTAATAATGAATATTAAATGGCTAAAACTGCCATGGCAAAGCTCACTACGATATGGCAAGACAAAAATATATCTAATAAGGTGAAGATAAGACTGGTTCAAACCCTTGTATTCTTCGTATTCCTTTATGGTTGCAAGTTTGAACCATACGAGCATCGAAGAGGTCCATAATTATTATTTTTGAGATGTGCTAGCGACGAATGTTGCGCATACCCTGAACGATGTACAAGAAGAACGAACCAGTCGATCCTTGGGCATCAAAGCAAGACTCTCGCGGGTGAGAGTGTTAAAATATTTTGTTCACAGCCCGGAGAGATCAGAACAACCTCAAAAACTCATAATAATGGGCAAAGTAGAGGAAAAGTGACCACAAAGACAGCCACCAAGCCGCTGGTCGGATCAAATCAGGACACTGACTGGCCTCTCAACAGCTAAGGCTAAAAAGAATAATGAGTTTTGCCTCTTTTCTTTTCCACCACATAGGTCTTACTTTTACATAGACACAACACTCTTCATCCCTTTTTTTCCTGTCTTATTGTAACTTTGTTAATAATCTAAATTAAAAATTGATTTTGTATTGTCAGGAAATCTAGTTCCCTGGCGTACACATCCCAGAGCACATGCCCTGTGGTGGGGCCGCCAGCCGCCCCGAGCTGGCTGCAGGTCCGCGCTGTGCTGCCGGCCTACGGGCGCCTGTGCTGCCCCCTTCCCCTCCGCCTGCGTCTGCGCAGTTCTGCTATCTGTCCGCAGACACTGATGCTCGGGGTAGAGGCCAGCAACGACTTCATGTTCGCTGGACACATTCAGGTCTGTTGTCCTCTTTCTAGTTATAAATATTCGATATAACTAACTTACTAGCTAACCATTACAGATAGGCAGAGAGGATGGACCGCCATACCATTCTGTCCTGACATACCTCTCTAGCTTCCTCCACATCGCAACATGCATGCTCGTCCATTTTTCCAACTTCAAATATGGCCGACATTCAGTATTTGATTAATTTGGTCATGCCATGATTTCAGCTGTAGAAATAATAGATGTCTGTTTGTAGAGATTTGGTGGTGGCTCCTAAAATGTTTGTGAAATATTACAGTGCACTATCAGTTTGCTGCCAGATAGCATGCAGGAGCTGGTGTTCAACCTGTACCCGCTGGTGGGGGGCTCCATCACCTTACCACGCTTCATCCTCACGCCTGTGGAGGGAACTTCCCCTCCTTCCCCCTCCACGCCGGACCTTGCCTGCCCTGATGTCACCAGTGACTACCTGCAACAGCTCATGGAGAGAAACCTTCCCAGTCAGATCTATATCATGGTGAGTGATGTACAGAATAGATTCATTATACTATCATCATCATCAGCCGTCTGTCATCCACTGCTGAATGTAGGCCTCTCCCAAAGCACGACACCGCCCCCTATCCATTGCCGCTTCCATCTATCCATGTCCAGCAATCCTCTTCTACCATAATAACTGATCATTTTTTTCAACTCCTAAACAAATACAGTAGATATTTATTGTTTCTTAAACAATGATATAAATCTCCATATTAATTAATTAATACGAATCAAAATGTCGGTTTTCTAGAAGTTTTATTATTAATTTATGGAAAATACATATTTCATCCTTCTAATTTTGGCATTTATCAATCAATCTATCAATCAAATCAGTTTATTTACTCAAAATACATTACAAACACCATAAATGTTTAAGGCATCTTTTGAGTACAGGTAAAATACATATACGTACATACAACATAATAACAAGAATGCATTAGAAATGGTTCGACATTAGGAAGACAAGATACTTTCTAAAGTAAAGACTATTTGTCCCCTAAACGCACCTTCTCTAATATATGAAAGACGTCGATCTCCGAGGAGACCACGTTCAGCAGACTAATTGCTCTTCCCACCGGTGTCACCAGAGGCAGTTTGGTTCTGGCGGCCGGTAGGTAAGACAATCTTGATAATGCCTTAGTCATGAGAATCAATTTAATAACTAAAAAGTATTATGTAATATTTTACCATTAAAATCATTATATAGGTATCTAAAAAATAATATTGATGGTTGGGGTATTAGTTTTGTAAAACTCCATTATTAATTTATGATAGTAAACACGATTGTTCAGTGGTTTTACTTGGATTTAATTTATATAAATTATGTAAATTATGATAAATTTGTTTCGCCTTGCAGGGCATTCTCAAACTGAACCTAATCACCAAACAGTGTGTCCTTATATTGAAATTAGAAATATTAAGGGTGAGGGGAAAGTATATAATGCAAATTTTTTGAGTTGTTAAATAAAACAATTTTATAAGTTTTTCTTACAACTGATGATGAGTGATAGGTAAATTTACACCTGAATTTCTAGGAATTTTTGAGGTTCAATTCATAATGATAGATAGTAACATTTAAATTTACAGCTGAATTACTAGGATTTTTTTAGGTCTAATATATAATGTTAACAGTAGCATTACTAGGTAATTTAGGTTGATTTTACCTAGTAACAAATCACGATGAATTTAGAATGTTGGCGATTAGTTAGTTTGATAACTGTTTGGCGATTAGGTTCAGTTTGAGAATGCCCTCGCATGGCGACAAAATTTATATAATTTATGTAAATTAAATCCAAGTAAAACCACTAAACAATCGTGTAAATTAAGTAAAATAATAATTTTAAATCTTTATTTTTCAGCCTCAAGAAAAAAATTCATCATCCCTGGAAAGTACGTTCTCTTCCCTCAAAGTCAACACCTAGAACTATATAATTAGGTAATAAAAGTCCATTTTGTATTTATCTCATTCCTTCTGTATTTGTTATTTTAGCCTAGTATATACATTCAAAGTTATCCATTCACTCGGAGCAGAAAAAATAATAATATAAGCATATTGTTATTAATAATAAGAGATCTAAAATTGGCACACTGTATTAACATGGTTCTTACACTTAACTTTCTACAAATTAGGCTACTATTGAAGATAAATTATATAGTTCATGTTTTTGTTTTAAAATTATTAATGTCAAATTTTGCTAAATACATAAATTTGTTTAAAAAAAATACTCGTGGCACGTAATTTGAAGTGCATATTATTGTTATACAACATTAACATTGTTTTATACTGGTTTATAAGATAAATAACATGGTGTAAATGCATATTTAGATATTCGTCACCTGAGAGTAAGAGGGTTCCAACTAACAAAATTTCACATTTGGCTTTTTTTCATGAAAAGGGTTTTTACTAACCTTATCTATACGTACAATTTAAAAAAACATGTAATAGTATCGTCATTTTGATGTTACGAAAAGAATCAAGTTCTATCTGATTATAAAACACACAATTCACTGAAGAAGGACTCATTTAAACTTAGATCTTTATTATTCCAACTGTCGCCAGAGAAAATTTACGCGCTTCTCGGTAAAAGAATTTCATCTGCTTCAGATGGAACCCTTTTATTCCAAGATACACACCCGAAACCAACAAAACTTTGACTTCATTTTTCTCGGCTTTTTACTTTTGACAGTTGGAACCTTCTTACTCTCAGGTGATGTATTGGCAAAACATTGAATATTTTTCATATGCTTTGATTCATATGAAGCATTTAATTTATGGTGTGACATATTTAGCAATAAATTAAACACTTAATTATTTAGTTTTTTTTTAATTACTGACCGGTTTCACTCTAACCGGAGCTTCATCGGGGTAACAAAACTACAGTTAGAGCAAATAAATAAAGTGGTGTTCAAACTTAACATTATAGTGTAACTTATTTCCAATATATTTCATGTTATATTATTAATGTTGATAATTGAAATTTCTTGATAGAATTCATTGTTATTAATGAAAATACTACAAGATTATAATTGTTTTTTATAATATTTATTTAGTTTTATTTAACTTGTCATACATGCTACGCACAGCTATATTTTAGTACAATTAATTAGTTGTTTCATTGAGCTAAAAGTATACAGCTTGAGATTTAAACAATTTTGATCAGATTGTCATCAATTGTGTTTCTAACGTAGCCGAATTGTAGCGCAGAATTCGCATACCACAAATAGTGAGTGAGAACTACACAAACTCTTAATCCCAGTCTCTCTTGGATCCTTGCGAGTAACCTTGGGAATACATGTGTCAGAAAATTTGCAATCGTGAACGCTTTGAAGATTTTTGAAAACCAGAAAAGTACAGAAGGCAAGATTGTTGTTGGGGAGCGCGAATGTCTGTAAAATTATAGAAGGCCCGTCACTTCTTAAACATTGCAAACGTTATAAAAAAAAATATTACATAATAAGTTTATTGAAATCGGAATGGTAATCAATGTAATTTACAGGAGGTTGACTTAAAAAAATTGTTATGAATTAAGGGTATAGGATGCTTAGTCGGTGTGCTCCTATGTGAGTCAATGAAAGACTCGTTAATTTTCGGCGTGATTGGCACAAAGATTTCGCCAGGTAAGCGCAATGTGTAACCAGTGTCTCTGCTACTGTTTCGGCCGTAATATTCTTTGTCGGAATTGCTTCTGGCCAAGAAGTTTGTTTGTCGATAATTGTGATGCAGTTTTGATTTTTATGTGACACGAATAAGGGTCTGATGATGTCGATGTGAATGTGATTGAATCTGTTTACGTCTGGAAAATCACCGAGTGGTGAGAAGGTATGTTTGTTTACTTTTGATTTCTGACATTGCTTTGATGCATTGCTTTGCCCATGCAGTGACATCCTTGTTTATAGAGTTCCAAAAATATTGTTGAGTCATCAACCGCATCGCCCTAATGCCTTGATGACTTAAATTGTGTATGGCGGGGCAAATGCTTTCTTACGAAATTTTTGTGGTTGGTACGGTGTGTTGATGATGTTTCACATGTTATTTGAAATTGTGAATCGGGCATTGTTATTAATTTGAATTCTAAGTTGTTTTGCTTTTTAAGCATTATCAACTCTTCGTCTTTGTTTTGTTCTTCGGAAAGTTCTTTAAAATCGAAAATTTCTGGTGCCCTGATCTCTTCAACACGTGAGAGTGTATCTGCAACTACGTTGTTTTCGCCAGATACATATTCGATATTTCCGCAAAATTGAGCTATGAATACGAGGTATCTTAATCTTCTCGGTGTGTCGCTGGATGATATCTTTTTATTCAATGAGAAGGAGAGCGGTTTGTGATCGCTGAAAACAGTGACGCCTATCCCTTCGATCATTCCTCTAAAGTGTTTTACTGCCATATATATCGCTAGCAGTTCACGATCGTACATGCTATATTTTTCTTGTCTTGGACTCAATTTCTACAAAAAAAAAACCTAAAGGTTTCCAGTGGTCGTTTATTTTCTGTTGCAGTACCACACCGGCCCATGTCCCTGAACTGTCGGTCATTAGTGCCAATTGTGCTTCCGAGTTAGGATGGTACAACAATGTGGCGTTTTTTAGCATTTCTTTACAAATATTAAACGAATCGATGGCTCCTTCTGTCCAAGGAATTTCTGTCGTGTCATTTTTCTTCGAGTTGCGCATATAGCCGTTTAATTGGGGTTGGTATTCCGCAGCTCTCGGTAAGGTAACTCGATAAACGTTAATCATTCCAAGAAATCTTCTTAGTTGTTGCACTGTTTTTGGTAGTGGAATGTCGATGATAGCATTGGTTTTTTCTTCACCTGGTTTGATTTCTACTTGAGATATGTGGTATCCCAGGAACTCTATTTTTGGTTTGCCAAATTGGCATTTGCTCATGTTGATTATTATGCCAAATTCGCTCAGTCTGCTCATCACTTTCCTGATGTGGTCTATGTGTTCCTTTTGGTTCTTCGATGCAATTAAAATGTCATCTAAATATACGAATAAAAAGTCAAAATCTCTGTAGATGGAGTCCACGAGTCTTTGGAAAGAGTTTCCTGCATTTCGGAGTCCAAAATTCATTCTCGTAAATTCGTATAGGTCCCAAGGGGTTATGTCTTGGGTATATCTTCTGTAGCTATCGGAATGTTGTGGTAGGCGCGGCAGAGATCAATTTTAGAAAAAAATGGTTTTGTCGTTTGTTAATATATATGTGCAGTCCATTATTCTGGAAATCGGATATCTTTCAAGTATTGTCATTTTATTTAATCGTCGATAACCTCCAACGGGTCGTATTTCTCCCGATTTCTTATAAATTACATGTAATGGATTGACCCAAGGACTGTTGCTTGGTCGACATATTCGTAATTCGATCATTTTACTAAATTCTTCTTTGGCGGCCTTAAAATTTTTCAGATTTAATGGGTGTGATTTTTCAAATACAGGCGAACCCTTTGTCTCAATGTGGTGTCTCACATTGTGTTTCGGCGCTGTTTTGAAATTCTCGGGCTTCGTAATATCTGAGATCTCGGCCAGTATGTTATGATACGGATTTGTTGTCTATAACGTCAATGCCTGTATCGTTGTCGTTGGTGTACGTACGTTGTGTTGGTCGGGATAATTTTGTTTCCTGGTCGATGAGTTTTTTGCCATGCAAATCAATTAGTAGATTATTTGCACGCATAAAATCGCCACCCAGTATCGATGTCTTGACGTCGGTCCAGCGGTACGGTCTGCGTAGACCGAGGTCAACCGTCATCGATTTGAGACCATATGTCTTTATTTTCGTGCCGTTGGCTGCGTACAGGTTATAGGTCGTGTCGGGGCTGGCCCTTTTCTTGGCGGCAAAAACACTGACCTCGGCGCCTGAATCTACCAGATACCGGATGTTTGTTGTCTTGTCTCTCATCGTAAGCCTAGGAGATTTTACGTTGGCGGCGACCATCTTGCGGTCGGCGCCAGATTTAGTTTTCCTTTTGCGAGATATGGTTGGTTGCCTTGCTTTTGTAATTGCAAGGCGATCTGCAATTGGTTGATCGGTCACCATATTTATAGTGGTACCAACAATTAGGGTACTGCGTCGATGGCTCCTTTGGAAATCGTTTGCGACCTCTGCTTTGAGATCTCGATCGTGATCTATCGAATCTTTGATACTTATCAGTCCTTCCTATATTTTGCTGGATTTCCGAGATTCGTAGTTTTATTTTTTTAATTTCCTCAATTAAAGTTTCGATCAAGTTCGGATTTTGCTCCGGGCGAGTTTGGAACTGGGCTACTTCGCGTGGTAGAGTGACTTCTGAAATCTTGTCTGCGAGGGTGACGAGAATGTCCAGGTCGTCCACTGTGCTGACTGTCAGCACCGCTCGTATTGTCTGAGGAAGTATGCCTAGCCACATAATTTTTAGAGTGAGATCTGGAACTTTGCCTGTTGCCAGATCCTTCATTCGTCTTAGCAGTTTACTTGGGCCATCGTCTTCCAAATCTATGTCACTCAGTAATTGTTGTAGCTTTCTCGTCTCGGACTCTTCGTAAACTAGAAAGAGTCTATTTTTAAATTTTTCGTATTTCTCCTGTTTGGGTGGATCTGCCAATATGTCAGTAATTTGCCTTTGTTTATCTTTGCCTAGCTTGGCTATGAACAAATTATAGTATGTGTCCTTTGATACTTTTTGAGGGGTCAAAATTACTTCGAACTGATGAAACCATAATTTGGCCAGGTCGGGCCAAAAATTTTCTACTCTTTCTTCTCCGCTGGCCGCAGCGTCATCCGTCCCGTTATCAATACTCCTTCTTGCATGAACCGGTGCATGGCTCAGCGGAAGTAGGCGTGTATATTTTGCATGTTGCCTCTTCCTCATCAACTCTGCTCGAGATAGTAATGCTCATTGCTAGCAATCATATGATCTCCCTTAAAAACAGAGATGTAATCTGTCTCGTCCATGGGAGGGATTATGATTGCATTCTGAGTTATCGCCTGGATTTCAATTGTATTTGAAGTTAAATATAGTTTCTGGTTCAAATGTCTTGGACATTTTGTATAACGCTGATGAGGTGACAGTGACACCAGGCGTGTTGATCCATACCTCTGCGGTCAGTACATTGAGTACATTCTTTATGGAAACATGAAGTAGAATTTCAGAACTTTCTAGAATAATTCGTAATTTCGGCCGAAGAATGGGGTACGTCGGCCTTTAATTGCCAGGAAGCCCACGATCGAAATTAACGATGAATTCTCCCCTTACCACCGCATAAACATCCATGAAAGTAGTATTTGAACTTCCATAGACAGGGATGATGCACTGTGCTTTTGTAGGGTCACTATCTGATCCATTGTCATTATGGTGTATAGAAGACGTCTCTTTCTCCACAAATTCCACCGTCAAAAAATAATACCAATCGGGGTCAGCCGGCGGATATTTGGGTGGTAGTTTACTCACGAGAGAACTGCGACCCGCTGGCTGCTCCATGCTTGACAACTTGTTTTAATCCCAGTGGAGATTTTTCAGTGTTTCTCTCTAGACGCCACGTACAGGAACGCAAATTTGATCACACAGGCACACGCCACGTGATTGGATTGATGGTGATTCGCCAGTCCTTACACCATTTTTCTAGCACGATTGATTGCTTGCTTTTGGACACGTTTAGTATCTAGACGGGCACTCTTGGAGCTTGAGAAGATACCCGTGTCGTCGGCAAATTGTGCAATGTGGGTTTTATGGTCTAAGGGAGGAGGGATTGGTGTAGATGTTAAACAGGGATGGGGCCAGGACGGACCCCCGGGGGACTCCTGCTCTTATGGGACATTTAGAAGATTTTGTTTGATTTAGTTTATCCCTGAATTCACGGTTGGCGAGAAAGCTGGAAATAAGTTGGATTAAAGACAGGAGGATCGATGATCAGTACATTTTGTAAAACAGGCCGTGGTGCCAGACCTGGTCAAAGTCTTTGTTGACGTCCAGCCAAAAGAATGTGGTGTATTTGCGTGTGTTGAAACCTAGGGTGATATGTTCAACTACTCAAAAGAGGTTGATGTATTGTGGAGTGTTTGTTACGAAATGTGGTATGATATTGCGTTCGTGTATCGCTGTTTTGAGTCGTGGTTGTATTATTTTTTCCAATAACTTGCCAGTGCAGGGGAGGAGGCTTATGGGGAGATCTTTTTCGGAAATAAGGTGATCTTTCCCGGGTTCGGGGATGCGGATGACGTCTGCAATCTTGAAAGAGTTTGGGAATGTACGGAGTCTAAAGGAGGCATTAAATATTGCAGTTAGGGCGCAGATACCTTTTGACGGGACGCATTTTAAGACTTTATTTGAGACCTGATCAGGGCCAGCCGATTTCCGGGGATTAAGGTGTTTTATGATGTCATTGATTTCAGTGTGGGAGGTGAATTTAATCGGATCGGAGGGCAATTCGCTAAGAAAAGTTTTGACTTGAGAATTTACCATGGTCGCAAATTCTGTATCGTCATGTGAATTGTTGGTGGTGATTTGGTCTCTCGGACTGGATGAAAATGCTTCTGCTTTATCTGCAGGGGAGTATATTAATCCGTTTGTTCTGTGAAGTGGGGAGATTCTAGCAAACGGATTGCGGAGGTTTTTGGAGAGTTTCCAGAATTCTGATTTTTCTTCATTGAGGGAAGAGATGAATTCCATCCAGCGGTCATTTCTGAGGTCGGCTATGGCCTGTTTTACCTCGCGGTTAAGTCTATTTGTAAATGATTTATCTTCAGGATTCCCAGAGCGCTGCCACCTTTTGCGTGCTCTGATTTTCGTTTTAATGAGGTTTACAATGTTGTCGGGGAGAATCGGTCTTTTGGGATCGTTTGCAACCATGGTGGTAATAAAGTTACGAACTGTCATTCAGTCAATTTAAAACGCATAGAGAAAACAAATGAGTAAAAATAGTAATGTCATTAGTCAGATATAATTCTATTTTTAAATCCGATTAAATTCTTTTTATTTCTTAATTGTCAGGTAACTTTGGGTAAAATTGATAAAATGACAACACTGTGTTAAACTGTTATTCGGTACTTGTTAACTATGACAAATTAAAACGCTTAGAATGTTCCGTTTCCGTTGGAACTTCCGAATAAGAAGTATATATTAACTATATGTTATACTGCCCTGATGAAGCTTGGGTCCAAGCGAAACTAGTTGGCATCAATATAATAACCCTTCTTCTTCTTTGATGGCCCTACAGCCCATATCGAGCCTTAGCCTCCAGTATTCTTCGCCTCCAACTCCTTCTGTCCTCCGCTTTGACCCTCCAAACTGACACTCTTAACAATCTTGCTCCATCTCTCCCAACTTCATCCTCCTATCGCAGCCTTGGTCGTCCAATTGGTCTTCTACCACCTGGGTGCCACTCCAGCAATCTTTTTGGGGTTCGCGATGACGGCATCCTCTGCACGTGAACGGCCCATCTCAGTCTATTCAGTCTGACCTGTGTGGAGAGACTGGGAGCTTTGTAAATATGGTACAGCTCGTCATTATGCCGCACTCTCCAGCCTTCACCGTCATTCACAGGTTCCAAAATTCTGCGCAGCACCCTTCTCGCAAAAGTATCCAGTCGCTCTGCGGATTTCGCTTTCATTGTCCACGCCTCACATCCATAGGTCACTACTGTTCGGATGATCGTTTTATATAGGATGATTTTGGTTTTCCAGTGTACATTTCTTGATTTGAGCGCTGGTAGTAGAGAGAAGAAAGTTTTGTTACCAATTGTGATTCTTCTTTCGATTTCCTTGTGATCTTCGTTTTCTTTTGTTATAGACGAGCCCAGGTAAGTGAAGTCCTCTACCATCTTAAAGTTGTATCTATCCTTGAATCTGATGGTTCGCCTTGAGTTATGAGTTGCATTCCTGGTTTGTTTCAGGAATTTTTGTTTTTTCTTCGTTTATCTCTAAAACCACCTCCTTGGCTGCTGTCTCTAAAGGCTCAAATACTTCTTGTACGGCTGCTAGGGATCTTCCTACAATGTTAAGGTCGTCTGCATATCCTATGATCTGGCTGCTTTGAAAGTATGTGTTGGGATTCCTTATGGCATATTCCAAACTCAGGTTAAAAAGTGTTGGGGCTAAACCATCACCTTGTTTGAGGCCCTGTGATACCATGAATTCATCTGTGAGCTCTCCTATCTTGACTCTACATTTTGTATTATCCATGGTCGCTTTTACCAGTCTTACTAACTTCGTAGGGATTTTGAAGTTCAAGAGTACATCATACAGTTTCTCTCTACTGATACTATCATAAACCTGTTTGAAGTCAATGAACAACTGATATACTTCGACGTCAAATTCCCAGCATTTTGCTAGGATCTGCCTTACTGTGAACAATTGATCACTTGTTGATCTGTTCCATTCTGTTTTTAAGTATTGTGGTAAAGATTTTGTATGATGTACTCAAAAGTGAGATGCCTCTGTGATTCTCGCATTTCAGTTTGTCTCCCTTTTTGTGGATTGGACATATTATACTCATCTGCCAATCTTCAGGGATATGTTCTAGGTTCCATATTTTTGTTATAATCGTGTGGATCAACTTATGGAGATGATCATTTCCATATTTCAGTAGCTCAGATGGTATATTATCCACTCCCGGTACTTTATTGTTTTTTAATTTCATAATTACTAATTTCACTTCTGTGATTGTGGGAGGATTTACTTCGTAATCATTTTCTGTGGGTACCTCGGTTATTTCATTTTCGGAACTTGTGTTTGGGTTAAGTAGATGTTGGAAGTATTGCTTCCATCTGTCTTTGATCTTCTCTGAATCCGCTATGATGTCTCTCGCAGCGTCCCTACAGAAGCTTGTATTTGGTTTGAACCCCTTCTTAAAAACGTTGACAGCTTTATAGGCTTCTCTTGTGTTGTTTTCAACAAAGTCCTGTTCCATTTTCAGCAATATATTATTCATGTATGCTCTTTTTTTGGTTTTCAGTATTTTGTTGGTCTTCCTTCTGGCTTCTCCGTAAGCCTGTCTCTTGGGTATTGTACCTTGTTCTATGTATATTTTTCGAAGTTTATTTTTGATTTCTATTTTGTCCATGCATTCATCATCAAACCACGGATTTTTGGCTCGTCTAGGTCTGTTGCCTATACCTGTTTCGGCTGCATTTAAAACTGCATTTTTAACCTTATCCCAATCTTCTTCCATGGTTTCTTGAGATATCGCTGGGTCTAATTCGTTTGGGAGATGTTCAATGAGAGCATTTTGGTATCTCTCTAGACCTTCAGGTGTTTTAAGTGCATCAGTATTGAATTTCATTACATCCTGTTGTCTTGTCGTTTTGTAATAATAACCCTATCGTGGTTAAATACAAAGTTGTTTTTTTTTTATATAATTGTTTATATATATTAACACTCTTCTGCTAAAGTGAAATATTCTGTAAACATTTTGAGTCAATCGATTGATTACTTTCCGAGATTTGCGCGCAGAAACATACGGAACCTCCGGATAAACGACTTTCTTCTGTACTTATCTGGTTTTTACAGTGTTTCCTTCCTATTATGCTAGGTATAATATTCAAATAGTATGTGAAAACACTATTCATATTCAAGGATTAATTGTATCTCAATAGAGACAAAGATGCAAATTGGAAACAGAATATGGTGATCGAGGTGTTTACAGGACTTATGACCTGTCATTGGTTGGGTTAAGCGCACGCTTTATGCAATACAACATTCCCCATTCCACCTTTCTTACGACCACCATGTCTGACAAATTTTTTGGAAGTTGTATATATGTTAATATGTAACACCAAACTTCACATGCTAGTTTCAATTTACACACTAGCGCCATCTATGAAAATTGGATTTTAAGCATTAAGCAGAAGATCTTTTTATTAACGCAGAAACTATTCATATTGTTCTGACGCCCGTTCATTTGATTTATACGGAGAAACTATTCATATTGTTCGGTAACAATATATTGAAGCTTATTTTAATCGTTTGCATACTTTTGTAGACTATAATTCTTCTACAAATCATTTGCACCTAGATTATTAAAATAATATAACGTTTTCAGGCTATGTACAGAATTTCACATTGATTTACAAAATCAAGGCACTCTAAATATATCTTTATTCTTAATAAATCTTAATCTTAATATATAATTTACTGATTTCTGTGTTCTTTCATTGTTATTTTTTTGTAGTTTAATTGTTATAGTGAAATATATAAGTTCTTCATTAATGTAATTTTATTTGTTAAAAATTTGCATCATTTCCAAAACTAAGATTACTCCCTTGTGGATATTAGATTTCGCCAATAAAATGTGATTTTTGATAAACTTGAGACTTAAACACTGAGTGGATGAATTAACCCTTAACTAACGTAAGTCACCTCTGACGGGACAACAGAACTTTGTCCCTGCGGTTGTATGGCTCATGTGAAGAGACATGATGAATCATGTTGTCTGTGGAATCAGCGCGTAATTACTTTGTCAGTTAAATAATACCAATGGAGCGATTAACATACACAGTGCGTTTTAAAAATTAAATATTGATAGCCAACCTTCCACTAAAACATGTTGAGAAAATAAACTCAAAAGTGGAACATTGTTTTTATTCTTAAAAGTGATTTATTAAACAAGCTTTTTTTCTTCATTAACTTGGTCTAAGTAAAAACAAAAATTCATTATTATGTTGAATGTGTACATATTATTGGGATGTAATGTGTTTTTTGCAATGTATCAGATATTTAGATAATTCTGCTATTAACCTCTCCGTGCGTACCGTCCCAACCGCGAGACCTTGAAATCATGAGTAATATAGTCTATGGCCCCATGCTTGGGCCCCATTTATAATTTCTCGAATATTCCCAGATAATTTCAAAATTTGGACTACCAGCGACATCTATTGGTATACACAAAATTAAATAAGTTATCATTATGTTTTACAAATGATGTTTCGATGATGTCATTAATATCTTACTATTCAAGAGGTTAATGCATCTTATAAAAAGATATATAGATTAATCAAACACTTCCCCGTAACACTATTATTATTGCCATATTTACCTTTGAATAAAGAACCACTAGATTGTTTTTGGGAAATCTAAAATCTTCAAAGTAATTCAAAAGGGTGTTTATTATAAAAGTTTTTAGTATGATAAATAGATTTTACACAAGCATAAAATAGCTCACATAATGCAATGGGAGACAGGGAATTCAAATGATTAAGAAAAACTTGTACTGGATAATATCCAGAAGGAAGTCCCGGTTGTTATGTACACATTTTAAACCTATGAAAAAAATATCCAAAACCAATACAAAGATACTAATGATACAAAGATTTATAATTAATACAAATAAAAATGTCTATTTTATAGAAGTTTTATTATATTTTACGGGAATGATATGTTTTACTTTGGAAAGGCGAAACTTGTTATTCCCGAAGCATGTTCAAGTTATTGTAATAAATATAAATGATAAAAAATAGAGACCTTCATTAGATAGAAAAGGATCTCTATGAACGGGGACATATCATGGACAAGAGAAAGTATTGCGCTGAGAATCAGTACTGTCACGAAAATGGATTCGGTAAGTTTATTGCATTAATAGCTGCCAAAAAGGAAGGACAACCGTGGTGAGAAATTTGAATCCACAGATTTCAAGGCAAAGAACTTAATGGGAACAGATGTTTATAGAAAACACTCATAGTCAATAATTGTAATCAAGTAGGAGGCTCCAGACTAAAAATAATACTTAGAAGACGATTAAGCCTTGGAGAATAAAACGTGGACAAGGAAGATTAAGGAACCTTATAGGTAAGATCACGAGGTGGGACGCCTTTCAGAATCCTATTTATTCTGATGTGAAAGGAATTTGTTTCCGAATGATTTAAATTAGTCTTTTAAAATAAATTTATAATTATAACATGGTTATATTTTCACCAAGAATCGTAGCCGAAATTATTGTAATATTGTAACATAACAATATACAACGGCCACTCAGATAAATCCCACCCACCGCCATAAGAATAAAATAAAAGCAGATCTCGGAACTTTCAAAGACACCTGAAGATGTAACTCTTGGAAGCACGTCATCGGCACAACCAAAACGGTGAAATCTTCGTCTTGAGGGCATGGCATGAGTTCTCATTTTATTTTATAGACTGGTGATATGGACCTCCAAGTTTGAGGACCATGCCAGAAGTATAAAGCACTCCGAATAATCTCTCTCGGTGGGAGGTAGGTCAGTGATAAACCCTTAAATGACCCTTCGGCCTCTCCTTTAGCATATCTGATAATAAAATCCCCATATATAACAAAATTCATATTGAATGATGGGTCGCATATAACGACCCTGAATAAACTCCACCGACTACTCTTGGAGGTGTATTCCAGGACTGATAACGATGTGACAAGAATCCATATGCGTTTTTGACGCCTTATTACCATTACCGGCTCTAAAATGTGCCACGGCATATACGAGTATACTGGACTGCCATTTTGGACACCTTACTGTAAATCTTTTGCACATAAAAATACCGAGATTCAGTGTAACGTAACATGTGTTAAAATCTATTTTACATATTTAAAATTATAATGGTGTATTCAAACTTATATGCGTGCCACACATATAAGTTTGAATATACAGTTATGATAACACAGACAATTTGATAACTAAACTAAACTAACATAATTTTTAATTGATAAAAAATTATTCACATTTTTTTATAAAAATGAGAATAGGCACTCTCTGAAGGGATTAAAAGTAAGACACACATCTTAATAAAATGTTTCAAAGGATGGAAAGTAAGTACTCTTTATAGGATGGCTATTTATATGACAGATTTCATTGCACTGATGACAGGTAAAATAGTGTGCATTTTTCTATGCAAACTTGAAAATAACTATTAAAAGAGCCAACAAAAGAGACAATCTCTTGGTATCTGAGCTGTTTGAGTATTCAGCCGTATTGAAGGAACCTGATATTTTCAGAGGCAAGTATGTGATCGGTATCTGTTCTGTTGTGGGCTGAGAGGATGGTTGGTTTACCGCGACAGCTGTTGTTGTTTTATCGTCTTCTTCACTGCCAGTCCCGGGAAACAGAGAGATCTCTAGGATAGTCATTTTAGGGAAGTTGCCCGGTTTCACTTCGTCCACTGAGAAAGGAACAATCTTGGTTTTATAATTTTTCGCCTGAATCTGTAAAAATTAATAAAATGTAAGAAAATATTACTATCATCACACAAAATTAATATGGTTATTATTTCTTGAACAATGCTGTAACTTCATATTAAATTACGAATGAAAAATGTCATTTTCTAGAGGTTTTATTATATTTTATGGGAATGACATGTTTCGCCTTGTTAAAGTGTTATTAAATTAATCATTTGATAATTTGTATTAATGATTTTATGATATTCCCACCTTTAACTTATATTCCCCGGGTAATAAAATCCGGAAAAATTCTCCCATGGGACATGTCTTAAATATGATGTCTCTGCCTTCTATCGTAATATTTGCAAGTTTAATTGGATCCATTGTGATGTTATCGCTGATGACACCTTTAACACCCATGCTCGATTGCATGCAGTACTCTATTAAAGCCTGAAATAAGTCATTATAAAAAATAAAAAATATAATTTTTTTAAACATTATATTTTCACTACACTTTAAAAAGTAACATTTTTGTCTCATTTTATTATTAAAATTTCTACACTGAGGTAGGTCATCTGTGGCCCAAAATATGTTTGTGAAAAGTGCAATAAAGTGTTGTGAAAATACACAACATAACAGATTTCTAATTATCTATTTGGATATGAAATTTTACACCATTTCTCAGGCAACTGTCACCTCACCATTATAGTACTATAAGGCAAGAAGGTCTGACGGCCTTTGTGACATAGTGGCAACGGTTATGTCTGCCATTCTGAAGGTCCCGGGTTCGATTCCCAGCGATTACAGTGTGAAATAAATAAATCTCGCGCTGTTTTTAGTCTAGTATAACTCATGTGACAATAAAATGGCGATAGATTATCTACCTATTACATGTCATGAGAATCAATAGCTAAAAAATGTGTTTTGTTATTTGAAATTTCATGGTAGAATTTCATTGTAAACAATGAAAATAAAAATAAAATTAAAAAAATCTTTTTAAAATGTGTATTTAGTTCAAATCCATTAATGTTTGTGCCTTCGATCAGTTTCAGCAGCTCGATGCCATCTTCTGGTAGAATGAAGAGCTTCCAGAAGATGGCAGTAAGCTGCCGAAACCGGTTGAGGATACATACATTAAAGATTTTTACAAACATTTTTAATTTTAATTAATTACAAAAATGTGCACGATAATTTAGTTCAAATAACCAGTTATATAATCAAAAATGTGTAGAGCAATGGAAACAACCACATTAATGGCCCAAGTGGTGTCCCAAGAACCAGCAAAGATATAAGACTTTCCTGTAAACCAATCCCTAGGATTAAAACTAAAAAAAAGGGGAAAAAAAAATTAAATATAAAAAGTACTTGCATTTCTATTTTCCTTCCATATCTTCTGAAGATGATCTGCATAGGGATATTTACAACAGGAAACTTCTAATGTCACCTCCATACACCCATGAAAGCCGTAATTATAGTCCTGCATCCCTCCAGTGAGGGGGTACCAAGCTGCTCCGTTGGTGATGCCATTTGGGAATTTCTTGGAGCCGCTGTTCATATTTGATTTCACACACTCGTGTCCTAAGTGCATTTTTGGGTGAGTCATGGAATACACTAGGGCCAGGTGTTGGAAGACGTCATCATCTGGTGACTTGAATTCTTGCGGTTCCGAAGATACTGCAATTGAAATTATAATTAAATATCGGAGAACTTTGTTCAATAGCCGATTAGAGCTGAAATAATAATTTAAATCCAATTTTACAACAATGATTGATCAGATAGATATTTTTATAACTAAATTATTTTAAAAAAGTATCCTTACATTCATCTTTTTGACCTTCATAAGGGTAATTTGCAACCATTGCACCTCCATGAAGACTTGCAGATAATATAAATTTAACATCCGTCATCCATTTAATAATAGCCCTTGTTTCAGGCTGTGATGGAATTGGATTCTGGAGAAAGTAATCCGGAAAGCTTCTGTGAATAAATAATAATAATAATATGTATTTGATATATCAAAATGAAAGATTATACATTCCTTGTCAAGTGTTTATTTAAACTTATTGAAGAGAATTGCATGGATTAAATGGTAAATATTATAGATAATTTATATATATCGAAATACAAATTAAGAACAATCAAGAAATAATCTGATTAATAAAGAAAACAAAAAAGCTCATTTCACATTTCAGAATAAAATAAACGAATTTCCATACATATATTTTTAAGTTATGTCTTTGGTCATTAAAAAATCATAAAAATTGAGTCTTTTTTATTATACCATATAACAGTTTATGCGCCCTTGAGGTGATTACATCACAAAATCGGCGCTTTAAAAGTTAGCATATTATTATTATTATTAACAGTGTTTCTTAGACCAGAAGATGGCAGCAAGCTGCCGAAACCGGTCGAACATAAACACAAGTGGAAGCACACTAAATACATAATGATAAAGAAATTTTTTATCAAAATTTTTTTGTTTTCATTATTTAAAATGAACTTCTACCAAGAAATTTCAATTAAAAATATTAATTATTTGTTTCTTTTTAACTACTTATACTTTCTTTAATATATTTTCTTGAAGCTTGTGATCATTCCAATTCTGGATTAATATTTATTCTAATCTTCGTTGGGGCGACCACTGAAATATTTCAGTTACCGCTGACCACAATATTTATAAAAAGTAATTTTTTTAATTATAAATAAAAAAGGTTCATTAGTAATGATAAGAAATTGAGTATGTTATAAAATAATTATTATTTGGGAACACTAATCATTAGTACATTTGTAAAATGTTGACTATTATTACTTGTAAATTTACTAAGACTTTATAATCAGTAATCTGAATCATTCCTCTAAGCTTTGTGTTAAAATGACAAATATTTGTATTATATCTCTTCTTAAGAATCTCAAAGAATCTACTTGATCACCGCCGGCTATTACATCAGTCGTGTGGTTTTCCTTGTCCCATATAAGTACTGATTCATTTTACGTTGGTAAAATATTTTAACCACAGATAAATAAATATTTGCAAAGAAATCAGTGAAATTTTATTTGGTTAAAAATAAATGCAACAGTCAGTTTTAAAAACTATTTTGATGAAACAAAAAAGTTCAAGCATTTGTTGATCATAAATGTTTGTTTAACATTTTTAACATTTTATCCCCTTGAGGTTGAATGTCTACTCAAGTTTACATTAATAAAAACAATGGCATCAATAATATTGTTGAATTGGAAATGATGCATATATTTATAATCGCTTTCAGCTGTTATAAATGTATTACAAATGTAAATGTATTCTTGGCTGAATCCTTGATATTTGGTGGTTTTCATTTATAATTTTCTACTATATTATGTTATTAAGAGATTAATATTATTAATAGTAATAAATTTACCTATTTAAGTCAACATCTTTTGCATTAACTCTCCCATTTCCGTGATCACATTTGCCCTCCTTGGCCATCTCAAATCCATCCGGGTTCAAAGATGGCAGAATGTGTATTACATTATTTTCCAATAGATATTTCACTTTAGGTTCTCCTTCATGGTAGCTTCGGATTAAATACTGCAAATGTGTCGAATTAAATAAATGAATATCTAATAACTTTCGAAGAGGCGCATTAATTATGCACTAAGGACACACTTATGAAAACTCGTGGATGAGTCACTCGCGCATAGGATAAGCAAAAGGGAGCTCACGGGTGAGTCGTCTGCGACTATTGCTTTTTTTCAGTTTTGTCTGAAGTTATCGTCATCATCTTTCAGTTATTCCGTTATAAATATAAAATTTTGCTTACTTTAATGAAGTGTAGAAGTATTTCTCTGCCTGTAGCTTCGTTCCCATGGATATTTGCTACTAATTTTATATTCTGCACCAATGTGGCTGTTGCTGGCATTGCTGATATTTTTACTACCCACAATTCTCTCTCTGAAATTTAAATATATTGTTTAATAATACTACATTAAAGGATATTCAATATTTTATTGTACTTTCTTATGAAACACTCAATTTGTGATTTGAAATTTAAGGAAATATATAAAACACTTAAATATTTTGTTTTTGCACCACAATTGCAAAATAAATTGGAATTAAAACAAAAGATTTAAGTTTTTCATTTATTCATAAATATTTTCATTGTTTGGCCTAACATTTTTGAGACATTGATATTATACAACCGGGTGGTGGTTTAGAGGATTTGGGCTTAATCCTGGATACGACCCGGTTCCTCCATCATAATAAACTATTATTTCTGCTCGCATTGGGGATTGTGTACAAAATTGTAATACAATTGGTTTATTTATTGTTTCTTAAACAGTGATATGAAACTCCATATTAAATAATGAATACGATTGAAAATGTCTGTTTTCTAGAATTTTTGTTACAATTCATCGAAATTACATGTTTCTCCTTATTAAGGCATTATCAAATGCCATTCATATTAACAATTTGTTTAAATATTAAGTTTTAGTCTTTATTAATTTATTGGCATTTTTACTATTCCCAATATATATATTTTTAAATATATATTATTGAAATATGTATAGTAAATTGGATGAGAAGGGGTTATAGAAAATCCTTGGGTAAGTACTTAAACACTCCCTATAGTACAACTCATAAATAGAAACCAAATCGGTGTGTTTTTTCAATAAAAAAATGTGAAATGGGATATACATTTCAATTGCGAGAGGTATGTAGAGAGCTATATCAATTCTTACAACAACAAAAAATGTTTCTCTTTATTTTAATTGGGATTTAATTTATTCAAGTAACATTAATATCCATATTTTTTAATTTTCTATATTTATTTATTTTGCATTTATGTTGTATTTCTTCTAACCCTACCACAGAAAATGTATTAGTAAAATGTTCTAAATTTAGAGTATTTATAATCTAGTTACACTGTCAATAAAAATTTACACGAAAATATCATTTTTATTTATTTTTTCGACAAAGGTTTAGGTAATTTTGTCTATGGCAACTAATACAATTCGCGACAATTATGGTAAGTTCTATTTCCCAAATTTGAATTCTAGAGCTACAAACTAGTACTGGAAGAAAATGAGTGCTATAATAAATGCATTATAAGTAGATATCTAAATTATTTCTGAAATTATAGGTATATTTAAAAAAAACTCTCACTTACTTCGGACAGATTTTCCTATAGAATGCATTGTTGTTAAATTACTATAACATGAAGTAATATCCTCTAAATATGTAGTTAGCGATGTGTAGTTATGATATTTAAATCCTGTATCTTCGTCCAGAGAAGGGCAACTTGCACACAGGGGACACATCAAATATATTGAAAAAACTAGAAATGAAAATTTTTTGCACAACACACGCACAGATTCCATCGTAACTAAATAAAATCACAACCAAAATAACAAATATTCAGACTTAATACAAAACTTGATGCAGGTTAATGCATAACCACGTTATCAGCTTATTTGCATACATTTTTTAAATGATTTTTACAAAACCATTATGTCATATAGAAAACAACATTATCTTAAGATAAAATGTAGTCAAAACATTTTATTAAAGTTTACATTAATTAAACTTATATTTATTTTATTTTGATTATTTATAATCTGCCGTCTTCAGGGAAGCTGTGTCACCTCCGCAAATACAGCAAACACTGTAAGATACATCGAACAAAATAATTTATTATAAGCTCCTGATATCGCTATCAACATTTTGCGGTCAACAATGCCCTGGTAGGTCTGTGGGAACAAAGGACATGGCTCTTCTCTGCGAGAACGTGACTAAACTAAAGAAAAGTTTAATCAACAAGTATCTCTTCTCTTGGACGATGATAAGCTGAAAAATCTGAAAAATGATTACTCAGCCACCAGAACTAACACACACATACATATATGAAAACGAATACATGTCGTTATCTCGGATATAATCCTGTTTTACGTGTAAAATCTCTTCCGAATAAATTTTTTTAAATAAAAAAACGTGGTTTTCCCAAACATACAAAAATTTTAATGAACCACATACGTTAAAAAAGTGCTTTATTCCATCTCTTTAATAATTTAATTTGCATTTGAACTGCCGTAACGTTGAAAGGGTGGAAAATTTTAAATACCTCGGCAGCATACTAACGCAATCCCAGATGTAGAGATAAAATGCAGAATTGAGGCAGCAAGAGCTACGTTTAATAAAATGAAATCACTCTTCTGCAATGATAACATAAACTTGAAACTCCGCCAGAGAATGATCAAATGCTATGTGTGGTCTGTTTTATTGTATGGATGTGAAACGTGGACCTTGAAAGTTAACTCAATGAACAGACTGGGAGCATTTGAAATGTGGCTCCATCGTCGAATGCTCAGAATTCCCTGGAGAGACATGGTTACCAATACCAAGGTTTGGAAGATGTCACATCTGGGTCATATACTGCATGGGGAAAGGTACGAGTACCACATTCTCCAACTGATATTGGAGGGGAAAATTGAGGGACGCCGAGGGCCCGGTAGGAGACAAATGTCCTGCGTAGATACTCGTATATGCGTAGATTTTCACAACTTACTACTCTAAGACGGAGTCGAAACGTCGATCGAAGTGGATATTAACGAACATAGATATATCTAAGTTCCCGGATAACTAGTTAAAATATATTTTTCACATTCGAATTATATGATATTTGTACCCTTGTTATCCCGAGAAAGCGGAGTTATTTAAACTATTATCATCATGTACCTGTAGCTAAAAAAATAATACAGACGATATGGTACCCTTCATGATAAAATCAACTTGTTCAGTGACTCAAAAGGTTTTTTGAAAAATTCAAATCAATATTTCGTTTCTCTAATCCGAATCCGTTATTCCGTTTTCAAAATCAATATCTTTATTTTAAAAGGGTTCACAAAAAGTGTATTCTCTAATTCATCGGTTCACATGTTTTGCCGGGAAACTACGAATATCAGTACCTAATCTGTGTTATAAGCCAATGATAATGTATTATCTTCGTAAATAAATATTAGATTTATTTTGTTATGCAAAATACAGCACGATTTTTTGTTTTCATAAGTATTTTTAAATGGATAAATGCAATCAATTATTTTACACAAATAAATGATACAGTGTTGTGATATATAGTCAAAGTTAGATACAAAAGATTTTGAGGGATATGGAAAGAATGGTTGGCACAGCAACAAAGTGAATGGTACACTTAAAGTTGTCATCGCAAACAAAAACCTATCCAAAAAAGCTAGGCAGTGCACAATGGTGTTCTTCTACCGACCCTTATGTATGGAAGCGAAGCATGGAACTGGCAAAAGAAGGATGAAAGTAGAATCAATTCAGTAGAAATGAGATCTCTTAGACGAATGTGTGATACTCTGTGTATGATAGAGTGTCGAATGAAAATGTGAGAAGTGAATGCGGTGCGAATGATGGTGTTATGAACAAAATAATGAAAGGATCAAAAGGAAAGAGCAAGGGGGCATATATTATTTTATGCCCCAAATTGCCGCACAGAGGCCCTTCGAAGTTCTCCTGGCTGAACTGGCTTTTCCTATTCATAGGGTTCTATGTATATTTCCTTTGATATTCTTTTTTTTCACCCTTTACATCGATTTGGCTTGCGCTGAAATGATGTAAGGAATTTTTTTAACAAAATAATAATAATAATAATTAAGATGGTTGGGACATATGGAAAGAATGAATGAAGAAAGAATGGTAAATTTTTTTATTTATAACGATGTAAATGGAACCAGAAATAGAGGAAGACCGAGAAAAACGTGGCACGATCAAATAAATGAAATATTGAATGTCGTCCATGTGAGGAGTCAGAGAAATCGATGCGCGTGCACGACACGATGTATGAATGTTGAGGAATCGAGAGAAATATGTCAGGAAAGAAAAGTGTGGCAGTCCATTCTTTCTGCCTACCCCTTCGGGGAGACGGCGTGATGGTTAGTTAGTTAGTTAGACACAAAATCAGATTGATCTATAAGAGTAAGGCCACACCGAAGTGCCAGGGTCGGAGGCTAGGTGGACACCTGGCGAACCAGCATATGGCGTATTATGGGACCGGCCACACTATAGGGTTCGCGCCACAGGGCGTGATCATAAGCGAACTGTGTCTTGGCGCCTACCCAGGCACTCCTAAAGATACATACTTCAACTATACCACACAGTTTGCTGCAGAAAATAATTTGTAAATGTATTGGGTTTGATAACATACAAAATTCGAACATACTTCTTCTCAGTCGTATTCCTCATGATTGCGTAAACTATTGACCATGGCACGCCATGCGCTCCTGTCACCCGTCAGTCTCCAGGCTGCAGTTAATGAAAGACCAGTCAGCTCCCTGATTTGATCGGTGATCGTCCCTGTGGTCGATTATGTTCGTGGTACCAAAGCCATCTTGAAAATGACATAACTGTAGTAGAACAGTCAAGACAGCATTGCTTGTATCATGTCTAATTTTATTTGATGAACGAGCCAATACTGTATGATGTTTATGAATCTAAGATCTTATTTTTCCCATAGATCATAAATGTGGTAATATTATTACTTTAGGATATGTGTTGCTTCCCTGAACTGCTCCCTAAATTTGTAAATTATATTATATAATATATTGAAATTATGTAGAGTACTAGGAATGCCTCCCTAGAACGGGTTACCCCAGTTGGGAGGTATTAAAACCATGTACTTGGTAAATGATCAAAAAATAAATTAATTTATTTATTAAATCATTTAGATATCAAATCAAGAGTATTTTGTCAGGGTTAACGGGGGTGTCACATCTTGGTTTGACATCACCAAAGGTGTCAAGCAGGGTTATGTGATGTCCCCATGGTTGTTCAGTCTATACTTGGACAAGTGCACGAAAGAACTTGAAGGCATAGACGCTGGTGCTAAGATGAATTGTTTGTCAGTCAGCTGTTTGTTATATGCATCCTTGAGATGGTTTGGACATATGGAACGAATGGATGAGAGAAGAATGGTTAAAAAGTTGTACATAAGCAGCGTGAGTGGAAAAAGAAGCTGAGAACGACCGAGGAAAACATGGCATGACCAAATTAATCAATTACTAAAAGGCGGCCACATTCGAAGTCGGAATAATCGACGTGCGTACATGGTACGATGTATGAATGTAGAGGAAGCCCGAGAGGTATGCCAGGACAGAGCATTGTGGCGATCCATCCTCTCTGCCTACCTACTAATAACCTACTTAGTTAGTTAGTGTATTTTTAATGAATCCTTTTTTTTCTTCATGTCAATGTCAATGATTATCTCTCCTCTTTCGCTTGCCATCGTAATAGAAGGTTAAACCGACAGATTTAGTTCAACCACACCAGGTAGGTACCTTCTTTGCCCGTATTTTTTAATTGAAACACTTTTTAACTTTTTTCCAATTACATGTTTCGAATATTAGGTGATGAAGGTACAATACCTTCAAAACATGCCGAGAAAAATTAAATCCTTTCTGAAAAAAGGCGACGTTTTAATTTATTTAAAAAAAAAATAGTTCCTTTAAAAATATTCATCATTTACAACTGTAAATTCTAAATTATAATTATAATTTTGTGAAACACGAATCCAACGCTTTTTTTAAACAGTTTTTTTTTTACGGTTAAACAACAACAACAACACAACAAACCATCACGCCGTGTCCCCGCAGGGGTAGGCAGAGAGAATGGACCGCCACACTGCTCTATCCTGGCAAACCTCTCTAGCTTCCTCCACATTCATACAACGAGTCATACACGCACGTCGATTCCTCCGACTTCTAACATGACCAACCTTTAAAATTTGATTAATTTGGTCATGCCATGTTTTCCTCGGTCTGCCTCGACTTCGTACCCCATTTACATCATTAACGTATACTTTCTTAACCATTCTTTCTCCATCCATGCGTTCCATATGTCCGAACCAACGCAGCGATCCTTTCATAATTTTGTTCATTATACCTTCTTCCGCTCTACATTCCTGACTTATATCAGCATTTGAGATTCTGTCGTATATCGTTCTACCACACATACGTCTTAGGGACTTCATCTCTACCGCATTTATTCTACTCTCATCCTTCTTCTGCCAGTTCCATGCTTCGCTTCCATACATTAGGGTTGTGAACGGCCGTTTTCGCTTTCATTGATAAATTCTTGTTTCCAATGACTATTTTTAATTTAATTCCAATGACGGTTAAATCATATTATATATAAAAATTCATCGCTTTTCTCAGAGATACTTTAGAAATAACTTAATATTCAAATGAAACACCATGTAGCTAAACAAATTCAATTGTATATCTACTACATAGTTGCTTCGTTTGCTTGCGGCGTGTCCGACTTGGAAAGAATAATATATTTTTCTTGGGTATTTATTTGTTATTATCCCTATTACGGGAAATGGTTATTCTTATCATCATCTGCTCCCGTAACCACATGTATCCTGTACCCAGGGAATAAACAATACATTTTTAATTAAAAAACAGAAACCTTGAAATTCTTTGAACTAAATAGAGTTATTTATTTTGTTATTTATGAAAAAGTATCAACGAAATATACATGTTGGGAAACTAGCAATATTTTATCGTATTAGTTCTTGGTTTTTTAATCTTGTACCGACCCTCGTGTATGGAATCGAAGCATGGAACTGGGAAACGATGGATGAAAGTAGAATAAATGCAGTAGAAATGACATATTTTAGACGATTGTGTAGGAAATTGAAACCCTGTTTATCCGCTCCTGTGTCTATTTATCTCAACACGTTTCAAAGATCTTCAAAATATGTTGAAATAAAATATTCTGAAGCGGAAAAACTGTGTTTTAATTTGATGATATTGAGGTTCGAGTACTCCCATATGTGCAAACAATTCTAACCTTACATTATACTGTATGGCTAGTATGTTACACATTTATTCTAATAGTTTTATTATTTCTAAAAATATAATAAATACTGGGCTCAGAATTCAGGAATTCCTCCGCAACACAAATACGCATCGATTGAAATAAATAATTACTACATAATAATTCTGTATTTGGTAAAGAGTATTGAAAATCGGAAATAAATAACCAATACAAAAAAACAGTGAATCGGATAATCGCTATGAAAACTGCAATGAAAAAATAAAATGTGACAATCACGCGCATTAAATTAAACGCCCTTTAGGTGAGCTATTCACAAAAACGGCGCTATACAAATTAGCCTAATTATTATTATTATTATTTTCGTCTCTGTATTTGAGTATGCCAGAGAGACCATTAAATAGTCATGCGCCCAGAAATCGAATCGAGTCGGCAGTCGGTATCAGTTTATTTACTTATAAGTTAGTGGTCTTCTTGGTGATGGTTTTTCAATCGTTGTTGACGTTTACGTATTTTTCCATGCATATTTAGAAATCATATTTCAATAGTTATCACTGTGGACTTAAACTGTTGTTAGTTGAAAAAAATATCAAATGAATATTCTTTTATCAGATTTCAAATTTTGTTTATTAGATCAATTTATTTCAAAGTGGCGTTGGAAATATCACATTGCTTGCAAATCTGATGATAGATTGACAAAATCCCTCCTTTAGGGTACGGCAACACCGGAGTGCCTGGGTAGGCGCCAAGACACAGTTCGCATGTGATCACGCCCTGTGGCGCGAACCCTATAGTGTGATCGGTCCCATAGTACGCCATATGTTGGTTCGCCAGGTATCCACCTAGCCTCCGACCCTGGCACTTCGGTGTGGCCGTACCCTTACTGGTGTCCTAGAACTGTTATCCGAAACCCAGGGTATCCCTAACTTCGATGTAGGGACGACATTGCAGAGACCGTCGGTACGGCATAGATGTGTGTTACCCAGGATCAAAAGACAAAGATCGGAAGCACATGGAGATGGCCTACGTCCAGAAATGGACGGATTCAGGCTGATGATGAAGGTGATGAATATAATTATATTTCTCGGAACCTTGAGTATGTCCGTGCCTCGTAGTTTTGGAAATCGTTATAGATTCCGTCTGACGAAAACTAAAATTCAGACGGGCATCTAATTATTTAATTGGTTTTAAAAGGATAGTGGGAACTTTTGTAACACAAACTAATCGGTCGAATTTTAAATATATGAGGAATTCGAAAATTTTACGTGAATTCATGACACTCTGATAATATTTATTTTTATTATTTAATAGTATTTCAGTATTCAAATAAATAATAAAATTAATTATTATCAGTGTGTCGTGTTATTTATTAGCATATCAGTATTACATAATGTAGCGTTATATTATTTTTACGTATTTTGAGAAATCGCCATGACGATTTATTAATGGCCGACACAATACATAGCTGGCTAAGAACTGATTTATAATCTGCGGAAAATGTCCATAGACAAGAAGTTTTGTATAAAATTTTATAAGAGCACACTTTAATTTGACCGGTGGTTGCCATCTTAATAAAATAACCAATAGAACGAAAAAGTAAATATACGTTTACGTTTGATTGGTTATTCAAACAAAATGGCGAAAATACATCTATTCAACTACATTGTCTATTACCACCTTTCGTTCATATGCGAACTTCACTTGCGACTTTAGTAAATTTTCCTGCGCCCGCTGTCGAAGTATTTGCCGAAGGCCCTGTGGGCTCAAAAATTTATTGTTCAGGGATCCTTATTTTAGCAAAATGACTACTTTATTTACAGCTAAACAGTTAATCAGTCCATGTAAGTGTATCGTTCGATGTTTTAATATTTTAATTGAACATCACCGGAAAAAGTATTTTTAGGTTATAGTTTGTCCATCAACTAACTACATTTAGTAATCAATTTTCACGATAAAAAAACATATATACATTTTATATAGGGTTCTAAATTTCCAGATAAACAATTTATTTTGTTTTGTATTAAGGTTAAATCTATTCCTCTTGCCTTTGCCATGAATTACATTTTCACGACATAATTGACTAAAATATACAAGTAATATTTTCTTTATTTTTGAAAAACAAATAAAAAGAATATGCGCGATATTTAATTAAATTTCATTACATATATTTCAGGATATATTCATCATTTTTTTAAAGCATAAATGAGCATATTAAACTAATACATCACATGACTTATTAATTTTAGCACTGCGTTTACTATTCAAACAAGGACCATTCCTCTTCGCATCCCATACAAATACATCAAAATTATTTGCACCAATAAGTTTAACACTCTCCAGAAACTATGCCGAGAAAAAAATATTTGAACGAAACAAACCCCATTGCAATGTTGGTACTATTGGACATGTTGACCATGGTAAAACTACCCTGACCGCTGCTATCACCAAAGGTAAAACTTTGAATAACTTTTGTCTGTTATTAATTAACTTGATTATACCCCGTGTAGCATATTTCATGAAGACAAAACCCATCGAAAGTACTTCTTCATCATCATCAGCCTATATCCGTCCACTCCTGGACGTAGGCCTCATTCATGTCTGTAATTCTGGGCAACACGCATCCATGTCATACCGGCAGTCTCTTTAATGTCATTCCTCTATCGAAGTTCCGGAAGTCCTGGGTTTTGGGTCACAGTTCTAGGACACCAGCAAAGGAGGCGTTTTGTCCATCTATCGTCGAAGCTGCAAGCGATATTATTATTATTTTGTTGAATTCCTCTTTACATCATTACAGCGCAAGCTAAATCGATGTAAAGGGCATAGCTATCATTTTGATTCTTGTGACATGTGATGGGTAGCTAATCTGTCGCCATTTTACTGTCACGTGAATTCTGAACTAGACCATAGACAATGTGCCAATCACACTGCCATCGCCGGGAATCGAACCCGGGACCTTCGGGGTAGCAGTCAAAGCACTTACAATTCGGCCATGAAGATCGTGAAGGATATGGCCCGCCCAGCGCTATTTTAGCACTGCCACTCTTCCGATGACATTTCTGTTCTGGCTCCTAGTGATGTTTCTCACCCTCTCCGCTATACTGATTCCCAACATTTCTCTTTCCATAGCTCTTTGGACAATTCTTAACTTATTTGCGCTTTTCTGAGACAATGTTTTGGGCTTGACTCCTACCTAGGCACTACGGTGTGGCCGTATCCTAAGATAACACCGATAGGACGCAACAGTCAAACACCCGTTTAAGGTTAATGGGGGTTCATAGATTTTTCAATTTACGAAAAGCAGTCCAATTGAAAGTGCTTACTCTGATTATACAAAGAAATTATCCATCCTAAGTTAAATTATTTAAATAAATCTCTGGGTACTTGCGAATTAATAAAGTTAGTTATTATATTTCATAACATTCGTTCACATTTCGGCGCGGATGTGACCACGATGTAACGTGATATTATAATACTTGTATATTACTTTATCTTAATTTTATTTTTTATTTCCAGTACTATAAGTATTTTAACTCTTAAATATTATGTATACCTTATTTTGTCTTAGTTTAACTTCAATCTTGTTTCTCACTATCATTTGTTGATTGTTAACTATTATTTTTAATCTGTGGTAGCATGTAATTGGCCTTATTTTAATTATTCTAAATGTTTCTTTTATATATATGTTATTAATATCGCTGTATGTTACCCTTAATAAATAAATAAATAACCATTTTGCAGTGCTATCTGATATGGATATGGCACAGATGAAAGAATATGCTGAAATTGACAACGCACCGGAAGAAAGAGCCAGAGGAATTACAATTAATGTAGCACACGTTGAATATCAAACAGAAAATCGACATTATGGACACACGGACTGCCCTGGGCATGCAGATTATATTAAGGTACTTTCATATATGTAGGCATAGAATATATCCGCTGAAATAAAGATGGCAGTACATAATGTTACAGTTACGGTTTACCCTTATATGTGGTAGTGAGGCTTGGAGCTGATAAAAGGAGGATGAAAGCAGGATAAATGCTGTAGTAATGAGATCACTGAGAATAATGTGTAAGAAAACGATATAATAAAATACCGAATGACGAAAATGAAGAAATGTAAGGCAGACGATTGCATCATAAGTGAAATTAAAAAAAGATCCCTGAGATGGTTTGGACATATGAAATTAATGGACTAGAGAATAATGGTTTGAATGTTATTTACAAGCAGTGTTTGGGGAAGAGAGCCGTGGAAGACCTATGAATGCATGGCATGACTAAATGAATCAAAGATTAAAAGGCAGCCAACTTTCGAATTCGAAAAAACCATCGAGCGTGCATGTTACGATGTATGAATGTAGAGGATGCTCGAGATTGTGTATCAGGACAGAGTAGTAGAGCGGTCCATCCTCTCTGCTTACCTTTCGGAGAAAAAACAGCGTGATGGTTAGTTAGTTTTTTAAATGTGTAAAATTTATTAAACTTATATACCAAATTTTAACAAAACAATATAATTTTTATATTGTCAATATATTTCAAATGATAAATTAACAATTCAAATATATGTTCACTTCAAATACATTACTGGGTGCTGGCCGCACAATCCATTGTTAGCCGTTGTGAAGTGCAGTACAATTTTTAACAAAACCAAAGTTACTTTCTCATTTCATAATTTCATTAAAATGTAAATTGAATACATTAAGAATGGCCTATAAAGTAGTCATAAAAGTATATAATATTATGATAGTGGTAAAATAATAAAATCAATATTGAATCATATGATTTCAGAACATGATAACAGGCACAGCACAGATGGATGGAGCCATCCTCGTGGTGGCCGCCACGGATGGCGCCATGCCTCAAACGCGAGAGCATCTCCTACTCTCAAAACAGATAGGCATCAACCACATTGTTGTGTTCATCAATAAGGTGGATGCTGCTGATGCAGAGATGGTGGAACTAGTCGAGATGGAGATAAGGGAGCTCTTTACTGAAATGGGCTATGATGGAGAAAATATTCCCGTTGTTAAAGGTTACTCTCGAAGTAGTTTAATACTATGTAGAAATACTAATTTGCATGTTTGTATAGCAAAATCATTTTAGAAAAATTGGATAGTCTTACCACCCCATTCCTCTTGTGAATGCTGGAGACCAATAGTTTGCAGATAAACAGGGAAGGTTTACAATCAACCATTTCTTCAGACTTAGGAAATTCTTTGGGAACTCCGCTATCTTGGAGGATATCCATTTTTATGTTCTGGATGGTTACTTTGACAGCGTCAGCACTCTGTTTTATTTCCCAACATGCGGAAGCAAACCTACCTTTGGTGATGCCGATAGGCAGTAATTAAATTGCTGAACATGGTCGCTTTGGAGATTGACATTGATGAAGCAATGTTCAATAGGAAATAAATTCAAATATTCAAAAGTATTCAGCCTTATTAGCGTCGTACTTGCTCATGTTTTTTTTATTATAACTAACTAACTAACTAAAATCACGCCGTCTCCCCGAAAGGGTAGGCAGAAAGAATGGACTGTCACACTTTAACCGATGCGGCACTCCATCCTTCTCTTTTCGCCCCGTGGGAGACGCGGTGTGATGGGTTGCGAACCTCATCGCCACCAATAGGCATCTATTTGGAAAAATAAAGAATTTGACAATTGTAACACTTTTGTTTAGGTTCAGCCCTGTGTGCTTTGGAAGGAAAGAATCCAGAAATTGGTGCCGAAGCCATTAAAAATCTACTGGCGGAAGTAGATAAACACATTCCAACTCCCATCCGAGACTTGGACAAGCCTTTCTTACTCCCTGTAGAGAGTGTATATTCCATCCCGGGTCGAGGGACAGTAGTTACTGGTCGGCTAGAGAGAGGTGATTGTCATACATTTATTGAATAACCATATATGATTACATTTCTTATGTTATGAGATACCTCTATAAAAAGAGACTTAAAATCTACCTGATTAATATATTTGAAGCGTTACATATATAAATTTAATTTCAGAAGAGATTAATGCAAATACACCTTGTAAATAATGCATATATCACAGCAGAACTAATGTTTAAATATGTAGTTATTTTTATTTTAATAAAATGTTTAATAGTTCTGTTGCCTATGTACTTATTCTAAATTTATTTTAGGAGTCATTAAGAAGGGAACAGAATGTGAATTTGTGGGATATAACAAGGTGTTGAAGTCCACAATCACGGGAGTGGAGATGTTCCATCAGATTTTAGAGGAGGCCCAAGCCGGCGATCAGCTGGGTGCACTAGTGCGGGGCATCAAGAGGGAGGATATCAAGCGGGGAATGGTCATGGCCAAGCCTAAAACAGTCCAAGCTGAGGATAATATCGAAGCGCAGGTTTACATTCTGAGCAAAGACGAGGGCGGGCGCTCCAAACCATTTACCTCCTTTATCCAGCTGCAAATGTTTTCCAAGACTTGGGACTGCAGCGCCCAAGTTACCATTCCTGGCAAGGAGATGGTCATGCCGGGAGAAGATACACAGTATGTTCATTCATTTATTATTTTTACATCATCTTGCGTGGTATACTTCTCCCCACTATACTATTGATGTTAAATACTTAATATGGAATTTTACATCATTTAAACACATAGCTAATGAATATGCAATCAATTTATTTGAATTATGTAAAATATTTACAGATTACTTTTAAAACTATTGAAGCCCATGGTATTGGAACACGGCCAAAGATTCACTCTCAGAAATGGACAGATTACATTGGGAACTGGAGTTGTGACGAAGATCTTACCGAAAATGGGACAGAATGAAAGATCCGGACTCCTGTTGGGCAAGAAGGCCAGGGAAAGAGCCACCAAATAAGCATTATTTGTAAATTATGTTAATATTAGTGTTTTAGAAAAATATAGTACCACATTAATTTCCCAATCGATGAAATATTTCATAACAGCAAAATTTCATAGCTATTGTCTTACTTAATTCTAGACAACCAGTTGTATTCTTAGAAATTAGTATTATGAGAATTAAAGTGTTAGCATTAAAAGCTTAAGGCATACAACATATAATTGGTATGTATCCTTACAATACATACATCTTTAATTACTTATAATGGCCATCATCAAATGTTTGAAAACGAATGTGTAACGTGTATTAATGTGTAATAAAGTTTTTTTTTGTTATAATTGTTCTTTTATTTCAGATTAATTAGACACTAGTAATGCATGATTTACTAAGCAATAAAATTGGCCATTCTTAACATGACACAATCAAACTAATATTAAATGTCGGCCAAGCAAGGATTGGAGAAATCAAGGAGTGTGCGTGAGCGATGCGTGAATGTTGAATTGAGAGAAGTATGTCAGAAAGAACGGTGGCTTCCCCATCCGGAAAGGCAATGTGATGGCTAGTTCTCAGAGGGTTATATGATATTGTAAAAAGAAACAACTTCAGTATGGAATACACTTAATTTATTTAATCAATTACAAATTTTACATTGAACTTATTGCCTATCATAATCTAGTCATATCCTGAACAGAAAGCATCACTTTCAAGGAATCAAGTAGAATCTATTAAAATACAGGTCTCTGTTTGGTTTCCTGGCCAAGACAATCATACTCAATTCAGGAATAAGTGTACTATTGAATAGGTAGATTGAATGCACAACAATGACCTCAACATAAAAGTGCCAAAAATACACAAAAAAAAAAACAAACAAATATGAATAAAACGTAAGAAACAAAATGTCAGAAAATTTTATTTATTTAGTCGGTAGTTACTAGCGAATTTAAATATATAATACGAATTACAATGCAGGTAAAAATAATATAAAATAAATCACTTATTTGGGATGGCACAATCCACGTTGTTAAAGTAAGTGCACCACCAAACATTGAAGGTAATCCCGATTAGCTTACGCTAGATCATTGAAAGACCCCTGGAACCACAAATTAACACACAATTGGTTTCCAAACAAAAATGTTATAAACTTAACAGAAAATTGACTGCAAATTTATATAAATGCAATAAAACCGCATTTCCAATTTTAGTTTCCAAAGTTTATTAACATGTTGAAAATTATAAAAGTGCATTTGTGAACATAATGACGAATGTAGATAGTAACATTTATAGGTCCTCGTCTTCTTCGGGAAGGGCAGTCTCTTGCGCCTCCTTGAGATCTCGCTCCAATTGCTTCTGCCAAGAGGGATCCATTTGCACCTCGGGGGGCACGAGCGCTGGTGTGGCCACAAATTCCAAGTTGGGGTCACCGATCAGCTTTCTCGCCAACCACAGGAATGGTTTTTCAAAGTTGTAATTGGATTTTGCAGAAATGTCATAGTACTGAAAAAAACAAGACAGTATTTTTTTTGTTGATTTCTCTGTACATTGTGATTCATCATAAAGGAATGTGAACAAATATTCAAATTTCACAATATAATATTGTAATTTGAACTAAATAACACTAAATGTTTTTTTCTGGAACTTCTATTGCGGTCTCCCATGTTAGTGTTAAACAGTAAGATAATATTAATACAAAAGGGAGATGCCTATTGGTGACGATGAGGTTCGCAACCCATCACACCGCGTCTCCCGCGGGGCGAAAAGAGAAGGATGGAGTGCCGCATTAGTTAAAGTGTGACAGTCCATTCTTTCTGCCTACCCTTTCGGGAGACGGCGTGATGGTAAGTTAGTTAGTTAGTTAGGAATCTGTATAATCAAACACTGGAAGAAGCAAAAACTACAGAACATAACTGGCATTTTGTTCAATCAAAATATAAAAGATTCTTCGGCATATAAATAGTTGCGGTATTTAAAATCACATCCAGAAAACATTTTAACAAACACAGGAGCAAGTGTCATGTCAAGTCAAACGAACACATCACCGATGGTACTTTTATTTACATTCATAATATTTAGCTATAAAGAAAATTTGTAAGAAAAAAATATATATACCTAGCCATGGAATTAGTCAATTTATGAAATAGCATATCAGCAGAAAACAATCATGTTAAGGGAAATTTTTGTAATCTAAAATAATGAAGTCTGAATTTTAGCCTTACCTGCAAATTTTTTTTCCTGTGGAACACTATGGCTTTGGCTTTAACTTTTCTGTCTTTGATATCCACTTTATTTCCACACAAAACGATGGGGATGTTTTCGCAAACCCTCACGAGATCCCTGTGCCAATTGGGGACGTTCTTATAGGTAACTCTGGATGTCACATCAAACATGAGGATGGCACAGTGTCCCTGAATATAGTATCCATCACGGAGACCACCGAATTTCTCCTGGCCCGCGGTGTCCCATACGTTGAATCTGATAGGCCCTCTGTTGGTGTGGAACACGAGAGGGTGGACTTCAACACCGAGGGTCGCTACGTACTTCTTCTCAAACTCGCCTGTGAGATGCCTCTTCACAAACGTAGTTTTACCGGTACCTCCATCGCCAACGAGCACGCACTTGAAGTTTGGCATATCAGGTTCACCCATTGTGTATGGTCTTTGAAAACTTCTGAAACCGAAAAGATGCCAAGTTATTTCCAAGGACTTCTAGAACAGTGACTAATCACAACACTTCGTGGAACGTTTTACGGGGTATTATGTAATTGAAAAAATATATAAATTAAGTTGAAGAAACAATTATTGATATGAAGTTGCAACGGCGGAATTAACATAAGGCAAACGATTGAATTTTTATCGAAATGGCGCTCTAAATGCGTCTCACAGGAATTTCGTACAAAAGTGCCGTATTATATCGCGAATTATAGAGTAAATACACGAAGTGGAACAAAAATAAATAAGATGTTTGAAAGAATGATATTAGAATTTAAAATTACCTTTATAAAACCGCGTAAATACTTGGGATTGGAGCGAAAATAGGCGATTTTATACAGAGCTCCCAATAGTCGTTACGGTTCACAATGGCGTTTCCCTTGATAGAACGGTTAACGGACACAGTTCGTGCTTGTGTATCAGAATAGAGCTTCTATTCATAATAATCAAATTGTTCCAAAAGATATATATTAATAAAATAAATATTAAGAAAATAAACTAAAAATACACATATTTTTTACAAATGATTTTTTTTAATTAAAAAAATAGTAATGTTTTAACTTTGAAAATTTAATACTACTTTAAAGTTTTTGTTGTTACCGACAGGGTTTGACGTCATTCGAGCATGCGCAGCGCCATCTGCACCACTGCAGAGTAGTCAAAGTCCGAAGAAGCCTATCGATTTTTGCGAGCGTAGTGGCCGTGTACTTAGTTTAGTGCCGTTCGATGGAAAATCTTGTGAATGGGATTGTGTTATAAAGGAAAACGTTTTCGCGGTGTGTGATCTTAATCAGTAAAAGATGACGAAGGATAGATTAGACGCGCTGCGCGCGGTAAGTCCTCTTCTCCATGTATTACAAATGTCACTTCATTCTACATTACCCCTGAATGAAGCGGTATTAATCAATGACATTTACTGATATGAAAACATAATTACACGTGAGTTACAGGGTTTAAATCAACGGGTACTTATCTATAGCTGTTATTATCCTTTCTTTCATTTTCAGTATTGTACTTAAAGGTTAAGTCTATAAGATCGGTACCTGTACGAATATGTAAAGCTATTTTCACTTTGATACATGAATAAATCGCTTCCGCCCCACCCCTTTACTTGTCACGATTATTCGCTAATTAAATAAAACAGAATTGGTCCTAATTTATATTTGCACGATTCCCGGGTAAAACGCCGAAATTCTTTCATATGCTACATGCTTGTCCTACCAATCCTATCATTTTGTCTCCTGTAATAATTAATAAGATAGGAGGAGTGTGTCAATCTAGAAAAGGGTTACTCCGGCTTTCTTTCGTGTATTATTTAACACTTAAATGTGCAATTAGAATATAAATAAGGAACTAAACGAAGTTTCACACTAGTCCTTGACATTTTATGATACTCGGATCTATTTGTGGAATTGAGGAACCCTTTTATTTATATTTTAATCACAATGTTAGTATTAATAACAAGTCGTGCATATTTGATTGGAGAACTGTGTATCTTTTGGATAGATTGTTGTGTATCAGATAAAAAAAACTGTCATCAGTTCGTGAGTCATCGAACATCAACATCATAACAATCGCAGCTGTCACTAACGATCTCTTTATTAATTGTTCGCTCGTGATGCTGCTTTCGTATTTTTGTACAATGTTTTAAATATTGTGTGTTTAAATTACGTGATTTCAAATAATTACGGAATTAAGACCTCACAAAGAAAATATTATCCATTTTTAGATTACGCATGATTGCATGCATATTTATTATGTTATACATACTATTTAATGTTTGAGTTCACAATTTAATGGTGTAAAACACATTTATTTAAAAATATATATAGTTTCTCTTGAATAATATTAATTGTCTCCATTGCGTAATGTTGTCTAAACTATAATAAACACATTTTATTGAATAATTAATACGAATAATAACATCTGTTTTCTAGAAGTTTTATTTTATATGAATGACATGTTTCGCCTGTCTAAGGGCATTATGAAATGATATTTGTTAATAGACAGGCGAAAAGTGTCATTCACATAAAATATAATAAAACTACAAGAAAACACACGTTTTCATTCGTATTAATTATTTTATATAGAGTTATACATCATTGTTCAAGAAACAAAAAATATTTTTTATTGGATTTAATAATTTTGTAAATTGAGATTTTTTTAAATTAATATCGCATCTGTTCATAATAATTTACAATATTTATCCCTTCTAGCCTACCTTAAAAAATTACATTATATCAATCATCGATATTATTGAATTGAAAACTCGTCTACTTATATTTTCCCTTTCAGATGAGTCAAAATGTTATTAATATATTAATTAATAATAATGCGATGTTTTTTAAACTACTTCCACTTTTGTCTTTATTTCGACAGCGACCGGTTTCGCCAGGCTCGCTGGCATCGACAGACATATTTATATTAATTAATAAGAAAATTTTCAATTATTCACATCAAAATATTGTATATTATGGTGCAGATTGACATATGAAAGTTTGTTATATATATAATAAATAAAAACGAGTGTATTGTTTCTTAAACAACGAAATACCAAATTGTGGGGCAAGGAAGGTACCTCCATGCGTAGTGTTATCAAATTATAACACCCAGCCCCCCTGGAAATTACACAAAGTTGGCAAACCTTCCACCTCAAAGGCAAAACAAAGAGGAGGGCAAAGGTATATGAAACTAGCTTTCCATTGATACAAAGAACTAGTGTTTTATATTGAGAAATACGTGCGTATTCATATATTTTTTAATCCTCTTTTGAAACTATTATAAAATGTAATTTTAGCAGTTATAATTAATAAATTTAAAATTCCTTGTTTATGAATCTTCTGAATATTTATTTTATCGGATATTAACAATCCTCATTTCAATTCGTATATATTTCATTAATTTGCTATTCCACTGAGAATAATAGAGGCGTGCGGAAAAACGATGTATGATAGAATACCGAACTACGAAATAAGGAAGAAATGCAAGGCAGATGATTGTATCTTTAAATAATAATAATATGCTAACTTTTAAAGACCCGTTTTTGTGATGTAATCACCTCAAGGGCGCATTAAGACGTGTTTTAAATCTAAATGTGAACGCTGCATCTGATTGATATTCGCGATCGATTAGAAAGTATAATATATGCACGATTTAAATTGGGTATGAAATATTTTTAGCTTAGATCTGAAGTCTGTCGGATCGTTTATGCATCTGAGGTGTGAAGGAAGATTGTTCCAAGCTGATGGACTGGCTACCGCAAACGCTCGATCCCCGAAAATTGTACTAGGGCAACGCTTTGGCTTAATCTTCCTATTGTCGAGGAGTTCGCCGAGCGAAGTGTGGATTTCCTTGTATTTAAATCAAATCAAAATTCAATGGAATCATTAAAATTAAAAAGGACCTCTGGGATGAGAGAATAATGGTTAAAATGTTGTATGCATACAGTGTGAGTGGAAAGAGAAGCCCTGTACGACCGAGGAAAGCATCATCATCAGCCGTCTGTCATCCACTGCTGAATGTAGGCCTCTCCCAAAGCCCGCCACCGCCCCCTATCCATTGCCGCTCCCATCCATCCATGTCCAGCAATCCTCTTCAGATCGTCAGAGGAATTTCAGATCGTCAGAGGAATTTCAGATCGTCAGAGGAAAGCATGGCATGATCAAATTAATAAATTATTAAAAGACTGCTTCAATCGAAGTCGGAAAAATCGACAAGCAAGCTTGTTACGATATGTGAAAGTAAAGGAAGCTCAAGAAGTATGGCAGACATTCTCTCTGCCTACACCTCCGGAGAAACAGCATGATAGTTGGTGATGTACCATTTAAAATTATATATTTATGAGATAAGCATGTTTATATGTTAGAGGGATCATTTTTTTTAAATATATTGTATGTGTGTCACAATATGGGATCCTCTATAATATTTATTTTTTATACTGGGCCTCGTGTTACAGGAATGACCAACGACTAAAATTAGTAAATATTTGTAAAACTTTTATACATACTTTGTTTTTGAATCCGATACAATAAGATTTCAATAAGATCCTAATAAGAATATTTAATTAAAATAACTTGATAATCTTGGTTCGACTTTTTGTATTTTTTTTATGTTTCAAAAGTCAAGCCACCCAATTATCTGTCGAATATTTTTTCCGGTGTCCGCAACCCATATGATTTGAATTTTTAAAAGTATTTCCAAGAAGAATTTATTGTTTGATATGGTTTAAAATGTTCGTTTTCTAGAAGTTTTAATATGTATATTATGGTAGTGACTTATTTCGTCATGCTACATAAAACTACCATAAAATACATTACATTATAATAAAACCTAAAAAAAGGTTTATTTATTCACTTTGTTCATCAATATTCAATAATTAATGTTAAGTTTACCGCCATCGTTTAAGAAACACTAAATATTTATTGTTTTTTTGAAGAATATTCATGAAAACATCGGTTTTCTAGTAGGATTATTATATTATATAGAATGAAGACCTTCGTGGCAGGTGGCAAGAATGATATGACTGCCACACCGAAGGTCTCGGGTTCGATTCCCGACGATGGCAGTGTGATTATCACACTGCCATCGTCTGGTGTAGAATTCACGTGACAATAAAAAGACGATAGATTAGCAATCTATCACATGTCATGAGAATCAATAGCTAAAAAGTTGCATAAAGAAATTGAGTTCAAATAACTTGCTTTATAGAAATGTGGAATGCAACGGGAAACTACCACATTAAAAAATGGCCCAAATGGCATCCCAAGAACCAGCAAAGTTGTTAATAAACTTTGCTGCAAATCAATCCATAGGATTGAAACTAGAATAAAAGGAGTGACATTTCCGGCTTGCTAAGGTATTAAAAATATATTGTTATTTGATTTATTGTTTCTTGAACAATGATGTAAAACTCCATATTAAATAATTAATACGAATAAAAACGTCTTCTAGAAGTTTTATTATATTTTATGGGAATGACATGTTTCTGATAATGCCTTAGAAGGGCGAAACATGTCATTCCCATAAAATATAATAAAACTTCTAGAAAACTGACGTATTCATTCGTAATAATTGTTATTTGAAATTGCATGATAGAAGTTCATTGTACAATATATATTAGGTCCTTACATATGAAATTGGCGTTTTGTATGGGAGGAACATAAAGTTGATTTTTTTTAATATAATATATTTATTTAATCAAAGTATGTACCATTGCTATCTATGCACTTTTGCCATCTCATAGGTAGTTCATCGATCCCTTTACTAAAAAAACCATTCGGACGGGAATCAATAAAATCTTTGAAGTCGGTTTGGACTGCCCCATCGGAGTTGAATTTATTCCCTTGCAAGAAGTTATCCAAATTTCGAAAAAAATAGTAATCTGTTGGGGCAAGGTCCGGAGAGTACGGTGGATGTCTTAGACATTCCAATTGAAGCTCTTTTAATTTGGTAGCCGTCTGTTGTGCAGTGTGTGGTCTAGCGTTATCATGAAGCAGCAGTGGCCTAGAGCGATTAACCAGCCTCGGTTGTTTAGCAGCTAGCTTTTCCATCATGGTTTGCAGTTGCTGACAATAGACATCTGCCGTAATCGTCTGGCCAGATTTAAGAAAGCTGTAGTGAACGACACCAGCACTAGTCCACCAAACGCTCATAAGTAACTTTTTTGGAGTCAATTTTCGCTTGGGGCATGGTTTGGCTGGTTCGGCAGGGTTCAGCCATTGCGATGAGCGCTTCCGATTATTATACAGGATCCACTTTTCATCACAGGTAATGATTCGATTCAAAATCCCTTCATTATTGTGCCGGTTGAGTAATGCAACGCAGCAGTCAACGCGCGTTTGTTGATTTGCTTCACTCAATTCGTGAGGTACCTACCTTTTAAGCTTTTTCACCTTCCCAATTTGCTTCAAGTGGATTAAAACTGTTTTATCACTAACACCGCAGCTTGCAGCTAACTCGGACGTGGTTTGCGATGGATTCGCTTCCACAATAGCCTTCAATTCTTCATTATCAACTTTGGTCTCCGGCCGTCCACGGGGCTTGTTCTGCAGGTCGAAATTTCCAGAACGAAAACGTCGGAACCAAAAACGCACTGTGTTTTCTTTTGCGACACCGTCGCCATACACATCATTAATCCTTCGAGCCGTTTCTGCAGCACTGGTGCCACGGTGGAACTCGTACTCGTATTTAACGCGATATTTCAAGTTTTCCATTTTGTAAACTGAGTGACGCAAAGAAAAAAAACAATTGAGGAAAAAACAAATGAATTATAATTTTCGAAACACAAATACTTGAGTAAATAGCTGTATAAATTTAAATTTGGAATTCCTAACCAAACAGAAGATATTTGAGATCAAAGTTGCCAGTACGGCAAAACGCCAATTTCATATGTAAGGACCTAATATAATGGAAAAAAAAGTATATAAAATGTATATTTAGTTAAATTCCACTTAGGTTTATGGCTCCGACCGATTTCGGCAGATCGCTGCCATCTTCTAGTCTTTCAAATGGGTCTGGTCGTCAAATGTCAAACATTTGATCTAGCGAGATAACACGTGTCACTTACTTAAAATATTAAATAATTATATGTAACATAATTTTTACTACATGGTTTTTATTGTGTTACCTCATATTTGAATAGCTAAGATACATCTGCCAACGGACTCAAAGATCTTTTTCTTCTTAGTGCTTTGTGGCCCGCTAAGGAGAGTTGGCCTCCTGCGAGGTCGACTCCCAGCTGTTGATCCTTCTCTTTGATAGTCTGCCCGGGGGTCGTCTACCTTGGGGTTGGCCGTGCAACACAATGAAGGGGACTCTGGAAGGATCCATTCTCCTCACGTGTGCATCTTACCTCGCACATCTCCCTTATCCTTGAATTCCTTATTCTATCTCGGAATGTCTCGCCAGATACATTTATAAAATCTACTTTGGGAATTAAAAAAACATTGTTTAAACCACTTATTAATAAAAAAAATATTAAAATACACGACATGTTTGAGAGGATACCTCCATCTTCAGGTGTAAAAATATAACAAAAACTAAACAAAGTTGATATTTATAAAATATTATTTATCCTCTACATTAATCCAATGACTGATTTTAAGTCATCGGTCCGAAATAAATAGACCGTGTCCATTTTCCAATTCTTCATTGTGATACTTCTACTCAGTTTCACAACAAAACAGACAGTATTATACATAGAAAGATCTTGACCTCTTATTCGTCACTCAAAATACATCTTATGATTTTACTAAAATCTCTTGCAAGTTTTTTATTTTTTTTAAATAATTCCCCTTATTGTCTTTATTTCGACAGCCCCCGGTTTCGCCATCCCAATGACATTGATAGACTGGTGTCTTATATGGTGTGACTGGTGTCAGGCCCAGTCTGTCGATGTCAGCTAGCCTGGCGAAACCGGGCGCTGTCGAAATAAAGACAAGGAGTACATCACATATAATTACAATATACCATTGTACATTAACATAATCCTTTACCTAATTTATTATATAATCTTAAAAATTCCGACAACACCCACTCAGAAGTATGAAAATTTGTATATTTAAAAAAAATCTTATCTTGAGATATGGACTTTCTGCTAAGAAGTTGGAGATTTCTTTCGTAATCGGGAAAAACTAACAGTTGTTCACACATCATTTAATCTGTTTTATTGGAAGAAACATTGCTTTTTAGCAAAACCTGAATAGTTCATATTGAGAGTTATAAATAATTATTTGTAGGAATGAGAAAACAAAAAAATGTTCTAAAATTGTCTGCCATAATTACTCTTCTGACCAACTTTTCAATGACTTAATTACCGAACATAATACGACTCCACACAAGAATCACAAGGACACCGTGATACATAAAATAAGACACGAAACATTGATGAAGCTAGGACCTCGTATATTCGTTTGTCGTGTCACGTTTAGACTGTTGTGACGGAATGTACGCTGGATTGACAAATAATCAATTGAGCAGAATATAAAACATGTTTAATGCTGCTGTAAGTTAATTATGGACACAATAAAATACTGTCATATCGCACCATTCCTGAAGGAACTTTACTGGCTCAGAATTAAGGAGCCAGTAAAATATAGATTGTGTTTGGCAATGTTTAAGCCTCGATACCAGAGTGCCAGCGTACATTTCGAACCTCTGCGTGACACCCATGCCAACGGAAAGACAACGTTCACTCTGATCGGTGGAAACCAATATGAACAACATTACAATTCCAACAAGAACTAATAAAGCAAGTTTTTACGATTGTACTTTCAGCGACCTATCATGACATACGGGATCGAGTGCAGGGCGGACACCACAATCACAAAAAAACGCGCTCAGAGTGTCAGAAATGAAGACGCTCAGAAATATATCTGGCAAGACACTGCAAGAGAGGATAAGGAATGCACGGATAAGAGCGATATGCGAGGTCGAGGATGTCGTTAGGTGGGGAAGGCAAAGGAGAAGATACTGGTATGCACACGTGAGGAGAATGGATCCATCCAGACTTCCCTTCATTGTGTTGCACTGTAAACCCCCGGGCAGACCACCAAAGAGATGGATCGACAGCTGGGAGTCGACTTCGAAGGAGGCCAATTCCTCTTAAGAAACAGGCCACTAGGCCTACACTAAGAATAATAATAATAAGAAGAAGATTTCAGCGTTGCGAGTCTGTTGGCATGGAATAATCTCCCTGATAGTATTAAGCACGAGGATAGCGACGTTAAATGTAAGAAACAGCCGAAGATTGCAGTGTTTGGTCAGTATTTTCCTTGTGCATTCTTGGGATAGTTAATTTTACGAAACAACCCACTTTAAAATAATAAAAAATATCAGAAAACATGGTTACCATACAGTATCAAATACTGAAACTTCTTACTCATGAAATGATGTTCAGAAGAAAAATTCTCCAAATATTGGAAAGTATTCTACCTTATTAGCGTCATACTTGTTCACGTGGTACTATGTCGATGAATTCTTCCAAATTGGCGACTTAAATGTATTTATATTTTTAATGTTTATTTTGTTTACGTTTATCAAAGTTTTGTAACAATAACATTTAAATCAAATTCTTTATAAACATAATTTTCAGTGTAATTTATTCTAACGCTTCATAAGTTAAGGTTATCAGTAACAGATTAATTTTGAAGAGCTTATGTTATTATTGAAATCGTTTGCGTTCCCTTTGTGTAATGTTTTTGTTAGCTCTATAGTTAATGCGTGTGATTAATTGGGTCTTAAATTATTATAACTCAATGGCAAAAAAATGTTGCATTAAATACAGATGTTCGCAAAATGAATAAGTGGATTTTTTTTGTACAATGTACAAATAAAAAATTAAATAAACACAAATGTCCGGATCGTCCAGCTGACGACAAGTGAACCATCTAAAAGAACATTATGTGTTAAATTATTTTTATGTGTTATTTTATTTTATATCATTGTATTTTGTATAATTTGTTTTAGATTTATTATGTAGACGTTGAATGATTAAAGTGTGCGCGGGAGATGCCTATTGGTGGCGATGAGGTTCGCAACCCATCACACCGCGTCTCTCGCGTTGGCGAAAAGAGAAGAATGGAGTGCAGCATCGATTAAAGTGTTGCAGTTCATTCTTTCTGTCTACCCTTTCGGGGAAACGACGTGATGGTTAGTTAGTTAGTTACAAAGGGAAATTTTTATGAAAAAGAATTTAGTCATTGTAATACAATATAATATTATAATAAAATCAATATAACTATTTTCAACTAAGGTCATTTTGTGCCATCCAATATATCATTGGTTTCCAATCTTTTCTGGGCCACCGCCCCCTTTACAAGAAAAATAAACGTTCAACGCCCCCCTCCTATAAAAGTTTTTCGAAATATGGGAAAATGATTACAATACATACAATAACAAAGTAAACCAATATTTAGGTTTAATTAGCTTTTAGCGATTAGCCTATTTTTTTTTGTCTTTTTAGACGATATTTTTTTATCTGCCCACGCTCTCTTTTTTTCTGGGTATCTACTGCCCCCCTGAAAGTCTCAAACGCACACAAGGGGGCGTTATCGCCCACTTTGAGAATCTAGGCAATATATGAAAGTGTGTGGTGCAAAATTATCTTTATGGTTTAATTCGTTATACATAACTTTTCTATTCGTCTAATTTTTAAGAAAAAAAAAAAATTCGGAAATTATAGTCTTCTTCTTATTTTTGCTTTTTTTTTTACTTGTCAGGCCCCTCTGACATTGGCGATCACTGTGTTGAATGCTTTCACCACAACGATTTCCTGGGAGGGGTTTCTGGAGTGTTTTCCCGTTGTCTTCTCCAGGGATTTTCTGTGGGCGTTACCATACCTTAGCTGGTGCATCTCGGTTTTGTGCCACAGAAGATACGCCACATGCCCTCTCCCTGTCTGCTATGGCCGTGATAGTAAGGTCAGTGATACCATTGCCTGGGACTCGCGGTATCACGAAGACCACTCTAGGACGCCAGAGAGTCGGACTTACTGGAAGTCTTGCTGCTGTCATACAAGCTGGCGTATCACGGCATTCAATAGGTACCTACTTTCCAGCACTTTCCAGTCATTCGAGTTCCTATAATAATAATAAACGATATTTTTTATGAATTAAAACAGTGTTTGAGTTAATTTATAATAGTAAACACGATTATTTAGTGGTTTTACTGGGATTTAATTTACGAGTATATAAATTGTGACAGATTATTTCGCCTTGCGAGGGCATTCTCAAACTGAACCTAATCGCCAAAGAGTGTGTCCTTATATTGAATTTAGAAATCTTAAGGGTGTGGGAGAAAGTAAATACGAGTAATGCAAATTTTTGAGTTGTTAAATAAAACAAAAAACCTTAAAATTGTTTTATTTAACAACTCAAAAATTTGCATTGTATACTTTCTCCCCCACCTTAAAATTTCTAAATTCAATACAAGGACACACTGTTTTAGCGATTAGGTTCAGTTTGAGAATGCCCTCGCAAGGCGAAACAAATTTGTCACAATTTATATAAATGAAATCCCAGTAAAACCACTAAACAATCGTGTTTACTATTAAAAATTAATAATGGAGTTTTACAAAACTAATAACCCCAACCATCAATAGTGTTTGAGTTTAATTTTCTCAACACTTGTTTTTGAATTCCACAGTGTTAACGCCTTCATTTTTATTAAAATTATTATAATAATAATGAAGTCTTAATCAATTTAAACCATAATGGTCATTTCCCGCCAGGGCATACTTAGTTACGTATTTATAAAATGTTACTATAGTTGTGTCATTGTGATCCTGTATATATGTTATATGTTACATTACTCTTCTTATCTGTATTTAATCATTTCATCTAAATACCAAGTCACCGCTTATCACATGACTTTCTGTGTGATAAATAGAGGGACACTAATAAATGCAAATATTCCTCGGTTTCAGTGTGCAAATATTTAAACTATAAAAACCGGGTGTTGACTGTGCAATTACTCGTGTGTCAACGGATGAAAATTTGCTCCGCTGAATAAGATACTTTTTATAAAATCTTCGAATAAAAAAACGAAGCACGGAGCGTACTTCACACCTCGCGGGCGATGCGATCGGGAGCTCCATTCTTTACGGTTGCCAAACCGACACTGAGCGTTGCAGCGAGATCGGCTGGGTGGGGATGTGGAGGGGGAAGACCAAGCTACGATCCAGTGTTGCCGGATTGCACGTAACAGCGATCTGCACGCCCGTGGCAAACAGGGAAACTTATTTTACGGATAACCAGCGTATAAAATGTCTAACTAACGTGCCGCCAATATATATTTTGTTGAAAACATTTAAAAACAATATGTTAATTGAATTATTTAATAATGTCAACAAGGCGAAATATGCCCATTAAATATATAAAAAATTGAAAACGTTAGTTTTTATTTATTTTATTTTAAACCAGTATGATTATGTACCTGTTTTAGATTTTTTTAATATTTGAGTAACTTTTAAATATATGTTTCCGGGATAATATTTTTTTTATGTATTCGCCATCACTTCGTGTTGTCGATTCACATTTGAATCACTGTTCATAAAACATTAATTTTAACCACCCCATTAAAAATGATAATTCATTGAATAAATATATAACGGCATTAAAATTGTACATTTTAATCCAATTTTGAAATGTTACCATTACCCTATAACCTAATTGAATAACAATAACCCCTACCTCTAGACATAGCTCCACCCCTTTCATTTTGTGTATATAAACGATTTTGATCCAATTTATTTTTAATATTTGTACACGAAAGAAGGATGAGGACCACCCGAAACATATTTCTGAATAGTATAAAAAATTTAATGAAAATACAATGTTTTAAAAAAATTATTCAAATAAGGTGTCAGCTAAATGAATTTGGAATTCGCATTATGTTATGGATAATATTAATATGTAAGACTGGGGAAAAATATGTATGTACCAAATAAATCAGATATTAAATATTATTACAGTTGAAGTAGTCTCAAAACATACACAATGCCCTATATAATATGTAAGAAAAAATCATATATTTTAATTATTGTCTATATTTTTTTATTAAATAAATTGTCTGTGGTCCATCGTCCTTTATCTATGAATTGCATGCTGATAATTGATTTAAATAAGTCTTATCTTATACCATTTTAATTCTATAAATAATACTTAAAATGGGTTAGACAATATTGTAAAGTGGCTTATTTTTTTGTTGATAATATATTTCATTATGTGATAAATGTAATTCTATTGTGAACAGTGAACACTGTGTATTGATTATCAACATTACCCAGTTAATTACTTATGTTATAAAACACTTACAAAATGATGACTAAAGTTTTGCATTAGTGAACGGCTTACAACTGCTGCAACTATGCATACATAATATCATACTAATAACGTTGATCGAGTCTCGTACATAGATTGCAACATCATTTATGTACCAATCAAAATTATAATTTTTTTTTCTCCGTTGATTTCTTATCTACTTCACATGGCTATATAACTCTTGGAGACTTATTTACATATAGTCTCCTTGATGCTGTTATTCTATGCTCTTCGATCTCGCGTCTTTTGCTCCCAGCAGTCCCTTTCACTAGTGATGCAACAGACCTCTGCTTCTGTTTCTGAAACTGTTCTCGAAGTTCTGCACCTTTTTTGACATCCGTTTCTGTTTCTGTTTACGAAATTTGAACTTTACGCGCGGGAGGGGTTTCCAGGCGTTCTAGCCAACTACAAGCGAATTGGGAGCGTGCTTTCGACACTTGTCGCAACACGTTGCAACGTATTTAGATCCGCGATATATTTCTAATTTTTTCACCTGCATCATTACCTACGGAGCAAGTCGAGTCTAAAATTTTAAATATGACGATCAGCAGAATCATAGAATCCAGAGAGTCCACTTGTGATGAGCATACCTTCCACCAAAAGGTGCCGAACTCAAATTGAAGTCTAACCTACACCATCATCAATGATGAATTCATCATTACAAATGTTAGAATCCATGTTAAGAATTAATGAAGACCAGCAAGACTCGATTACAAATAACGAGAATGACAATCTATTTTTGGAGACACAGTCACAACTTTAAGAGTACAAAAAGAAAAACGATTGCCTTTACATGAGGATCCCCTTATGCGGTGGAAATTTAATTCATACAAATATAAGTAATCTTTTGCCATTATTTATCAGTTCCTCCCAGCAGCGTCGCCATTGAGCAATAATTTAGCGGAGCTGGTCTGGTGTATAAACACTTGTATGAAGAACACCGGAACAGATCGTTGGGTGTAAAAGCGGCCAAACTACTTTTCATAAAATATAACTTACCACTACTTAATTTTGAATCTTAATTTCAATAAAAATTGTATTTGTAAAAAAAAAAAACTTTTTTTATAATATTTACACTTCCGCTCCCGTGTCTGTTTCCGCTAAAATTGACTTTTAACATGTTTCCGTTTCTGCTTCCGTTATGACACTTCTGTTGCATAATTACCTTTCACCTAGCATAGCCAGATCAGCCAGAATACTATCTGTATTTTTTTTAAATAACTTGGGTTGATTTAAAAAATATGTATATTGTTAAAATGAGAATGACATCATATTTGGGTTATGTACATAATATATATTATATGCGGAAAATAGATCAGCCAAAATATAATATCTATAAAAATCTAACGATGTAAATGGACCCAGAAATAGAGGAAGACCGAGGAAAACGTGGCACGATAAAATAAATCAAATATTAAATGTCGGCCATTTGAGGAATCAGAGAAGTCGATGCGCGTGCATGACACGATGTATGAATGTTGAGGAAGCGAGAGAAATATGTCGGGAAAGAAAAGTGTGGCAGTCCATTCCTTCTGCCTATCCCTTCGGGGAGACGGCGTGATGGTTAGTTAGTCAGTTATGGTTAGTTAATGAAATTACTATAATTTGAATTCATTATTTGGGAGATAATGATATAATGATGTAATTACATGTTTTGAAAGTGACGTCAGTGATACTTTAATAGTTATGGGAAATTTAAAAAAATCACGGATTTTTTTTTCTAAATTAAATTAATATATTTTGGAAATAAACGATTCTTTTAATCACATTTGAATGTAATTAAGTTACTTTGTTATGAACCTTCTTATTTAGAATGTATTTGAATATAACTGTTATAAATAGTTCGTATCTAATTCTCAATTTTTTTTCTTCAGGCACAAAGTGATGAGGATGACGTGGGTCCTGATGACGTGGCCGTCAACGTGGAGGGGAGAGACGGCTTCATGGATGAGTTCTTCAGTGAGGTGAGTTACGTCATCAACCTTCACTGTTTTATAGTTGAGATGACTGTACACGTATTTTAACTGATCCGGATATTGTTAAATAACTTCCATAGAAATCATTAGTTCAAATTGTCGAGGAACGAGCCAACGTTCATTTTTTTTCACTGCATTTAACATATTTATATTACGAAAGGGATTTCTAAAACTCTTTATTTTGTATCAATTCATTATTTTATTGTGTAACTTTGCTTAGCTGGTGGAAAAAAATTAAAATATTTTATATATATTCTACCTACTAGCAAAAAGCATCTGCAACTGATCAAAGTTTAAAAAAAATATGTGACATATAAAATGTTTTTTTTTTTCGTTTCCATCATTTAATTTTTTCTAAAATACGTTGAGATTTCGTATTTTATTTGGTATAATAATAGGTTATCTATTTTATTATAACTAATTTCAAATGTGGCCAGTTCTTAACATAATGCATTTACTGAAATCTCTTGATGAACGTTCATTTTGAATTATAATTAAATAAAACAATGTTTTTAAGAATTACTTCCACTTTGTGACAATTTTTTTGTGTTATTTAGAGTTTTATTTATACGAAAACTAAGCTTTTTTTTCTATATTTCTTGTGTTATTTTTAATTTGGAAAACCGTAATAAAAACTATACGTTTCTATGATATAAAAAAGAACGTATCTGGCAAAAAATATTTTTTGCATTTTCTGTGATTGTCATTTAATTTTTTTATATATTTAGTATGTTTTTTTCATACATTAAAACCATTCACCATATTTTTTTTCTTACCATAACTTGACGAGGACTATTTTTATTATATTTTTTGTCTTTGTCGTAATTCACATAAATTTTCAATTGTAAAAACGAACGCCCTTAACCCTTTCAACCTTATAATGAATTTTTTTTCATGGAAATACAATATAACTATAATATTATTAATTTATAAATATATGTCTGTAAACTGTCTGCTTTACGCGGACGATGCCGTTCTCATTGCGGATAGTGCGGACGAAATACAAGTCTTGGTGTCGAGAATGTATGAGGTATGCAAGTCAAATGATTTAATGATGAATGTCGGAAAGTCAAAGGTGATGGTTTTCGAAAGGGAAGAGCAAATGAAAGTTTGTAATATAAGTGTGAACGAAGAGAACTTGGAACAGGTGAGGGAATTTGTGTATTTAGGTAGCATGTTCACAGCAGATGCCCGAACGGATAGTGACGTCGAAAGAAGGGTTGGTGCGGGTAACAAAGTGAATGGAGCTTTAAAAATAGTTATTGGAAACAAGAATTTATCAATGAAAGCGAAAACGGCCGTTCACAATGGAGTTCTGGTCCCAACCCTAATGTATGGAAGCGAAGCATGGAACTGGCAGAAGAAGGATGAGAGTAGAATAAATGCGGTAGAGATGAGGTCCCTAAGACGTATGTGTGGTAGAACGATATACGACAGAATCTCAAATGCTGATATAAGAAAGGAATGCAGAGCGGAAGAAGGTATTATGAACAAAATTATGAAAGGATCGCTGCGTTGGTTCGGACATATGGAACGCATGGATGGAGAAAGAATGGTTTAGAAAGTATACGTTAATGATGTAAATGGGGTACGAAGTCGAGGCAGACCGAGGAAAACATGGCATGACCAAATTAATCAAATTTTAAAGTTTGTTCATTTTAGAAGTCGGAGGAATCGACGTGCGTGTATGACTCGTTGTATGAATGTGGAGGAAGCTAGAGAGGTTTGCCAGGATAGAGTAGTGTGGCGGTCCATTCTCTCTGCCTACCCCTGCGGGGAAACGGCGTGATGGTTTGTTTGTTTGTTATATTTTAAAATATGTCACCACAGTTTTGTATCCCAATTTTTATTTATTTAAATAATTAATTAATTAGCAACAAAATACTGAATTAATAAAAATTAATATGATATGTATATAAAATAATATCGCAATACGAGGGTTAAAATTCTAACAAGAAATGAATAACTCTCCACTTAGAATTATACTACACAAAACACACATAAAAAGATTGGTTTTATAACCCCCGCGATATCATTAATGAAGATGGTGAAGAGGAGTGGACCAAGGTTTGAGCCCTGTGGCACTCTGGAATATACGGGAAAAAGTGCAGATTGTAATATACCGTACGAGGCAAACTGTTTCCTCTCCCTCAGGTAGCTGATAAGAAATAAAACTAACTTAGTAAAGAAACCAATTTTCGACAGCTTAGATAGAAGTAAATCATGGTTGACGTCATTGTAAGAGCAGTCAACCTGGTGACCATTGTCTAAGACCTTTGTCACATATTCTGTGAAAATCATAAGATTGGTTTCAGTAGAACGCCCCTTTCCTGAATCCATGTTGCTCTGAAATTATGAAGGGTTCAATTCTAGGGAGAATCATTTTATATATAATAGATTCGAAGAGTTTGGCCGGAGCAGACAGAATTGCTATATAGATATGTATATAAAATAATATCGCAATATGAGAAATGAAGAACTCTACCCATAGAATTATGCTACACAAAACACACATAAAAATATAGGTTTTATTATTTCCGTGTTTAGGTCTTAAGGGGTTTATCCAGAACAGTAGAAATAATCTCCTCTCGCGCACAGAGAAACTTTATAAATCTATGACCATATTTTTCTTCTTATTACATTAATGTTCAGCTGGAGCAATGCTTCTGTGAAACTCCGTTCTGGCGAGATGCCACATTTTAGATCGTAAATATTTTTAATTAAGTGGAGTCTACGAATTCGAAAGTTCTCCTCTCTTCCGTCTAATTCACCCAACTTTATAAAGAAAATTATTTTGCATATAATATCATGTCCCCATTACCTACATAACAGAACTACACCTCTATTTTTTTTCTCTTGATAATTTATGTACGAGTATATCAATTTTATCTACCATACAATTATCCTACCTTCCACACTTGTATTAGTTTATTTTACTAAATTCTTATTGCCATGATGAAGAAATAATCAATATTCAATATTTTTAAAGATTTCATATCATGAAGCATGAAACTGGCAAAAGAAGCAGTAAGATCTAAGATGTAAATCTTTACATTATAGTGTCAAATGCAAATATATGAAGTGAATGTGGTGTGAATGAAAGTGTTATGAACAAAATAATGAAAGGGTCGTTAAAATGATTTGGACACACGGGAAGAATGAATAGAAACAATATGGTGAAGAAAGTATATCTTAACGAAGTGAACGAAAAATAATGAAAGGGTCGTTAAGATGACTTGGACACGTGGGAAGAAAGCGTGAAAACAGAATGGTGTAGAAAGTATGTATTAACGACGTGAACGGACCTAGAAATAGAGGAAGACTGAGGAAAACGTGGCACGATCAAATCATTCAAATATTAAATGTCAGCCACGTGAGGAGTCGGAGAAATCGGCGCGTGTGCCTGACACGATGTATCAATGTTGAAGAAGTGAGAGAATTATGTCGGAAAAGAACAGTGTTGCGGTCCATTATTTCTGACTACCTGCCTCTACGGAGAGACGCCGTGATGATTAGTTATTTCTTCTTCTTCTGATTGGAGATCTTGCGATCTGTTTATGCAGGATTTCAACTTTCTTCCTGTGATGCAGAAGACCAGCCTTCTCTCCATCTCTTTGGAGGTCGTCGTGGTGGTCGACGGCCCTCTGGAGTCTCGTGCATCACGATTTAGGAATTCTTGCTGGATCCATTCTCTCGATGTGGTCCCTCCAGAATCGTCTTCTCTGCCTACTCCACTCACTATGCCTTAAATTTTGCAGGATTTGCGAATTTCTTCATTGGGTATCCTATCTCTAAGGGTCGCACAATAGGCTCCCCACAATAGGTCGCAATGTTCTCATTTCTGCTACACTTAAGAGATGTCTGGGTCTGATCGTCTCTGCTCTTGTTTCGATTCCATATGTCATTATAGGCCTGATGCATGTTTTATACTTTGCTTTCCACTAGCATATGCTTATTGTCCCAGACAGTGTCCTTTAGACATCCGGAGATAACTGCAGCTTTATCAGTCTGTTTTTTAACTTCATTATATAGATCGCTGCAACTAGATATCTGAAATTCATGACCTGTTCTATGGGTTTATCGTCTACAAGCAATTTGCATCTGAGAGGCTGTCTGGATATTGTTAGACATTTTGTTTTTGCGACGGATATCATCATATTTTACCTCTCAGACTTAAGATGGAACCTATAAAGCATTTTTGTGTTCACTTTCTACCAGTATTGTTGCATCGTCAGCATAGCATACCACATTAATGAGTTATTCTCTCATCCTATATCCGAGGTTAAGAGTTTCATCCCAATTCGAATATTTCGCATTAAGATATTTTTTAAATTAGCGATGCACTTATGTTTCGGGCGCAATCGCTCTAATGTGGCGTATCACATCCCACCAAAATATTGTTATCATCCATATATTTTTCTTCTGTCGACGATCGTTATCGAATCAATCCGGCGTGACGTCACCGCACTATCGTCCAACCATGATTCACTCGGGAAAACTTCAGCGCGCACGTTCCCTTATCGCACGCCCGCCGCCCTCCCACCGCGAGCCTAGATTGATATGGAGCTGACTGAATGTCGTATAGTTTTTATCTCGCCGTTCTCATCTGCGAAAATTTACGTGTTCCAGCCATCCCTGGACCTATATTCTTATTTTCTTTTCACGCATTTACCAGGGAGTGTTCCGTCTCGTACAAGTCACATGATTATTATTAGAAAGTTAAATATAATTGTATAATTACTGTAAGAATGAATGGTTGGGGCAGGCAACAGAGTAAATGGTGCACTTAAAGTTGTAATCGCAAACAAAAGCCTATCCAAAAAAGCTAAGATGGCAGTGTGCAATGGTGTTCTTGTGCCATGGAAGTAAAGCATGGAACTGGCAAAAGAAGGATGAAAGTAGAATAAATGCAGTAGAAATGAGATCTCTAAGACGAATGTGTGAAATTGGGTTCTTGTGCCGACCCTTATGTATGGAAGTAAAGCATGGAACCGGCAAAAGAATGATGAAAGTATAATAAATGCAGTAGAAATGAGATATCTAAGACCACACATTCGTCTATCTATCTATATGATAAAGTGACAAATGCAAATATTAGAAGTGAATGCGGTGCGAATGAAAGTGTTATGAACAAAATAATGAAAGGGTCCTTAAGATGGTTTGGACACATGGAAAGAATGAGTGAAGACAGAATGGTGAAGAAGGTATATGTAAACGACGTGAACAGAGCTAGAAATAGAGGAAGGCCGAGGAAAACTTGGCACGATCAAATCAACCAAATATTAAATGTCATAATCAAATAAAAGGAGCCATCATATATAATAGTGTTAACAAAAATAAAAACATAGTAAAAGAAGTAAACGCAGTGCGAATAAAAATGTTATCAACAAAATAATGAAAGAATCATTAATGGTTTGGACACAGAAAGAAAGTATATGTTTACGACGTGAACGCAACTAAAAACAGAGAAAGACCAAGGAAAACGTGACATGATCAAATCAATCAAATATTAGATGTCGGTAAAGTGAGGAGTCTAAGAAATCGACGTGCGTGTATGACACGATGTATGAGTGTAGAGGATGCTAGAGATGAATGTCAGGACATAACAAGGTGGCGGTCCATTATTTCTGCCTACCCTTTCTGGAAGACGGCGTGATGGTTAGTTAGTTAATTGCTGGGTGGTGGCATAGAATGCTTAGCCCCTGATTCAGGGGTCTTGGGTTTAAACCTGGACACGACCAGATTTCTTCATAATATAAACTATTGAAGTTTGTATAATAAATTATAATATCATTGATTTAAATCCTTGGTGTTAATATTAAAATAAAACGAGAGAAAAAAAAACAGGCCCATAATGATTTGCGGAATTAAACCTAGAACAGACGCTTTCAACCAAATATCTCAAGAATAGCAGAAATAAATACATTGCAACCTATCGTGAACTTAAATCTCGATTTAATTTCTATTCACACGTGCTGCAGAGATACAGAGCCAATAGAGAGCTGTCGTCAATTGTAAAAGTTAGAAAAGTCTCATCTTGACTCATGCTAAGGCAAGATAGAGGAATGGCGAGGAATTGACAGGAGGCAGTTTTCCTGGTTTCAGAATATATAGGATTGGATACGAATGAGGAGAGTTAAGAACCTGTTACAAGTAGTGCAGAACAGAGATGCTTTCGCTGCAGTGATCGCTAATTTTGTGGGATTTGACACAGCACTAGAAGAAGAATATTTAAAAAAACTCAAACCTACTTAAGGTACATGAAAATTAGTAATTTTTATTTTATTAATAGGTTATACTTAATGAATGCACGAATCTGAAACAAGTAATTAAATTTGAATTGCATGCACATTTCGGAGTCCAGTGAGAATTTTAAAAAAAGTTCACAAAGGAAACAAATAATTTTCCCCTAAAAAAGAATATAACCGAATTTTATGCTACAAAAGTTAGTAAGTAGGTACATATCCGCTCGAAAATAATTTCCTCGGAATGTTTTGGGTCGTGAATTTTACATAATTAAACCGTTAGGGATGGGTTACTTGATAATTTTGCGCTTTTTAATCGGCCGGAATGTTTAGTTTTAAATATTCAGATACAGAAGTTTTCATACAAAAAGGCTGTACAAGATGTTATCATTTTGGTACTATGCCGTTAGAAATAAACTCGGTCAAAAGAATAGGTAAAATATCTTATTTTTGTTATCGCGGGAAAACATTTTGAAATTTATAAATTTTTTATTTTTGTGTTCAGGATATAAGGATTATAAAGAAAATATTTTATAATAAGGATTATAAAGAAAACTATTACCACTTAGTAACTGATCATCAAGCATTTTCCCTGGAAGGGTACAGATAGAGGATGGAACGTCATATGTCTTGCACGCGTTACACATATTCCTTGCATGATCGACTTAAAATTTTAATTTTGTTTCCTCGGTCTTCCGTAATTTCAGGCTCATTCGCACCATGATTGTAGCATTTATTTTTATCAAGTATTCAAATGATTTAATGATCCATCCATTACTATATTTATACCCCTTTCATCCTCTTTTCATTATTTCATCGTGTAGGGGTTTATCTTTCATACAAGCATATCACATATTCACAGATATTTAATTTTTCTAGTTTAGTCTAAAATAAACAGTTTAAGAATAGATTCTTTGTTTTTGATAGGATTTCTTAACCGATTTTGATTAAACAATCAGTGCGTTATCAAAATCGGTGAAGTACACTTTTAGAAAACCTTAATGATATATCTAAATAATTTTCATCATTCGGCATCAATAGGTAATGCAAATGGCAAACACTTCAATTAACTATCCTTCTTTAGCCTGGCCATTTCTCATTATTTGGGATCGGCTCTCTTATATGGCTCCGCCAAGTTTCGCGATCCGGGGTCATCTGGCTGTCCAGTCCTAGCGCCCTCAGGTCGTTACTAACTATAGCCTTTTACGTTGTAGGAGATCGACCCGGAACTCTCCTTCCATCTTCCAGTTGCAGGGCCTTGTGGACGATGTGTTCATCGTCCCTCCTGCTCACATGGCTATACCACCGCAGACGACGTACGGGAGCGACTTTTAGGCTACCTCTGATGTGCTCATTTCTAGCTTTATCCAGCATCGTAACCCGGCGGCCCATCTCAGCATCTTCCTTTCTGCTACGTGTAGCCTTTGTTCTTCTTGTCGCCTTGCGGCCCATTTAGTTGAATCGCTTTTTACGTCTTTACAGCGCGAGCCAAATCAATATAAAGGGAATAGCTATCATAGTGTTTCTCGTGACATTTGATAGGTAATCGCCATTCTATTGTCACGTGAATTCTACACCAGATCAAAGACAGTGTGATATCACACTGTCTTCGCCGGGAATCGATATAACACTTACCACACGACCCCGATGGTCGTCAAGGCCTCTTCGTTTTAGGCTTCCTCTGATGTGCTCATTTTCAGCTTTATCCAGCATTATACAAAATATAAGTTAAACGTATCAGGTTAATCATTGATTAATTGGCCGTCCTTGGAAGCTTAACCATTATCTTTTACCGAAATGTGTGAAAATTAAAAATATGTGTTGTAAGTTTATTTATTATACGACAGAAGTTACTGACAGTGAACATAAACATTTCCCGCCTTTTTACTACTTTTTGTATCTCGGCTCTTTATTTTTGAGACCCCACAGTTCCCGCCGTATTATTTGAAATTCTCGCGTTTTCTCCGGTCGCGGTTATAAATAATTTAATGTACTCTACAGCGGTGGTTCTAGAGGAAATTGTTTTTGCGTAATGCCCTCCGCCTTCCATTACTTTCGGTGGAGTAAGAAATCTCACCGCTCGTGCGCCGTACTGAACGGCTCTAATGTACATACATGGTTTTGCAAGAGTTTACCAACTTTCGTATCTTTTAGCCCATCCTATCTTAACATAACCATACCATAGACTAGGTGTTAGAGTTTCAAAAATCTATGGTAACCTAATCTGCTACATATAATCAGATTTAATACGTAGTCAATATACTCGTATAAAAAATAAAGAAACTTGTTTTATTCAGATTTTGTTATTTTGTGAGACGATTTTCTATTTTTTTGTTTTGTTGTTGTTGACATTAATTTACGGCCAACACGTCTTTTAGTTTGTGTGGGATATACATCACTGCATAAACCTTACACAATCTATCAAACTATCCTAATCAATAATTTAATATATCCTTTTGGTCTGGTTGCAAAATCTCAGCTGTATTGCACAAATACTTTTTATAATCACGTAGGTACCTACTATAACTATTACAAAGGAATAAAACAATATGTTACAAATTGCATTCTGTTTCATCTCTCAAATACGTAATACATTTGGATTGGATTGTAGAAATAATTTATGTTGTTTTATTATGTTATGTATTAATCGGGTGGTGGTCTAGGGGATAGAACGCTTGGCTTCTGATCAAGGGGACTTGGGTTCGAGCCTGGATACGACCAGATTCCTTCTTCATAATAATGAGCTATTTTCTGCTCACATTGAAGATTGTAAAATAAATTCTAATATCATTGATTTAAATCTTTGGTGTTAGTCTTAAAAAAAAAGAATACACCATTATTTCAATTTGAATTTGGAAACTCGAGTGGTATATCAGGATAGAGCATTGTGGCGGTCCATCCATTCTGACTGTCCTTACGGGAAAACGGCGCGATTGTTAGTTAGTTAGTGTTATTCTTTTAATTGTTTTACGTCCTATTTAGCGGTATTAGAACATTTTTAGAATGTGAAATATTTGAAATCAACAGAACCGATCATCCGTTGACGAAAAACGAAACAATATCCGTTTGTTTGTTTTGTTTCCGTTCATAGAAAGTGATAATTATTAGGAAAGTGAAAGTGTGACCATGCAGAATTATCGTTGTTGTTGTATTTTCTTAGTTTTTTCTTCTTCTCGTAATTCTTGAGCTAAACACGGCGGTTATCATCTTTCGCTATCCTAAATTAGCAACAAAAAAACGTGGTTCTCGCCCACATCTCGCCAAGATACTCCTACACTGACTACCTTCCTTCCTTGGTGTGCATATGATCTTAATCAGCGATACGAAACATTTGAATGTCTGCATTATTGCGATTTAAAATCGTCCCTTTTTCCGTGAAACGGCTCTTAATTGTTCACGTGTATTGGAGAGATGAAACGAAACGCGTGACGTTAGATTTTATTCTTACATATTATTGTAATGTAGCAATACTTTGAAGTTAACATTTATATTAATCATCACCATTTCAGGATACCATAACTGTATAGACATTATGTTTATGAATACGTTTTTTTTAACAGATGATATTTGGTCAAAGGATGAAAGTAGGATAAATTCCATAGAAATGAGATCTCTGAGAAGAATGTGCGAGAAAACGATATATGACAGAATATCGAACGACGAAATAAGGAAGAACTGTAAGGCAGATTATTGCATCATAAGTAAAATTAAAAAAAGATCCCTGAGATGTTTTGGGCATGTGGAACGAATGGACGAGAGAAGAATGGTTAAAATGTTGTATGCAAGCGGTGTGAGTGGGAAGAGAAGTCGTGGAATACCAAAGGAAAGCATGGCGTGACCAAATTAATCAAATACTGAAAGGCGGCCACAATCGAAGTCGGAAGAATCGACGATCATGCAAGTTACGATGTATGAATGTGGAGGAACTAGAGAGGTGTGTCAGGACAGAAAGGTGTGGCGGTCCATCCTCTGCCTACCCCTCCGGGGAAACAGCGTGATGGTTAAAATGCTCAAAGTAATGTATATATTAGGTATGGGTGACAAAGAGTCACCTACACCACTACTTATATTGAATTAGTTAAAGATTTCACCAATAGGTATAAGATACTGCATAATTATGATTTAGTTTAAGGAAAAATCTTCATTTTTCACTTGAAAAAATATTCGTAACTTGTCGAGAGTTGCAATTTTGCAACATCGATATTCTTTGTTTCACGATTTCGCTCTTCATATGTGTATAGGCTACAAGATATACAATTATCTTACAATGAGGCAAACTGGTTTTTCGCCACGAAAAAATATCACCACACCTTATTCGTTTCCTTTAGATAATAACCGTACATTATCGCGACTAAAAATACTCTTAGTATTGCTTTAGTAACACAAAGTAAAAATAGTATAACTGTAGCATTGTATTTATTTTAATTGTTTCCTTTTTTATTTTGATTGTTTAAGTAGTTCTAAACGAATCCTTCCCTGGAACGGGTACCCCAGTTGGAATGTATAGGACATTTTTTTTTAATTATTGATATTGGTATATGTTCAATAATTTAAAAAAAACTGAGATAGTTGTCTGGCCGAGATTCATGCATCACAATGATCTACGGATTGACAGTCTCGAAACTAAAAGAAATGGTTCATTGAAGATCGTAGAATTTATTCTTCTCCGGTCTCAATCTAAAGATTGGTCTACAGCAAGGCGACGCATCTTCTCTTCCATTCCGCTCAGTCCTCGGCAACTCTCTTCAACTCCGCATAAGAGGTGCAGCCCTTGTCTCGGCAAATCTGGTCTATGTACTCCTAGCGAGGTCGTCCTCTGCCAATCGATCCCTCGACCATTCCCTCCAATACATCTTGCAGGAAACATTCGTGTCGCAACACATGACAAATCCAACTCGCGCGCCTCTCCATTATGGTGTTCAACATGTGTCTATTGTCTTCAACTCTGCTGAAAACCTCTTCATTTGTAACGTGGTCCCTCCATGAAACATGGGCAATTTGTCGGTAGGTCCACATTTCAAACGCCTCCAGCCTTTTATGCTCTCTTTCGCCCAGGCACCAAGTCTCGCAGCCGTATAGTAAAACACTCCACACCAATGTTTTTATCAGTTGTTTTCGGAGGTTTAGGTCTATGTTATTGGACTCAAATATTTTAGCTTTCTTGTTGAAGGCAAGTTTAGCCTGGTGGATACGACTATCGACGTCTTTCTTTGACACCCCAGAATTTACCCCGTAGAATTTAAAGTTCTCTATAACCTAATTGATGGTCCATCCCCGCACAGAGCTATGGCTTCAGCGTGCCAGATAAATATTCTCGCACGATCTGCTATGCATACCGCATACCGCATAGCAGAACAAATGTCTTGGCGCAACATATCACGAATCAAGATATGATGTTCCCAAATGGGATGCCAGTCGATGTAGACGTTTTCATATAACCTCTAAGTCTTTCAAGGAACATGTAGGCTCATATTTAAAATTCGCTAACTATTTTTTATTTTGTACACTGTAATTGGATTCAATAAAAGTGTTTTGTACAAAATATACGTATTTTCTGAAAATTCTTGCCTTAAGAAAGTTGTTATTCAATACATCTGATATGAAACTCAGCATACAAGGAAAACCTGGACAACCTTGGCAGAGTGGAAAGAGCTGTGAGTGCCACACAGAAGGGCCCGCAGTGTGATTATCACACTGTCTTTGGTCTGGTGTAGGATTCACGTGACAATAAAATACCGATAGTTTAGCTACCTATAAAAACAGTGTATACAGAGTAATTGAGTTCAAACGACCTGTTGTATACAAAAAATAATTATACATATACTTTCGTACGAAGTATTTAATTTTTGGTGTAGCATTATCAAAGATAATTTACAACACTTTTGTACTTTGTTTTTACACCATTTTATTTTGTTTTATCGAACCAACCGGTTTCGCTCCCGTCGGAACTTCGGCAGGACTACAAAAACGAAGAGATGCATTAATACATTTATACGCTATGAATCACCGGTTTCGCTCCTGCTGGAGCTTCGTCATTTTATGGATTTGTACGTTTTTATATTTACTATTTTTTTTTAAGATAAACTTACGGCTTTGACACTGGAATTCCATAATGACAATCGTTTTATGGATTAAAATTGTTTTTTCTACTTTTGAGTTTATTTTTCTCGACATGTTTTGAAGGTCTTAGACCTTCATCATCGGGAAAACTATATGAACTTTAGTATAAACGATTTAAACTTTATAAAATAAAGTTTATATCGTTCTTCCGATGATGAAGGTGTAAGGCCTTCGAAACATGTCGTGAATGATAAACTCAAAAGTAAAAAAAAAATACAGTGTTTCGATTCATAAAAAAATGTCATTTGTTTCTATGTCAAAGGTTCCATCGCCTGCACAACTTCAGGAACCGCAATAGTACAGTACCACGTATACAATAGTGTGTCTGTATGTGTATTCTGTGAGTGTACGCCTTGTTACACAATTCCAAGCGATTACCTCAACGTTCAAGGTGTTTTATTGTGTGAAAAAATGGCCGGGACAGTCGAGAGACGTGGGATTAGAACGTGTGAAAGTTGATCATAATCTCTTAAGTCTTTCAAATGATGCACGCGTTGAACCACTGAGAGGACTTGGGACTGCCGTTCCCACTCACTAGAAGGGTAACAATTTACGAGCTAACATTTGCTTTACGATGCTAAATTCATATTTTACCCAAGGTACTGGGCCCTGAGTATCAAGAAAAAAATGTGTGTTTTAAATTGACACAAGGCAAAAGCTACGGAGGTCAGCTTTCGTGACTATTCCTCGTATATCTGATAAGAGCATTGGTTGGAAATGTAGTGTTCATCAGAAGGCTTGTCGATTTGTAGTTCTCATTAAATTAAACTAACTAACCATCGCGCCGTCTCTCCGAAAGACCACCACCATGTTAATTCCTGACACACTTCTCTCGATTCCTCAACATTCATACATCGTGTCATGTACGAACGTCGATTTTTTCCAACTCCTTGACTCCGACTCCTTAACTCCGGGCCTTAACTCCGGCTCCTTGACTCCTTGATCCGATTGATGATTCTCGTAAACTCCTCCTACAATGCACCAGAATAGAATATCGTAGTGTTATGGTAAACTTTCATGTATGTTCGTAAAACTTCATTAAAAATAAAATAAGTCAAATAAATAAAAAAACATCAAGACCAGTTTAAATTAAACTGTTTAACACTATTATTAATAATAATATAAAAAAACTAAATAACCATCACGCCGTCTCACGAAGGGGTAGGCAGAAAGAATGGACCGTCACACTTTAACTGATATGGCACTCCATCCTTCTCTAATCGCCCCCGCAGTAGACGCGGTGTGATGGGTTGCGAACCTCATTGTCACCAATAGGCATCTCCCGAGTACACTTAGATATAAAATCTTCTTCTTCTTCTTTTCGTCCTGTCACACCTCCGTGGTGCATAGGGCCTCAAGGAATCTTCTCCACCCGACTCTATCGCATGCCTGATGCTTAACATCGTCCATCGTGCTTAACATAAAATAAAATAACATAAATATATGAAAATTATATTTGGTCAATTATTATAATTAGTATAAATATTATTTTATTGGAAATCAAATGTCGAATTATATAAAATAAACGTAAATTGTGTTGTCCGCGCAATACTAACGACAGGAATGAAGAATGAAGAATGAACTAGGAAGTCACTGGTCACTTGATATCCATCACCGTACGGCTAGTGTTAAACTGTCCAATATAAACTGATCTTAGTGGATTTTTCTTTATTTTACTTCTAATACTTTATTTCGAATTTTACAAGTTTACCATAACACCACGTTACTCTATTGTCTTAAGCGCTCTTTAGACGGAGTTTACGAGAATCATTTTTCGTTTATCTCCCAAGATGCGATACCGTGTTGTAAGCGATAATATGCTATGCGGATGCCAGTATCTCTTGTATGCTACAGTATTAAAGTTACTTTAGGTTGTTTAGTTATACTGCAACGTTTCGCGACTTAACTCGCGTTGTGAAACTGGGAGAAAATGAATTCATATTAAAGTGGAGCAAACTTCAGTTTTCGTTCCTAGGTTCCCTAGGCAACAACAAAAATGAAGTCAGTGAAGAGATCGGAAAAGTGATTTTTGAATTAAACTAAGTTACATACTTTGGCCTCATTAAACGGTTAAAGTAACGTCCACTATCCAGAAAAACAATGACAGCTTTCTAAAAAACATTCATTAGACCAGTTTTAACATATGCCTTGAATACCAAGACACTTAATAAGCCCGATGAAATGAAACTAAACTGCTTCGAAAACAAAATTCTCTGCAGAATCCTCGGACCCATTGAGCATGATCAGATATGGAGACATATGGTTTGGAAACAATGTCCCTGACCATAAATACTGTCTACAAATTGAAATGCGCTCAACGATCCATGAAGCGGTAAACGTTGGGCATAAGTTTGAGTGATAGAATTACAAATACAAAAATCAGACGCCGAACAAAATTCGTCAATATCATGGATCGGGTCGCAAAATTGAAATGGCAATGGGCAGGACACGTAGCCAGACAGCCAAGTTAATGTCTTAAAGTGGAGGCCATGGGAAAACAAAAGGGGTGTCGGTCGGCCACAGAAGAGATGAACCGTCGATATTGTTGTGGTCGCCGAGAAAAAATTGATTGAAGCGGCACAGGATAGAGAAAAATGGAGACAGATGGAATAGGCCTACATCCAACAGTGGAGGGAAGGCTAGGAAGAAGAAGATATGGAGAAAATACTCAGCACAGAGCCCTACGATCTATACCAGGATGTCACCGTGATCAAGTTTGTTAAAATTAACAGATTACGCTGAGGAATTTGGAGTACCCAAAATAGTGTGTTTTAACAACTCAGGAAGGCGAAGAGTTGTCCGCAGACTGCGATGGTTGTGGTGTCTAATCAGACTGACGGACCCTAGGGCAGCAAGACTGTGAGGTGGCGGCCAGAGACAAGACAGGATGGAAACATTTCGTGGAGGAAGCTAAGACCCACGAAGGGTTATGACCCTGACGCTGACGATGATAATGATGATGAAACTTCAGTTTTCTTTTCAATAAAATAAAAATATAAAAGTCTCAGATTATTTATCCTTAAAAATAAATTCAATGTTATTTTCGTTGATAGCGTAGGTGTCACTAAATAAGCACAGTCCTTGTACAATGTATCGGTGAGGTCGATGTCCTACTTTTACAAAGTGAGCGTTGCAGTACCTACGTACGTGGAGCTCTGTTTGATCTCTGACCCCTCTTTATTTAATACACGTGCCTTAATGACGACTGACACACTATGAACGACCGTAGAATCAAATAAGGTTATCAAAATTTTTATCTGTATTTAGAAGAGTAACCCTGTATTATCGACGTTTTCAAATTTAAATTCTATAAAATAAAAACACTGCACTTTGTTTTTAACCACTATGCGGTTATTTTAATTGTCGACTAGTTTCGCTTGTGCTCAAGCTTCCTCAGGGCTTCGTAATAACTTCAGTCTAGTTATCGACTATTTGATGTGATTTGTCTCTACTTAGAAAGAAATAATTTAAACTCAGACTTTTTACAGAAACTTTTAAAACTATTAACTTTACTGTATGAACCAAAAGCTTCAGAGATCGTGTCCGTAACGCAGAAATAAAAAAAAACTTGCGAAATAGAGGATATTGTTCGGTGGAGTATATCCAGAAGAAGACACTGAGGAGACCATGTAGCCAGAATACAGGCGAGTCATACACGCACGTCGATTCTTCCGACTTTTACCTTTAAAATTTGATTAATTTGGTCATGCTATGTTTTCCTCGGCCTGCCTCGACTCCGTACTCCATTTACATCATTAACGTATACTTTCTTAACCATTCTTTCTCCATCCATGTGCTCCATATGTCCGAACCAACGCAGCGATCATTTCAAAATTTTGTTCATAATACCTTCTTCCGCTCTACATTACTTTCTTATATCAGCATTTGAGATTCTGTCGTATATCGTTCTACGTCTTAGGGACCTCATCTCTACCGCATTTATTCTGCTCTCATCCTTCTTCTGCCAGTTGCATGCTTCGCTTCCACACATTAGGGTTGGGATCAGTCATTTCCTAGTGCGCCCTTGGAGTAATTGATTTTACAAAACGGCGCACTTAAAATACAAGTCATCAGAATAATAATAATTGTGAACGCCCGTTTTCGCTTTCATTGATAAATTCTTGTTTCCAAGAATAATAAAATAAGGATATATTTAGTCAATGCCTTATAAACGATTAAATTCTTTTTTAAGATAATCAAATGATTTTACTGAAATCTCTTGATGGAAGTTCATTTTAAATAATAATTAAATAAAACGATGTTTTTTTAACTACTTCCACTTTTGTCTTTATTTAGACAGCGACCGGTTTCGCCAGGCTCACTGGCATCGACAGACTGGTAACACTATTGTAGACTTAGTCCTTTATATACATACAGATGATTCTATACAAAAATAATCTTCAAATATTTATGTAAAATTTTCTGAATTTAAATATTGGTATTACAGGTATTCTTGGAGGTTCGTATTTAATACAAAAAAAAAATCTTTGTATTAAATACGAACCTCCAAGAATACCTGTAATACCAATATTTAAATTCAGAAAATTTTACATAAATATTTGAAGATTATTTTTGTATAGATATCCTGATCTGTATGTATATAAAGGACTAAGTTTACAATAGTGTTACCAGTCTGTCGATGCCAGCGAGCCTGGCGAAACCGGTCGCTGTCTAAATAAAGACAAAAGTAGAAGTAGTTAAAAAAACATCATTTTATTTCATTATTTATTAAATTCTTTAACATAAATGCGAAAACTACTAGGATCCATGCCACGTTGTAATTAAATTCCTTCTATAATGGAGATTGTGAATTGATGAATTTATGTGCCACTCGTTGGCCAACCTTGGAACATTGCTCTATGTTCCAAGGTTGGCCGACGTCTTATCATCCCCACGTCTACCCATCACAATCTCTCGGTTAGCTTGTAATAAAGATACCTATAGAGAGAGACGACGATTAGAAGCGGAAAGACGGATATCTGTAAGGCGGGCTTGAACTTTCCGAATATTATTTTCAGCTCCGCTCATATAAAAAGCGTTCATTGCATTGTCGATACTAATAGCCGCGCGGGGCAACTTGTTTGCTTCGTCGGCGCTCTTTTCAGGAAGCGGCTTAGTGGAATAAAGCACCTAATGAAGCCCTAAATAAGTAGAATTTAAGTCGATTAGCCCCGTGTACGTTTAGTATAGTGATGGGAACAATCTTAGATTATAATCGATTATATACGCATTCGACTAGTTCGCAAATTGAAATATATCCACAGAAGCAAAGATGGCAGTAGTGCCAACCCTCATGTATGGAAGTGAAGCTTGGAGCTGGCAAAAGAAGGATGAAAGCAGGATAAACGCCGTAGAAATGAGATCACTAAGAAGAATGTGCGGGAATGAATGATAGAATACCGAACGATGAAATAAAAAAGAAATGTAAGGCAGATGACTGCATCATGGATAAAATTAAAAAAGGATCCCTGAGATGGTTTAGACATATGGAACGAATGGATGAGAGTAGAATGGTTAAAATGTTGTACACAAGCAGCGTGAGTGGAAAAAGAAGCCGAGGACGACCGAGGAAAACATGGCATGACCAAATTAATCAATTACTAAAAGGCGGTCACATTCGAAGTCGGAATAATCTACGTGCGTGCATGGTACGATGTATGAATGTAGAGGAATCCAGAGGGGTATGCCAGGACAGAGCATTGTGGCGATCCATCCTCTCTGCCTTACCCCTCCGGGAAAATGGCGTTATGGTTAGTTAGTTAGACTAGTTCGCTGTATCGATAAATTATAAATATTTAAAAATATATTCAAAATTACTGTATAAATGATATCGTAGATTATTATTTTTTAATTAACTAACCGTCACGCCCGTTCGAGCGACATTCATGCATCATGTCATGCACGCACGTCGTTTTATCAATCTCCTCACGAGGCCGACACTTTATTTAATGCCATATTTACCGTTATTTTTATTATTATACAAAAATAATTTGTTTATAGAAATATTGAAGAAGCGAGAGAAGTGTATCAGCAAAGAACAGTATAGCGGTCCGTTCTTTCTGCCTTAGTGGAGACGGCGTGATAGTAATTTTAGATACACTTCAATACGATAGAATCTTCTGTTTATTAAAAATGATTAGAATGCCATTTTAAATACTGCACATATGGATTTTCCCCATTTTCACAAAACTTTAAACGAAAAATCTGAAAATGATAATAAAATAATTTGGAACACATTGAAAAATCGATTATGATCTTTATTGACAGATTTTCGATAATATAAATCGATAATAATTAAATGTCATGTTAGTAATAACCCTAAGAGACAGAGTCAGAAACGATACGGTGAGGGAAAAAAACAAAGGTCTCTGACATCATCCACCGGGTGGCAACTCTAAAATGGCATCGGGCAGGTCACGTAGCCAGAAGCTCAGATGAAAAATGAACAAGAAGACTGCTGACTTGGAGACCGTGGACGGCAAAGAGAAGTGCAGGGTGACCGCAACTACAGCGGAAGGATGATCTGAACAGACATGTCGGAATAACCTGGATGCAGTCTGCATAAGACGGAGTGACATGAAAGCGAATGGAGGAGGCCTCTGTCCAGGAGTGAACGGGAATAAGCTGAGGAAGAAGAAGGAAAAGAAGAATAATTAAATAAAACGATGTTCGAAGAGACAAAAGTGGAAGTAGTTTTTATTTAATTATTATTTAAAATGAACTTCCATCAAGAGTTTTCAGTAAAATCATTTGATTATATAAATCGATTATATAATAATCCGGTCCCAAGTTTTGATCGATTATAAGTCGTCTATTATTACCATCACTATAAAGAGACAACGCCGACAAGGAGCGCCCCGGCGGCAGAGCGCACCCAACAAAATTTCATCACGATTCCTCCGATATGTTTTATATTAAGTTATAACGTAATGCGGCTTAATGGTTTCTGCTGTGTGTGCATTACAATTTCAGCGAAGTCTGTTGTGTGTGGAATGGTCTCTTAGCCGCTGGAATACCCCTCCTGGCGACCGTTGAGCCCGCTCCTCCGCAAGGCCGGAATTCCGTTGTGGGGGCAGCTCATTAAAATAATTCTCCCGCCCCGTATCTGACATTCCGGAATATTTCTTCCTTGGGAAATTTAATAACTCTCATCTGGCGTTATTGTGTAGCTATTTTCATTTCGGCAGAATTAACGTACCGTGTTTTATTTATTCACCCTCTCGTTGCCACGCTTCAATTTGTGTTGATCTTTGTGCTAAATTAATATACTTTTGATAAACGATCCTTCTTATTATACAACATTCTGTGTTAACTATTTTTCCATCAGCGAGTCGGTTCTCATCCCAAAAGTGGGGTCATAGTATTATATTTTGAATACTTGATTTAGGCAATATATTTTAGATAATCCATTGTTTTGAGGAGCACTATGATACTTCAATATTATCAGATGTTTTAATTTTGAAACACTGTTATTATAAGTGTTACAATTTATTTTTATGAGATTGTCGCGACAGTTATTTCGCCAACTAATTTGTAATGAGAAAAATTGTGGAAAATATTATCTGAATATGGAATAAGTACAAAACTGATCACGGCAATTAAGTCGCTATACACGGAAAGCACTTCTAGTGTCAGAGTAAATGGAGATCTTACAGCCTGGTTTGATATGAATAAAGGTGTCAAACAGGGTTGCGTAATGACCCCGTGGTTATTTAATCTGTATATGGACAAATGTATGAAAGAGCTGAAAGGGTTGGATCTAGGTGCCAAAATGAGCGGAGTGTCAGTAAGCCGTATCTTGTATGCGGTGACGCTGTCCTACTTGCAGACAACGAGCATGAACTACAAGTCCTGGTGAATTGTATGTATGAGATATGCATGCGAAATGATCTGATGATGAATTTTAATAAGTCCAAGGTAATGATTTTTGAAAAGGAAGAAACCATGACAGTCTGCAACATTAGCGTGAATGGTGAAAAATTGGAGCAAGTAGATGAGTGCGTGTATTTGGGTAGCATGTTTACAAAAGATGGGCGATTGGAGAGGGATGTTGAAAGAAGGGTTGGGGCAGGCAACAAAGTGAATGGTGCACTTAAAGTTGTCATCTCAAACAAAAACCTATCCAAAAAAGCTAAAATGGCAGTGCACAATGGTGTTCTTGTACCGGCCATTATGTACGGAAGCTAAGCATGGAACTGGCAAAAGAAGGATGAAAGTAGAATAAATGCAGTAGAAATGAGATCTCTTAGACGAATGTGTGGATACTCGAGTATCGAATGAAAATATAAGAAGTGAATGCGGTGCGAATGATGGTGTTATGAACAAAATAATGAAAGGATCATTAAGATGGTTTGGACACGTGGGAAGAATGGTAAAAAAAGTATATGTTAACGATGTAAATGAAACTAGAAATAAAGGAACACCGAGGAAAACGTGGCACGATCAAATAAATCAAATATTGAATGTCTGCCACGTGAATAGTCAGAAAAATCAACGCGCGTGCATGAAACGTTGTATGAATGTCGAGAAAGCGAGAGAAATATGTCAGGAAACAAAAGTGTGGCAGTCCATTCCTTCTGCCTACCCCTTCGGGGAGACGGCGTGATGGTTAGTTAGTTAGTTATTTATTTATTTCAGATAATCCATTGTTTTGGCATATAAGCATTATAATTTATTTTGATGATATTGTCGCGACAGTTGTTTCGCCAACTAATTTGTAATACCTGGTGGTGCCAACATAGGTTGGCGAAACAGCTATCGCGACAGTTTTATCAAAATAAATTGTAATACTTAAAATATTATTTTACTTTCAATATTAAAACATTTAACACTCTTCTTCTTTCGGTGCCTTGTCATGTCCCCCCAACGTTGGCGATCACTGCAGCAAAGGCATCTCTGTCCTGCGCCACTTGGAACAGATTCTGAACTCTTGATATTCCTGTCTTGATGTTCCGCAGCCAGCACAGCTGCCTTCTACCAACTCCCCGACGTCCCTCCACTTTATCCATTAGTATCAGTCGAAGGAGGTGGTATTTTTCTCCCATTAGCGCATGACCCAAATATGAGACCTAACAATATATATTCAAATTTAAAAAATAATTAACTGTAACGTAACAATATATTTTCGATCTTCGTGGCAGAATAGCAACAGATATGACTGCCACACCTACAGGTCCCGGGTTCGATTCCCTGTGATGACAGTGTGAAACAAAAATCTCTTGCTGTCCTTGGTAGAATTTACGCTCCAATAAAAATTGACATAGACTAGCTACTTATCACATATCATCAATAGCTAAAAAGTTTTACAAGGTAATTAGGTTCAAATAACCTGTTATTTACAAAAATGTGGAAAGCAACGGAAAACTACCGCATTAAAGGCCCAAGTGGCATTCTAAGAACTTGCTACATACCAATCCCTGGAATGGAATTTAAATAAAGAAACGCAAATTATTGTTTCTTGAATAATGATGTTAAACCCCATTTTACAATAAAAAAAATTATAAAATGATGTCCGCTTTCTATAAATGTTATGATATTTTATGGGAATGATATGCATCGCCTTCCTTCGGCATTTAATAACGACATAGCAAGAGTCTATTTTCCATGTAGAAGTATTGTACATTTTACTTAAGTGAAATTTCTGGTAAGAACATTGTTGGAATGGTTGGTTCTAATCAACTTTTGACAATGCCCTATCAAGGCGAACAGTTTTACTCCTATAAAATAAATTAAAACAGAGGTTTTCATTAAAATAAATAATTATTTTAATATACTCGTAAATTTACTGAATTTGTGGCATGACATTTAAATTAAACCAGTTTTGTCCGTTTGTGTTTTTGTCAAACTGTTTTGCTACCCTGAAAAAACTACAGTTGTAAGAAAAGAAAATTGTAGACAATTTTCCTTTTTTTATTATTATTAAATAGTCAAATGTTTTGGCCGAAAAAACACTATGATACTTTAACATTATAAACTGTAAAATAAAAAAAAACGTTGTTTTATGTATCACAATTGTGTTTTTATTTTACGCGACAGCTGTTTCGTCAACCTATGTTGACATCATCAGGTGTAAGAATAATATATCAACTGTCAAATTTTCGGGATTTTTTAATTTAAATTTGACATTTCATATATTATTGTAACACCTGATGATGTCAACATAGGTTAACGAAACAGCTGTCGCGTAAAATAAAAATACAATTGTGATACATAAAACAAAGTTTTTTAATTTAATTCTTATTATTTTTTTTTCTTGAACAATGATGTTATTACGTAATAATTTATTTCTGGACTAGTACTTAATTATTTTGTTTCATCTGTATACGTTGGTAATAAAATTGGGTTATGAATTATGTTGTCGCATGTACATTCATAAGTCTTACCCCGGATCTGGCATCCATCATATTTATTTATTTACAAATAAAGCCGGCCCGCTCCGCGATTATTCACGCGGGAGATAAATCTCCGGGACCTTCCGCCCCCCGCCCACCGAGATGAGAGGGGTACGCGTGTTACACAGCTCGCGGCATTACCCGCACCCTGATTGCTATCATTCCATAAACTCCTGTTCATGCGTGGTAAGCAATGATTTCAACCCCACTTTCGTCACGTTTTATAAAAGCACCTACTTATGTATTAACAGATTTTCACACCGTAAATATTTGATTATGACATGTTAAATGTTCGTTCGTTCGCCGTTGGAGTTTTATAAATTTGCCGACGTCCGGTTGGTTGTATAGTTCATACAACACAGAGTTATGCCGGCGTCGTTTTATACTCGTATTATCCTCGCGGCTTCGTTGGCTCGACGGTGTTCTGAAGGACCTACAATTGTAGGGAGTCAGACCAGAGATGTGGAAGTCCAAGTCTCAGGATAGGGTCGGCTGGAGAAATTTTTTGGAGATGGCCGAGATACACCCAGGACTCTAGAGCCAGAGAGAAGAAGAAGAGAAGAATGTTAAATGTTCGTTGTTTTTTTTTTCGCAGTATACGAGAATTTTGTAATTTGAAGCTTCGCCAGAAAATGGTCAAATTATTATTATTATTTTGTTGAATCGCTCTTTACATCATGACAGCATGAGCCAAATCGATGTAAAGGGTATTATGGCTAAAGCGATTATAGTGATTATTGGGACATTTTATTTAAATATGGCCGAGCCATGGAGGGCTCCCTCCGCTTACCCGAAGCTCTTATAGGCGCAGCGGCGCCTTTCGTCAGCTTCACTCGTTCATTCCCTAGGCCCGTCCCCCGTCCATGTCCCGCCGTACACACATAGCACACATTGGGACATGTGATAGGTAGCTAATTATCGCCATTTTATTGTCACGTGAATTCTACACCAGACCAAAGACAATGTGACAATCACACTGCCCTCGCCGGGAATCGAACCTGAAACCTTCGGGGTGACAGTCAATGCACTTACCACTCGGCCACGAAGGTCGTCAGCCACGTTTGATCTATACTTTTATATGGCGTTGAATCATGGACCTCATGAACCGGCTGGAGGCGTTTGAAATACCGTTGCATCGCAAAATTTTGTCCATTCCTTGGATTGATATTGTTAGCAACATGAATACTCGCCAGAAGTGATAGAGATATGTTGAACAACAACATAGCCTGTAAGGTGTCATATTTTGGTCATGTGCTTAGAGGAGAAATGTATGATTTGCTGCATCTGATCATTGAGGGATCGGCGGGGTCCTGGCGGAAGGCGAATCTCCTGACTCCGCAATATAAGGGACTGGACTGCCTCCTCTCAAGTGATGGTCAACGTCGTGGGGGACCTGACATGACAACGAGAAAAGAATAAGAAAATCAAATGATAATATTTATTCATACTTTTTGCGAATCACGTTGCGTCTTGACTCTACGAACGACATTCAAAATACTTTATTAAAAAAACGACATTTTATAGAATATCAATAATTTTTTTAATCTTATACCAGATTTAAAATATGTTAATTTAGGGACCGGGAACATTTTTTTCTGATGTTTATGACGTCCTTATATTTAAAAATAATTCATCGAATGTTAATTTATTGCTAATATATTTAGGACATTTAAAATAACTTTGTTTAATCCACAAAATATATAAAAAAAACACGACATGTTTCGGAGGATACTCCCATCTTCAGGTGTAAAAATATATTTTTACGCCTGAAGATGGAGGTATCCTCCGAAACATGTCGTGTTTTTTTTAAATATTTTGTGGATTAAACCAAGTTATTTTCAATTTCTTAAGTATTTTACTATTTAATTCCACAGTGTTAAATGCCTTAGCGTTCAATAAGTTGCTAATATATTTTTATAATAGATAAATAAATTCGGTAACTTGATTCAATTTATCGCCGATCACACTACGTCACAATTCATATAAATATGCTTCCTTATCAAATAACATCACTTTAGACTTAGATACATTCATAACTGTGTCTTATTGCTTGTTTCATACTTTATTTTGATCCTTCATTTAATTTTGTAATAAAACTTCTAGAAAACGGATGTTTTATCAATATTATATATGTTGCTTAATGTGGAATTTTACATTATTCGGAAAACGCCAAAATAAAGTAAAATAAGAAGTGGTTAATTTCGCCATCTAGGCCGCTAGTTTACGATCAGATCTGTTAGACGTGTGACTCCAGCCTCCAGCGGGCCCTTATCTCGCGGAAGCCCCGGGTATTGTGCTATAATCGCTTCCTCTCCTTGTTTCCTCCGCATTCTTCATTTGGGTTTATTTCCTTTTTACTACACCACCGCTTTGTTTCTGTAATTTTTTGCCGCCCGGCACCGGCGTGACAAATGCCGGCAAAAACCACAATTCGTACCATTTGCGAAGAAGTCTTATTTACGATTCCGCCATTGTACATACATATATCCCTTATAGTTTACTGCCTTGCGGTGGCCTAAAACATTTTTGCTGGATTCTTACTGAAAAATTAATGTAACCCTGTTCGCACGGTAACGAATCCTTTTTTATGCTGAATTCCTCACTCGTATATACACGGTGTGATAAAAATACAATTGATCAAATCAAATCAAATCAATCAAATCAGTTTATTTTCTCAAAAGATATTTACAAACAACAAAGTCAATAATCTCCAAAGTCAAAGAGTATTTGTCTTCTGAACATACTTTCACGAATATGAAAGACGTCGATCTCCGAAGCGATCACGTTCAGCAGTTTGATTGCTCTCCCCACCGGCATCACCAGAGGCAGGTTGGTTGATATTTCTTTGCTCCGTGACGATTTCTAAAAAGCATCATCACTAGGGCTCGAAATTGACATAAAAAGTATATTTTTTTCTTAGGCCTAGCTTTCAAAAAGAAACTGTTTTTTGTGTTTTGAGATCAATAGACCCCGTTTAACCATAGTTATTAATAATATAAAAGCATATTCCAAAGTTAAGAGAATATTTAAGAATATTTCAGGGTTTCCGGGATAATTAAAGGTCCATTTACACTGGACCGTCATCAACAGATACCGACACGTCACGCGTTTGCGTTGAGCAAATAATCGTTTTGTTTGTTTTAATGGTGTCTAACTTTTAATGAATGTCATATATTAATTCCGAGATAATCACCTTCACCACAGCGAATTTAAATAGTAGTAATAACGGTATTTTGTAAAAAATATTTATATATTCATCACTTTTATTAAGTGCCAATTTTATGTAGGTAGGTGCTTTCTTCGGCAACCCCCGGTGGCAATTTTATTATAGCATTTGAGATAACGAGTCGGTGAGATTCAAGGCTATTTTTATCGTGACGTGTCGGTATCGGCTGATGACTGTCCAGTGTAAACGGACAGTCATCAGTGATTTTATTGTGTAAAACTAGAAATAAACGAACAAAAACGCACCCGGGAAATGGCACAATGTCGGCCAAATTTTCTACCACAATGGCAAGAAAAATATGATAGAAAAGGCAATTTTTACAATCATTTCCACAACATATTTAGGCTTGACATTAACACACGATGAAGATTATGTGGTCTACCTATGTGGTATGTTCTCCAGAGTGTTGCTCCTCCTGTGAGGTAGATTCCCAGCTGTCCTTCCATCTTTTAGGAGGTCTTCCACGCGGACGAGTCCAATGAGGCCGATTATGCAGTGCAATATAGGGGAGTCTGGTGGTGTCCATTTTTTGAACATGACCGTACCAGTCCCTTTTTCGCTGTCTGCTCCATCTTATAATATCCTCAATCTCACATATCTCTCTTATTCTGGTGTTCCTCACGCGATCTCTCGGTGTCTTGTCTGCTATCATCCTCAGTGTCTTCATTTCGGAAGTCCTCAAAACTTGTTTGGTCCTTACTGTGTCTGCCCTTGCTTCGACGCCATATGTTATTATTGGCCTTACGCATGCTTTATAGATTCTCATCTTATTCTTAATGGCCATGTCTTTATTTTTCCATATTGTGGATTTTAGAGCCCCAGAGATTGCAGCTGCCTTGTTTACTTTGGCTTGTATTTCTTCCCGCGGATCAGCTCCCCCCACCAGGTCTATGCCTAGGGACTTGAAGGTCCTGACCTGTTCTATGAGTTGATTTTCTATAACCAGGTTACATGTTTTGGGTGTTTTGGAAAAGGTCATGAGATTCTCAAAATTGTTATAATATATATTTTTAATCTATGTTTCTCGACTTCATTTAACATTGCATTTCCGGTGTATTGTGTAAAAGTTGACTCTATACAAATATTCTGAATAAGAATTATGAATCACCGTTTTATTTTAAAGTGTACCAAGCTGAACATGATTTATATATTATTATATGAATGCAGGATTGCGTCATTGGTGTATTACAATATTATTTTATGTTGTTTTATTAGTTCCGTTCTAGACGGCTACTTGTCTAACGCGAGAATTCCATTGGTGATTGACGAAACATTCGTTGTGCGATGCGAATTCATTACAGACTTTGTAAATATCTGTATATTTATCTATTTTTTATGCTTTACAGGTAGAAGAAATAAGGGCTATGATAGACAAGATCCAGGAAAATGTCGAAGAAGTTAAAAAGAAGCACAGCGCCATCTTATCTGCACCGCAGTCGGATGAAAGTAAGTCCTTTTTATTATTATTATTATATTTTAAGCCGTGGAAATGTCTGCACTTATTTAAGGATGAACAAGGTTTAAACGAAACATTCCGTTATATTGTTTCAAAATTCTCCGACAGAAATTCAACATTCCGTTTTTTAAACTACCTATCCGATAATGTATGCTAATTACTTTGGTTAATAATCAAAAATGTATACGTCATCCAAACTAGTATTTGCTATAATGGACAATCAAATAAGAAAGAGAAAGACTTTAAGATAACATGGTAAATGTGCAAACCTATATAAATATATATCAAAATTCCCAAAATATAATATCTATAATGCTATTCAGCAACGTCTTAGATGTATTGACAATACGACTGATTCGTAATATCATATAAAATATAATATAAACAATCAAATTATCATCAACCATTAATCGTCCAGTGTTGGACATAGGCCTCCCTTCCCGCCTTCCACGACTCTATCCCTCGCCACTCTGTGCCATTGACCTCCTGTCACTCGTTTGATGTCATCAGACCATCTTGTTTATGGTTTGCCCTTATTTCTGTGACCGGTTTTCGGTTGCCACTCCACGGTGCGTCTGATCCACCGATCATCCGTTGTCTTCGCTATATGGCTGGCCCAATTCCACTTCAAAGAGGTTATTTTGCACGTTTCATCGGCAACTTTGGTCCTTTCTCTGATCCATTAATTTCGTTTCCTGTCTCGCATACAGATTTTCTAATGACTAAATTATATTGTTAAACCGCCCTTGAGGTTAGAACGACGCTATAATTAGCCTTAATATTATTAACTATTATGAACACTATGATGTTATTTCACAAAACTCTTCACAACAGATTAAATGTCTTTATGTCAGCGGGAATTCTATATTGATATACATATGGGTAACCGGATACCCCGGTAGATACCCAAACGTAGAGTTAACTTTGAATTCAATTAAAATGTAGATCTTCCTCGTGTCAATGGAAAGGCATTCCCTCTACATTTTCTCTTGCCATTTTTCTTCTTTCGCCTAGCCATTTCCCGTTATTTTACGGGTCGGCGCTCCTGATACGGCTCCGCCAAGCCTCACGATCCAGGATCATCTGGCTGTCCAGTCCCAGCGCCTTCAGGTCGTTCCTAACTGTGGATATCTACATTGCAGGAGGCCGACCTGAATTTCCGCCTTCCAGTTGCAGGGTCTTGTGAACGATGTATTCATTGTCCCTCCTGCTCACATAGCCATACCACCCCAGACGACGTTCCCTATTTTTTTCCGCTATGGGAACGACTTTTAGGCTTTTAAACTCTTTCTCATGTCCCTGTGCTGGATATTTTGAAAACTTTCCATCGTTTCCAGGGGCACCGGGTGTAACACATATTTAAAAAAAACACCACATTTTGAGACACCTTCCTTTTTTTAATTAAATTTATTTAATGAATGTTAAACAATATCGATCGTTTGAGAATTTAATTTTCAAAAATATAATAACAGATAATATTTCGTAAATAAAATTCGAAAGACTACCCGATTAAACATGTCTTTATTTTTCCCTACGATTTTTATTTTACTTCATTGTGGTATTATTTTTTTTTGTTATGATAATAAGATTCGTTCCTTTCCTATGAAAATTTCATTCGGAATTTCCTCAACGATATCCCAGTAGCCCCAACCCTACTCCGAGCGTTTTATGAACCTCTTTCACATATTATAATATATTCTCTGAATCTTTAATTTTGAGTCCCATCCCTATGCAATGTTGGTGCGTAGACTAGTGTTGAGTAACTCACACATGAGGCACTACAAATGTCCCATACACGAGCGCCAAATGTCCCATCACTACAAAAAATACGTTTGTACCAACTCTAATGCTTTGTCCCAACTCAATTCTGACACGACTCTAACACATTCTGCCGTATGTCTGTGCAGGCAACACATCAAACACATTACATTACTACATCACTACATATCACTACTCACTACACACTATACTGTCTATACTACAATACTACATGGCACTGGTACATTCTGCGGATGGGACATTTTTGTGTTGCCTTTGTTATTTGTGACATTTGTGTTTGTGTGATGCGTGTATTGCGTCGTTGCGTGCGTCACTAAGTCAGTGTGACATTGGACATAGTTGAAAGTTGGGATATATAGGAACATGCGTGACATGGGAAAGTATCTAATAATACTGATAATCAATGTTTCTAATAATGTGAACGCTCGCCGCAATACGGCGCGCGTTAATTTGTTTAACAATAATAATATTTCCCTGTGCATTATGTACTTTACGATGTTGGATGATGGATGATGGTCGTTTTTAAAAATTGCAGGGCTACACTCCGACATTTTATGATTTTATTGTTTATTAAAAATATATGTAGGTACGTGAAACAAAACCACCACCAAACAAATAAAAAATTTACCAACACCAATGTTCTTTCAAAAAAACTAAACTGTATTTACAGCATGCCACGGATGCTACATAAATATCTATTATCCAATTCACCAAACCAAAATGTTTTATCACTAGTATTATTTTCAAATAGTAGGTACGTATGTATTATAAATATACCTACATATTTTGTAAATGAATACTTTCATGTTCTATTTTAAAACAGAAACACAACTATCAACTTTAACGAAACATAAAATTACAAAATCAAGATGACTTGTACTTGTACACACCAGTTATAAAACGCAACTTAAAAATGAAATTATTTGAAAAATCATGTATCCTGGTATCCGGTCGAGGACACCTGCCAGTCACGAGTCATAACATTCCAGACGCGTGATATGCACGTGCCATGCGTGCAAGCGCACCCATTTTAGTACTCGACGCGGATCTTTGTACATCAAAACACTGGTTTGCAAAAAAAATCTTTCTATTTATTAAGCATGATATTTTTTAGAATTGGTGTCTGAATATCAGAGATAAAGCAGAAACATTATGGACGTTAAATTTTTTTGCAAATTTAATTGCGTTTTGTAAGAAACACGATCGGTGACGTCACCGATGTCATTTCCTATACCACATATTTAAATATAATCCATTGAAAGTAATGCACAATATACATTTAAATGCTAATTTGTTGTTAAAATAATATAAATTCTTTTATAAATAAAAGTAAAATGATGTCGATATAGGAATCCTACCCTAACGCAATTTGCACGTGATCCCCGTATGTCTAGCCCACCGCCGCGCCATGCGCCACCGCGCGGCCGTCAGTACAAATATCACATACACGATACGTCACACCTCACTAAATTTGAGGCACTACATTAACACGAACGCCAAATGTCCCACCACTACTAAAAATACGTTTGTACCAGTATGACCGAACAGTATGTAGGTACCTCACTTCCCGACCCCCTACTTAAAGATAGTAGTCATTCATTCGCATTACGTCACACCTCACTACATTTGAGGCACTACATTGTAGTAAGACATTTCAGTATTTAAGCACCTCATACAAAACTCATTTTAAAATCGTGTCTTACCCAACACTAGCGTAGACGCGCATGGCTATTTGGACGGCGTTAAACGAGATAGACCCAACCCGCAATAATACATTTTTGAGATTATGATTCCAGGGAGACTCACATACGTTGATGTAGGGTACGATTTCCCGCACAGCCTCTGTGGAAGATATTCTTTTTTCAAGGGATAAAAATTCTAATATTTGTACTATTTGAATTGCGGGGATGCCAGCTTCCCAACAGTCTTTAAATGTGAATAATTTCCCTTTTTTATAAACTTTTTTTTTTAGACATACAGTGGTTATACTGTACTCCCATGAGTACACTACTCATTCTGGGACAAAAGGACAATTTACATACTTAATAGTAACATACAAATATACTACAATTGTAAACGGAAACATCAAAACACAGACTTAGAAAATAAAACATCTTACAAAAATATAATACAAAATTACAAAAGCATTAAGGAAATATCAGTAAACAGACATACGAGTACAACTAAGACATATTACAAAGTTTACAAAATTATACATAATATTCTATAATCGCCGAGTCGGTATGTTAAGTCAGTTTAAAATTTAATAAAAGGTACTTTTTTAATAAATTATTTATTTTCATACCAATAGATATGTACATATTTTGTGATACCACTAAGGTAATCTCTAGGAAAAAACCGGGCGGGGTGGTTTGAGGGACAGAACGCTTAGCCCTAATCCGATGGACTTGGTGTTAAATCCTCGAAATGCTTCGCTTCCTTCTTCTAATGAATGAGCTATTATTTCTGCTCACACTGGGATTTTAATAATAAAAAAATGTAATAATAATTGACTTACTAATAAATCCGTTTATTTAAATTAATGATAACTTGAACTAAATAATGACATAAAATTGTGTCATTTATTTACAGTTCCTTAAGCTGATTTAAATTGTGGACTGCGTTCATTTTCAACTCCCTAATTCAACAATAGGGATGGTTTACGGGAAAGGTTCCCAAACATTTCTATATCACCGCCCCCCTTACAAGGTCCATCTAGTTATACCAAATATTTAAATACTTTTACACATTATCAATATCTTTAAAAAATCACAAAGTTGAAATTAAAAAGGTTATTTAATATTTAAACAAAAAAAATACTTAGACGGTTACATCAATTATAATCTGATTCACGAAAAAGTATTTAATTACAATTATTTAAAAAACGTACGCCACGCCCGCCCAATTGATTGCCATAACGCCACCCATTTACCTCTGGACCCGCTACCGCCCCATGGAAAGCTCCAGCGCCCACTGAGGGGCGGTACTGCCTCCATCGGGAACCTATGGTTTACGGGATACTCATTCACGAGGAGTGCGACCAAAAATAAGTTTCGACGTAATATGTTTACGTGTCAATGAGTTAACGCACCAATGTTTTTTTTATTTAAATGTTTCATTAAAACATAGTACCGAATAAAAAGTGTTAAGTTACACGTGTACAACAATTTTTAAAAATGTGCGAAAACTACAATATATAAACCTGTTTCTTCAAAAACACTGGGTATCTTAAAAAGATTCTAACATTTTGCTGCACCTGCTCCGCTTACTGGGACGACCCGACTATTGTTTTCGATGCAATCTTCAAATAAGTGACGAATAGAAAATATTTAAATAGAAAATACGAATATCAAATAAGTAACAATGCAAACACTAGAGCCAATAAATTCCTTGCAGGGTAGAATTACAAAGAGCTGGTAAACATTAGATTTATGACCCCGGACCCAAACGGCTGCACTCACAATAGAGTGGTCACGAAAACATTGTAACTCGTGTATTTGTAATATTTTGGGGATTAAAAGTCGCATATTTCATAAAATAAGCTTCTTTAAACTGTCGGAAAATATGTGCCTTATATTTATATAATGTTTTGTAATAATCATGATTTTTAAAGAGATGTGTTTATTGACTATTTGAGTGTTATTATGGTCACTCTATGGAACAAACAGGTTGTCTCAAAAAATTGAGAGAAATATTTTTTAAACCCGTTTTCTGATCAAATTAGATAATTGGTTCGATTATACATACGATTTTTAATTTTAATTTCTGAAATTTTAATAAATATATTTTTTTTTTTATATTTTCTTACCCCAGAGTGCAAAGTTTTAAGTTATGTTACCAATCTTAGAACGACCTTATTTCAGTTGGACTTTCTGTGGATTGGTCCCATATCATTAAACGCCCAGAATTTACTCCACATCAAATAGTCCCCCACACCAGAGGCCGCAATATATAATATTCCTCCGCACTTGAACACGTCCCTATGATATTAGATTTAATCTAAATGTACCACGGTTTGTCATACCGAGTGGCAGCGCGCTAAGGGAGACTCATACTCTCTAACTACTCCACACATAAGTTATTAAGTCTGTATAATATTTGTCTTAATAATCTTGATTGCTTAGCGTCCATATAATTCTGGAACCACCCATCCCGACACTCCGCTGGCAATGGAACAAATAGGCGTAGCACATTTTGGGATCGGTCAGATTTCGTATAAAACATCATCACAGTATGTTTCAAATCAAATGAAATCACAAAAAAATAATGAAGGCAGTTTATGTTTTCAAAAGATATTACAAACAAAAATTTATGTTTAAGCCATCCATTGAGAATTTTGTTTAATTTTAGATCAAATTAAGGCGTTAACACTGGAATTCCATAATGACGAATTTTTTTGAATAAAATGTTTTTTTTCAGTTTTGATAAAAAAACAGTTTTTTTAATTTTTTGTGTGTTTTAAAGTTTTCAATACCATACAAAAATAATGAATTATGTTAAATAAATTGTTTTATTAAAAATTTTATTTTACATAATTATTTTAAGATTATTTTTGTATAGAATCACGTTTACCACCCATGATCTGTATGTCTGTGTTACCAGTCTGTCGATGCCAGCGAGCCTGGTGAAACCGGTCGCTGTCGAAATAAAGCCAAAAGTGGAAGTAGTTAAAAAAATATAATTTTATTAATTTTTTTTTAAATGAACTTTCATCAAGAGATTTCAGTAAAATCATTTGATTATCTTAAATACGAGTACAAAGTGTAATAAAAATTAAATTTAACACTTTTTTTTACTTAGTTTAAATCACTTTGTTTGAGTAAGTAGCGCCAGATGGTTTGACTCTGCAGCAAGCTTCCTTAAGGCTTACATAAACTGAAAATAGTGGTGTTTTATAATTTTATATCTTTAAGTATAATACACGATACTCTCTAAAGTCAATAGTATTTGTCTTCTCAACGTATTTTCACTAATATGAAAGACGTCGATCTCCGAAGCGGCCATGTTCAGCAGTTTGACTGCTCTCCTCACCTGCATCACCAAAGGCAGGATGGTTATGCATATTGGAAGATAATAAAATAATGATAGTGCAAAAATATTTTCTCCTTTAAATACAATTTATTTTTATACTTGGTATCAGCAAGGATTATATCGTATGTTTTCCCCATTTTACTGTGTCCTAAATAATCACTTTATTTTCTAATTGGGTTTATAATGTAGCCATGTGCAATGTAAAGGGCATTAGTGTTATTCAAAGGCTAACATGGCGACCTTTGCGCTGTCACTTTAATATGGTAAGCGCTTCTGAAACTAATTTTCTTTTTATTTTAATAATTAAATTTTCCCACGTTAGTTTTCCATTTTAATTATGCCCGGGACATTGCCGAGCTGCAAATGGCGCTTTGCATAAAGTTTTCAAAGTTGCACGAACCGTTCCCGCTTCAAAGATTTTGTAAAGCAATTATATACAAAATTAAAAAGCATAAAATTTTATAATTAGTACGAACGAATACGTCTTATATCTGTAACTTTTATTGTAATGATTTGTTACGCCTTTGGTAAGGCTCCAATTTAATTTTAAAGTGTGTTTTTTAGGTTAAAGTGTGGTAGTCCATTCTTTCTGACTACCCCTTCGGGGAGACGGCGTGATGGTTAGTTAGTTACAATTTAAGATGTTATTTAATTAAATAATTAAGTAAAATTTATATTGTTACTCTATTCTTCTTCTTCTTTGCTAGCCTTCTTCCCTCCACTGCTGGATATAGGCCTCTTCCAATTTCTTCCACTCGTCTCTATCTATAGAATTTATTATTTAGATATATTCGTCAAATCTAGTAACTGACTCATTTTTTACGATTTATCAAAAAATTAATACCAATTAACAGCTAACATTATTTCTATGTATTGTATATAAAATATAAACCAAATTAAAGAAAATATCAGTTTTCCAGAAGTATTATTTTATTTTCTGGGAGTGACGTGTTTTTTTTTAAATAAATCTTGAATCATGCCTTATAATTACTAACTAAAACTAACTAACCATCACGCCGTCTCCCCGAAAGGGTAGGCAGAAAGAATGGACTGTCACACTTTTACTGGTGCGGCACTCCATCCTTCCCTTTTCGCCCCGCGGGAGACGCGGTCTGATGGGTTGCGAACCTCATGAACAACCAATGTCAAAATTCTTTATAAAAACGATAAAACTAATATAATTTTAACAGCAAAACAGTACAAACGTATTACGTGTCACAATTAACTATTATAAAGTGCGGCAACAGTTAAATTAACCAAAACAATTTACTTATACACGAAATATCTCCAAATTTACAGGAGCACCACATGAACCAAACCAAATTTTCAAAATCAGAAAAAAGAAGCTAATAGCCTTATAATTATCATAGAATATAATGAAACTTCTTTAAAACATACGTTTTCATTCGTATTAATTATTTATTATTAATTTTTACGTCATTATTGTTCAAGAAAACAATAAACATATAAAGTTAGATATAGATGAAAAAGTGGTTTTTTTTTTCATTAAAACTATCTTGTCACGGAAAACCGCTTCTCATTATCTACCCTATTATTTTTTTCTCTATTTTCGTTCTTCTTGTATAAAAAGAAAACTAATTTAATAATATTTTGGACGAATTGTGTATTATTATAGGACCACGTGAAAAGTTTTCCGCTTTTTTCGGAGAATTCGTATAACGTAGATAATCTAATGGGCGCCGAAAAGTGTTGAGTGTTGACTCAACCGGCGACTTCATTCAATAATGTACTCTCCAGTGTAATTTAGGAAGTTATTTTGACGAGGATGTGCGAAGTTTCAGGGACTTCTGCACATATATCCACCCGCCTCTACAGTCGGCCATCCACGTTCGGATTTAATTTGTCTCTCGTGTCTGACACACGAATCTCATTAACAAGTAGAAATATTTAGATTTTATTTTTATGAATTAAAATACTTTTTTTCTTCCACATGTTTCGAAGGCATTACACCTTCATCATCAGAGAACAATCGAAACATATCTAGAAAAATAATCTCAAAAATGGAAGAAAAAAATTGTATTTTCATGTATAAAACATCGTCATTATGGAATTCAACAGTGTTAACGCCTTAAGTTTTTTTTTATGTATACAACAGGTCGTTTGAACCCTATTACTACATACAATTTATTTTTTAGCTATTATATTGATTCTCGTGACATGTGATAGGTAGCCAATCTATCGCCATTTTCCCGGAAGCGTAGGCAGAGACGATGGATCGCCATAATGCTCTGTCCTGGCATACCTCTCGGGATTCCTCTACATTCATACATCGTACCATGCACGCACGTGGATTATTCCGACTTCGAATGTGACCGCCTTTTAGTAATTGATTAATTTGATCATTCAATGTTTTCCTCGGTCGTCCTCGGCTTCTTTTTCCACTCACGCTGCTTGTGTACAATTTTTTAACCATTCTACTCTCATCCATTCGTTCCATATGTCCAAACCATCTCAGGGATTCTTTTTTAATTTTATCCATGATGCGTCATTACATTTCTTTCATATTTCATCGTTCGGTATTCTATCATACAACGTTTTCCCGCACATTCTTCTTAGTGAAGAAATATTTCTTTAAGATTTTAATTAGTGAGTACTCTTTTAAGTGCACATCTATATTCTATATTTATGTTGTTAAATATAACATCTTTATTCTATATTTAAATAAAACATACCTAATTTCAGTATCTAAGTCGAAAATTTTCGCAATTAAAGCGTGATCGCAATCATGAGAAATCAAAATGTAAAAAATTAGGTGAAATGCAACCGATGTTTTTTTTTTAATCATTCGAATTATATATTATTTTAATTGATTAACTCATTTATTTATTATTTTGTTGAATCCCTCTTTACATCATTGCAGCGCGAGCCATAACGATGTAAATGGTGTAGCTATCATATTGATTCTCGTGACATGTGATCGGTAGCTAATCTTTTAGCCATTTTATTATCACGTGAATTCTGCATCAGACCAAAGACAGTGTGACGATCACATTGCCATCGTCGGGAATCGAACCCGAGACCTTTGGTATGGCAGTCAAGGCACGGGCAGTTCACGTAAATATTTGTAAACTTTGTATATCTGCAGATACGACAGATATATTAAGTTTACAAATATGTGCGTGAATGCTAGCCTTAATGTAAAGAGTGAATCTCACCCCCCTTAATAAGAGTTAGGTGTGTGATGAAGTTTTAAGCCAACTTCGCGAAATTTGCAGATATAGGCTCAAAATCTAAGCTATCTCTTTCCTGTATCTTAATTAATGAATCATGGAACTGGTAAAAAAAGATGAAAGTAGAATAAACGCAGTGGAAATGAGATCTCATAGACGAATGTGATCAAAGAGACTCGTTTTTTGACATCCCCTTTGGATAAACGGTTGGCTTGTAAGCTAGTATTTAATGTACTTAGGAAATTGAAAATAACTTTGTTTAATCCACTAATTATTAAAAAACACAACAGGTTTCGGAGGAAAACTCCATCTTCAGGTGTAAAAATATAATAAAAACAAAACAATGAAAGACTAATATAAAAACGCATGTAAAATTCGATACAATAATTCAAATTTTAATTATTATATCGAATTTTAAATGCGTTTTTATATTAGTCTTTCCTTGTTAATTATATTTTTACCCCTTGATGATGGAGGCATCCTTCGAAACATGTCGTGTTTTTTAATAATTAGTGGATTAAACAAAGTTATTTTCAATTTCCTAAGTATATTACTATGGAATTCCACAGTGTTAATAATGCCTTAGCGTTCAATAAGTAGTATTTAATGTATACTATAATTTTAACTATGGATGTATACATAAATTTATGATAGTGAACACGATTGTTTAGTGGTTTTACTTGGATTTAATTTATAATTTGTTTCACCTTGCGAGGGCATTCTCAAACTGAACCTAATCGCCAAACAGTGTGTCCTTATATTGAATTTAGAAATCTTAAGGGTGGGGGTGAAAGTATATAATGAGTTGTTAAATAAAACAATTTTAAGGTTTTTCCTAGAACTGATGATGAGTGATAAGGAATTTTACAACTGAATTTCTAGGAGTTTATGAGGTTCAATACCTCAACCATCATATAAGTAACCGACATTACACCAAGAGATCGCTTTAGGAACACCAGAATAAGATAGATATAGATATGATATTATAAGATGGAGTAGACATCGAAGGAGGGACTGTTACGGTCATGACCGAAGAATGTACACCACCAGACTCCCCTATATTGAACTACATAATCAGCCTCACGGGACTCGTCCTCGTGAAAGACCTCCTAATAGTCGTTTACACGAGCAATTGAAACAATTTACTTCAGATATCTAATGGATGAAGCCCAGCTCGAAAGAGCGTCGACGTCCATGGATCTAGGGGTGTTGTTCGATGCTCGCTTGTCGTTTAGTCTTCACATAACTTCACTATGTAATAGTAATATTCAGGTGCTGAAGCTGCTGTATAACTCTCTGGTGAGAAGTCGGTTGGAATTTAGTTCCATTATCTGGGCGCCGCATGAGGTTCGATATTCCCTGATGGTGGAGAGGGTGCAGAAAAAAATTCTGCGATACCTCTATCTTAGGGTGTATGGATATTACCTGTGGCTCTTTCCAACTGATTTCTTGCTAGGGATGCTAGGCTACCAGTCACTAGAGAGGAGACGAGACATTCACTTGGGTGTCCATTTCTTTCGACTGATAGGCGGTTGTATACACAACTCAGAAATCCTGAGTGATGTAGGTCTGTTCGTCCCTGATAATTATCTTCGACAAAGGGGCCATAGATTGTTTTATCTCCCACGATGCAGAACCAACCTGCCAATGGTTATGCCGGTAGGTAGAGCAATATATTTGCTTAATCGTATCACCTCGGAGTTTGACATATTTTGTGATAGTTTGGCTCATCTGAGGGAAGTACTATCTTTATTATAATTGTATGGTATATTTATTTTATTAATTTGTCATGCATCTTATGTTTCTCGCTCTTTTTATTAATCTATTATGTATTACTTATTATTGTGTATCTCTAACTTGTATCTTTAGTGTATTGGAAAACAAATTCTGTAATGCTTTAGATATGTTTAAAATAAATAAATGAAATGAAATGAAAAAATGAAAATAGATGGAAGGACAGTTGGGACTGTTGGGACTGATTGCTCCTCTTGTGACTTCAACTCACAGGAGGAGCAATCCTCCGGAGAACAGACCACGTAAGTCTACAGCAAGGAAAGAGAAAAAAGTAATACTTGCATTCACTTTGCCTTGTTTTCAATTTCCAGTTGTGTTAGATGAGTTAATAAAAATACAGTTAGATAGTTGTGTGAGATAAGTAAATGGAAATAGAATTTGAGAAGTAAATAAACGTATATTTACAGTGCAATCGCCAAGAATCTGAAACAATCCGAAATTCCCGGTCTCAGCTTAGATTGGGTTTATAATACGGAGCACGGCTTGAGGCTGCAGCACGCGATGAGAATAGTGTACACGATCTCGGCACTATTGCGAAATGAAAATCACCTCTGTTTCCAATTGAAAAGAGAGTCCCGCCTCGGCAATTCCATCTCGAGCGGCTTTGGGGAGCACTTTGAAGCTCTTGTACGTTTAACAGTGTGTGTTTTGGGTTAAAACGATTAAAATGTTAATTTAGGTCATTGAAAGTTCATTCTAAATAATAATAATAATAATAAAATTCTTTCCTTCCACGGTCATCTAGTTCCGACCGGTTTAGATAAACAGATAAATCTGAGATCACAAAAATATAAATATCATTTAGAATGAAAACCTTCTTAATGGATGGCGCTAGTGTAGATTGAACCAAAAAATGTGAAGTGTTCCTCAACATTGCAGCATATATACATCTTCCAAAAATTTGTCAGACGTGGTGGTCGTAAGAAGGGCGCAATGGGGATGGTTGTTAACATAAAGCGATCGCTTAACCCAACCAATGACAGGTCGTAAGTCCTGTAAGCGCCTCGACCACCATATTCTGTTCCCAGAAAACAATTTACATCTTCGTCTCTATTGAGATACAATTAATCCTTCCTTTTTCTTTCTAGAAATGTTTTTAAATGACATGTTACTAAGTAATAGATAATGCATATAATACAGGGTACGGCAGCATAACATCCTTTTTTCAAAACTTAATAAAACATATTGTTTGAATCCGATTTTTTTTTTATATAATGTAGGCACATACCTAAAGTTTTGTTTTACTTAGTTTTTGAAGATCAAATCAGGTAGGTGACGTCCCCCATTCTCCATACACTGAGTAAACCGATTTATGGCGTTTGTCACGACTTTTGCCAGCATATCAGGCGTTATCTTGACAATTTCTTCCTGGATGTTGGTCTTCAAATCTTTTAGGGACCCTGAACGGTTCACATAAACACGAGACTTTAAAAGAACCCATAGAAAAAAAATCTCAAGGGGACAAATCGGGAGAGCGAGCCGGCCACTCCAAATCGCCCCTAATTGAGATGAGGCGCTCTGGGAAGTGTTCCCACAAAACAGCCATCCCGTGACAGAAATTCCGGTATTGTTTTTAAAAAAACTAACTTTAACCTCAACGTACTGTTCTTCACTCACGCCGAATGCCATGTTTTTAATGTTTATTTTTTTTAAAAGAAACATTGGTCAAGAAACATCTGTGAAAGAAGGGTTGGTGCGGGTAACAAAGTGAATGGAGCCTTTAAAAATAGTTATTGGAAACAAGAATTTATCAATGAAAGCGAAAACGTCCATTCAAGATGAAGTTCTGGTCCCAACCCTACTGTATGGAAGCGAAGTATGGAACTGGCAGAAGAAGGATGAGAGCAGAATAAATGCGGTAGAGATGAAGTCCCTAAGACGTATGTGTGGTAAAACGATATACGACAGAATCTCAAATGCCGATATAAGAAAGGAATGTAGAGCGGAATAAGGTACTATGAACAAAATTATGAAAGGATCGCTGCGTTGGTTCGGATATATGGAACGCATGGATGGAGAAAGAATGGTTAAGAAAGTATACGTTAACGATGTAAATGGGGTACGGAGTCGAGGCAGACCGAGGAAAACTTGGCATGACTAAATTAATCAAATTTTAAAGGTTGGTCATGTTAGAAGTCGGAGGAATCGATGTGCGTGTATAACTCGTTGTATGAATGTGGAGGAAGCTAGGGTAGAGTAGTGTGGCGGTCCATTCTCTCTGCCTAAACGGCGTGATGGTTTGTTTGTTTGTTTTTGTTTGTTTCTTTTTTTTATATACTTAGTATACTCGCATTATTAAAATGAATAATCTCGGGTGAAACACGGTTGGTCACTTCCCGTGGCCCATACCAGTAACTGCACATTTCTCGCTGCCGCTCTATTCCCGGCGAGGGACTTCTGGCCAGGAATTATGACGGTGCTTTGCATTCATTACCGATCTCCGCTCTCTACCCCGTCTCCGTACTACCCGCAGCACACTGGCCTAGAAGAATTATCGATATTCCGTTTATACGATTTTTTGCTTTCAGATGGCACCTCGGCGCCATTTCACAAGTTTTTTTCTTGCTTAGAACATTTTATTTATTTTGATGCTGGAATAAGTAAAATAACGTTTTCATTTTAATTAAGAAGCTCTGCCTTTGTTCAATTCTGTTGAGCGATCTAGTTTTTTTTAATATTAAAAATATATATATTTTTACAATATATTACACTCTCAGAATTAAAAGAAAACTTGAACTTGAAGAACTGATTAACCATGAAACAGTAGTGAGATTATGTAAGTCTCAACGCCTACGGTGGGCTGGCCATGTGAAAAGAATGCCAGAGGGTAGAACACCACAAATTATATCCAAATGGGTGCCCCGCCAAAAGGGATCAAGAGGCAGACCAAAGAAAAGATGGGAGGATTGCGTGGAAGAAGATTGGGAGAAAATGGAAGGAGCTGGGGAATGGAGAGAGATGGCCAGAGACAGAAGTCAGTGGAGGACCGTTGTGGAGGAGGCCAAATCCCACACCGGGATGTAGCGCCGAGAAATGAATATTAAACTCTTCACTTACATGTTTAGGAGTGTACGCATCCTTCTTCAGTATAAACATTTGATAAACGTTTTAATGGGTTTAAATCTTTATTTTTTATCCTAAATGAAAGAGGGTAGAGTTATGTCGAATTGTA